>BSBN01000579.1:10000000-10600000 GCA_027924645.1 Cunninghamia lanceolata | reverse complement strand
CTATATTCTTCCAAAATTAAATAATTTTTATTATTTAATTAAATCACCATCCTTTTTCAAATTTCAAGTCTACATTAATTAAATAAATTAATTATTTAATTAGTTCATAACAAATTCTCTCTTATATACAATTATATTATTTTCATTATTTAATTAAATCATATTCTTCTTCCAAATTTAATTAAATTAAATTGTTCTTCCAAATTTAAATAAATCATGCAAATTTATTTAAATTATCTCAATCCTCTAAAAATAAATAAAATCAAGTATTTTATTTATAATCTTCATATTCCTCTATCATGCACAAACTATTAAATAAATTTATTTATTTAATTTCAATTATCTTTCCAATTCCTCTAAAAATATCATGTTAACTCATGTGCACAATCAGTCTTATTCTTAGAACTCTAAAAAAGGCAACACTAAAGTTTAGTTAATTGGCTTTAATTTATCTTGTTTTCATCAACTCATGAATTAGAAAAAAATATATTCTAATTTATGAAATCAAATCTATCTTTACCAAAAAAACAATTATCTTAATAAAATATCTTTTTGGAGTGAGACATGTCGTGTGCACATTCAGCATGAGTTATTTGATTTATCTCAACTATTCATTCTATGGATTTATTTCATCCGTTGATCAATCATGTTTGAAACCTATATAAACCCCCCTCATCTCCTTCACAAATCCTCTTCGATCATTTATTCTCAGGCATTCCTTTACAGTAAATTGAGCATACATCGCATCATTGAGCAGATCGATCTTTTGAGCACGCATACAAACCACATCCGCTTGTTGCAAACATGGTTTCACAATGTTATTGAGAAATCTACATTCATAGAAAGAGAACTTTACAATCTAAGTGAAGTCTTTCTTGTTTTAGATTGATTTATACATTGATATTAGATTTTTACTTAGATCGATCTCTTTATGTTATGGGTAATTGAGTTGTTATTATCATTGCTTTGTGATTTTATCATTCGACCTCTTAATTTTTCCTCATACACATTCTGGCATGTCCAGTGGGACCTACTAACCTTACTTTTTTCTAGAAAAAAGTTGATTTTTTAAAG
This sequence comes from Cunninghamia lanceolata, assembly GCA_027924645.1. Classification (NCBI taxonomy): domain Eukaryota; kingdom Viridiplantae; phylum Streptophyta; class Pinopsida; order Cupressales; family Cupressaceae; genus Cunninghamia; species Cunninghamia lanceolata. The sequence goes on along the minus strand of BSBN01000579.1, from coordinate 10,598,926 downwards.
CTAGGTACGGAAAAGTGCAATCGCAATTCAAAAAATCTGAAGTTCGTTGTTCACTAGTTTGAGAGAACAAACATTGAGCATTCAAACGGTGTAACCTTAGCTCAAATGATTTCTGAGTTTTGTTGAAAGCATCGAAATCCTATCTAGGTATCTCTTACTTTTTACAGAAAGTGAATGGATTTCAAGAAAAATAGATCACAAATTTGCATTCCTATTTTTAGCCCATACTTGCTTTTTTTTTCTTTTTTCAGAGCAATTTTGTGAAATAAAGCATATCTATGTAACCTTAGTTCAAAAGATTTCTTAGTTTTGTTGATAGAATTGAATTCCCATCTGGGTATCTCTAATTTTTTGCAGGAAGTGTATGGATTTCGAGAAAAATAGATCTTAATCAATGTCCCTGTTTTTAGCCCATGCTTGTTTTTTTTTAACTTTTTTAGAGCAGTTTCACGAAATTAGGCATATCTTTTGCATACAGAGTCAAATTTTCTTGAAACCAACAGTGTTGGAAAGCTAGTTCTCCCAACTTCTTTGTGGTGAAATAATTTTGAGGTTATTTTATTAGATTTGTTAGGTACACTTAGTCAAAGTCAACCCTTCTTTGCAAAACTTCAAACAGTCATAACTTGTGCAAAATTTATTCAATTTTCACAATTTTTTTAAAAAATTGCATAGAATTTTACATAGAATCTGATCATAATATCTAATATGTTGTACCTAATTATTATTATTAGATTTTTTCTAAATTTCTCATTTCTCACTTAACAAGTTAAGTGCTTTTAGTCAATTGATTTGTTTTTTGACTAACTATTGGGTTTTTGGTGGAACTAATCAACTTTTTGTAGTTTCTTATTACTCAAATAGAGAAAATAAGTTTTCCTAACATGTTCATGCATGATGAGCATTAAAGAATTGAAAATCTATCACACTAAGTCTTAGAAACATATTGCTTTCTTAAGGGACAATTGAACAATCATGTTTTGTAAAATCTTAGGAACAAATTTCTTTCTTAAGGGACAATTGAACAATCATCTTTTGCTAAGTATTAGAAACATATTGCTTTCTTAAGAGACAATTGAACAAATCATCTTAGAAAATCTAAGTCTTACGAACATATTATCTTCGTAAGGGACAAAACATCTTTTTCGCAATCTAAGTCTTAGGAACATATTGCTTTCTTAAGGGACAATGGACATGAATGCAAAAATACTTCAATTATCTAAGGGACAATGGACATGAATGCCAAACACTTCAATTTCATAAGGGATAATTGACAACTACAAAAGTGTATGTGTGCCTAATCTAGTTGCACCTTATTTTTCTTATAACAGGATAATTGAACCTTTGTTTGACATGCTTGATCTTACATTTCAGTTATTCCTTTAGAAGGGTCTACTTTTGGATTGAGCTTCATCCAAAAGGGACAACCTTGAGCAAAGTTTTCTTTTGAACTGATATATAAGAGGGATAAGGTGAAAGCCAAGTCCTAACCGACGTCAGCCTTACCTTGTGGTGCCAAATCGAAAAGAGGTGTACTAGCACCTTGTGGAAATGATTTTCACATTGTGTGAAGTGTTTGATACTCTTAGTAGTCCATTGGTTAAAGCTTTTAGTAGCTTGTCACATTGTTCATAAGACATTGGTCCCTCAAAGTTACTAAGAACCAATCTAGATAGTGACTACCCGATCCACCTCCAAATGTTGTGGTAATCATCAGTGCAAGGGGAATCGATTTAAGCCCTCAAGATACTCACCATTGCTTCTTTTGAGAAGAGATAGTATTCTCTCATCCATAAAGCTCTTGTGACCTACTTGAGCTTTCTGAGGGGAAGGTGAGTGATGAAGGGGGTAAATCATAAAACACACAATAGAAATGACACATAGAAAATAGAATATTTATTTATTGATTTGGACAACTCATTACATTACAGAAGCTCAATTACAATTAGAAGAGTCATTTCTCCACAGGCTGCAACACTCTATAGCTACACCTCACTAGGCTCTGGAATCTTTTTCCTTCTGTAACCCTAAATCAACTAGGGTTTCTATTTTCCCACCTATTCTTGACTCTATACTTTCCCCCTTAACTCTACTACTACCCAGGGTTCCCAAAATAGTCATAAATAGCATTTTTTGGTGGCCTCCAGCTAAATTTCAAAAGTTGCAACTCTCTCCAAAAGTAGGTCAACTTCTAGGAAGCATAACTTTTGATCTGGGTGTCCGATTGACAAACTATTTTAAGTGCTGAAAAGCTCACAATGTAAAATATCATGCTAGAAATTCATAAATAGATTTTTGTCAACTTTTCAGGACATTATGGGATGTTTTAGTGCCTCATATCTTGTTTCAAAAAATTTTAGGGGCTTTTTAGAAAATAGAAACTTTAATATCTTTCAACTCACAAATGATCTTTGCATGATTCCTTTGCCAAAGGTCTTATATTTCAGTTATGAATCTTTTTATAGGTTTTCACTTCAATCCATGTCCAAATGCAAACTTTCCTAAAATGGCAGTTAAACTTTCTAAAACTGGCAAGTTGCTATTTCTAGCAATTTGGAAAAAACTGAAAGTCCTACATCATTATTCAAGAGATTATGGAACCAAAAACACTAATTATGGAATGAAATGAAAACAACTATAATTATTTTGAATCAACTTCTTTTTGGGTGATGCAAGATTGCCCTTACACCACCGGATGCTCCTGCATCAGTGAGATATCCCTACCTATCGTCTCTCACAAAGATACAAATGTCTGACACCTTTATGGAATGACATTTGGTCGATGGAAAATGAAGTTGTGAGTTGATCTACTGCAACGAAACCTTGTCTCTAGGGATAAAAAGTGCTTGAAATTATTTGCAATTGTCTAAATACCCGTGGAAACATTGGGCTTTTTATGAGCCTTGAACATACACTATCTGTTGTGTCAGTCATTTTTGCCACTTTTGTTTGATGTGTTTTCTCTTGTCAAAGCAAATCCAATCAAAATCAAAACAAAATCTATCAAAATTTGCCTTATAAACATCATTGACACTACTACAGCACCTTTGGTATAACAGTAGCTCACTCTTGGCATAACAATAGCTTGCCTTTGGTATAACAGTACCTTGCCTCTGGCAAACTACTTCAGCGCCTTTGGTATAATAGTACCTTGCCTCTGGCAGCTTAGTCCAATGCCTTGGGTAACACAGTAGCTCACTTTTGGTAACACAGTCTTGCACTTTTGGTCCAGTAAACTATTCATCAAAATTGTCTTTTCCAAAAAATACAGCAAAATCCCAGCAATCATCTCAAACAAAGTATCCTAGTGCATCCCATGGTAACCACTAGACTCCAGCAAACTATGAAGGCTAAACAAATTATCCCAAGGAAGCATAAATCAACTCCTCATACACCTCAACCAAGCCAATCCAACATGACTCCAAAGGGTACTCCAAAAACACCAATGGAAAGATCGACCAACTCACAAAATAGGCCGCAACATGACCAACCAAACAATCCTCAAGAAGGTAATGTCCCTTTGATTGATGTAACTCAATTCACTATCGACATGCCTCATGATTTTGCTACACCCAGTTATACCACGATTCAATTCCCATCTCAAGAAGAGCGACACTTTGAAAAAGATCAATCCTCTCAAGCAGATAGACATGTCCTTGATGAAATCATACAAGATCCTAGAGCCATGGCCGCCTTTGACAAAATTCTTAGTGACAACCAAGATCATGTTTTCTGCTTATTAGCCGAACAAGGAGCACAATTACCCCAAGATTTTGACCTATCCAATTTTAAAAAGCCAAACAAAACCCATGATGCCATAACTGTGGTCTAAACCATGTCAATTATGACCACTCGTATACTTGAACAAAGCTCACAAGGGAGAATGTCTATGCCTTTTTCCACTCAATATGAGAATCATCTTTATCAAGAAACTCTACAATGTCAAGTAGAACTAGCCAAACAAGCTGCTATAGCTCAATCAAACATACAACAAACTCCTAAAATGCCCACACCAATCACAAGTGGAACATTGGCTACCCCATCGCGAGAAGGTTTCCCACCAAATTACAATCTAGGAAACATTTATGTAGCCATGCAACAAGGGTCTCAACAAACACCACCTCCAACATCATCAACCCTCCATATCATTAACCCAAACAATGTCATACAACCCCAACCATCACAAAACGTCAACACAACCTATGTCCCTCCACCACAAGATTCTTCTACACTCCATCATACCTATCCCCATCTTAGTCAACCCCAACCATCACAAAACCCATCTACCTATGTCCCTTTGCTACAACGATCATCTACACTAAACTTTTTCAACACATATCTTAATCAGCCTCCACCATCGCAAAACACATCTACATATGTTCCTCCACCACAACGATCTTCCACTCTCAACCTAACCCACACCTATCTCAATCCTCAACATTCCCAAAACCAAACTTCCCAAAGCCATGTTCCACCACCGCAACCAAACCCAACAAACTTTAGCTTTCCTCCACCAAATTCTTTCTTCACACCACCTCCACAATACCAACAACAAAACTCTTATCTACAACAATCACAAATCCTACATTCTTACCTAGCACCACCCCCACCTCCCCAAAATCAAAGCACCCAAATCCAACCCAATCCAAACCCGACATACAACACATACGACCCTTATAACACCAACGCCCATGGCTTCCACTACAATCTTCCATATGGGCAACAATAACCATCTCTCAGACAACACGAGATGTTTCCAACCCCTCGCACATCTATGGAGCTAAAATTAGTAGAGGTTCAACAACAACTATCTGATCTTACGTTTGGCCACACCAAGAAAACAATCTCTTTGGAAGAAGTTTGTCCTTATCCATTTGATCGGTCATTACCCATGATCCCTTTTCTTCACAATTTCACTATTCCCAAGTTTTATAAATACAAAGGAAAAGGAGACCCAAAAGACCATCTTAGAGAATTCTTTCTTGCTTGCTTTGAAGTCTCATATAACGACACATATCTTATGCACCTCTTTCCTTGCGATCTTGGAGGTCAAGGTATAGAATGGTTCTCACACCTACCCATGGGTATAAAATCTTTTAATGAGCTTATGGAGAAATTTGCCACCCATTTCTCGTACAACACAGAACATGAGATCTCCATGATTGACTTATGCAACAATAAATAGAAAAATAGGGAAACTTTCATTTCCTTCCTTCAAAGATGGAGACAAATGGCTAGCAAATTCCCATTCAAGATACCTGAAAACTAGTTTGTTAGCATATTTGTGCAAAACCTTAACCAAGAATTGGGTTTCCATTTATAAATCCTTAGTGCTACAACCTTTGACGAAATTACCTACAAGAGAATTAACATTGAAAAATCCCTCATTGCTAAAGGCGTGGTCAAAATCTTCAAAGACAACAAAGACAATGCTCCCCAAAAATAATCAAATGACAAACCAAAATTTTGGAACAAAAATAAAAAATGTGGTCAATGATGGTGTGGTAGATTCTAAACATGGCCAAACACTACAAACACCCCTTCATCTTTTCAAACCAAGTCAACCTTCACCTCAAAAAAACCAACAACACCAAAGACAACCAAACCAAAACCAACAACAATGACAAAAAGAGTGACCTCAACAACATTACCCTTCACAACATCAATTTACTCCCTTGGGAGAGCCTATAGAGTTGGTTTTATAGAAACTTATAAAAAATGGACTCGTCACCTTACCAAATGTGCCCCTATATGGTAAACCTGTTTACAAAACTACATAGTACAGAGAAAATGAATAATGCGAGTACCATAGAACCAAAGGACATAGGACCTCATCATGCATGAAACTCAAGCACATGATCCAAAACCTTATCGACGGAAACCAAATCTCTTTTGATGATGAACCGCCAACTTGAAACACCAATAAAGACCTCAACATGTATAAGGAGCCATTCCCTAACCATGGTCAAGGTCCAAATCCTGACAAAGGTAAAGGTGTTAACAAAGCTTCAACTTCCTATGACTCTATTGTGGGTCATTTTGAAGAGAGTCAGGTGTCTACCCTCATAATCAAAGGAAAATCTACAGATTGTTTAGTCAAAACTCGTCATGGTTGTGTCACCCTTTGTCGTCCTACACTAAGTCTCCCAACTCAATCTGATTACAATCTTGTAGAACATCTAGGGAAAACCCCTGCACAGATCTCTATCTTGGACCTTCTATGGTCATCACTTGCACATAACGCTGTGCTCAAAAAAGCCCTACAAGAGTCTTCGGTTCCTAATGACATAATGTTCATAGATTTCCAAGCTATAATAGGTAACATTGCCTCACCTTACAATGTGGTCTTTTTTGAAAAGGACCTCCCATCCCACAATCCATGTCACAATGATGCCCTTCACATTGAAGTCTTCATCCATAAACAAAAGATCAAATGCATACTTATAGATGGTGGTGTTGGTTTCAATATCTGTTCTTTAAAGTTACTTAAACAATTAGGATACTCTAAGGATCATGTCAACATTGATCAAAGTATTACAATCAAGGGGTATGATGATGTTGAACGCCAGTTAGAAGGTGTTATCCACTTACCTATATAAGTAGGCCCGGTCATGCTTGAAGCTAGGTGCCAAGTCCTTGACATTGAGCTACCTTATAACATTATCTTAGGATGCCCATGGATCCATGCCATGAAAGTTGTTCTCTCAACGTACCATCAATCTCTCAAATTCCCATTTAATGGTATGGAGATCACTATCCTAGGAGATCCTAATCCCTTTGAATTCTGTCGTGTCTTGCAAGGCAGTTATAAGAATTGCAACCAAGTGCCCAATAATGACAAAGCCCATGAATCCCCATTATATGTTGATTCTGAAAACCTAACAAAAGCCTCTACAACTGAGCCCAATCCTCATCCTATTCTTGAAATCAAAGCTCACATCCATGATATAGGCTTTGGAGAATACGATATCTCAAAATCTTGTTGTGTAGGGCGGATGCCCCTATCTCCTAAATCCTACGGCCAACCACCCATAGCCAAAGCAACTAAGAAAGCATCTATTCCTCCCCCAGCATCCCTAACTCAATTCCAAGAGGAAAAATTATTGGCAGAGGAAACTATTGAAAACATCTCTTCTTGGCTCTACAAGGAGAAAGAACCAGTCACAATACTAGTCAAGCAATATGGCAATGACTTAAGGATAGTCAAAAACATGGGCTATAAAGGCAAAGGTGGCCTTGGGAAAAATAACCAAGGTGAAATGGAACCCATTATTGTGAAGAATAAACTAGACAAGAAGGGGTTAGGATTTGGTAGGAAGGTACCATGTGCCTTGGACATCGAGGGTATTCTCAACAAGGTGGCACAAACTTTTCCCACTGATTTGACGTCTAATGAGGATATCATCAATGACTCTCCCCTCCATATGACTGACCTATTCACTAAATCCTCCATATTTATGCTATCATCCATCTCCTTAACATCCACCACAAACACCCAGATTGTAACACTTGTCTACCCTGAACTTATCGATTGGGACCAACAAGGGGCCCCCATTCTAGATGTCTTTTAGAATGATGAAGCTATCACAAATTTCATGGGACTCCAAGATGGTATCCCTCTTGGCAATCACAAAGTTGGTTTTGTAATGGAACTAGAGCAAACAACTTATTTTGGTGAGAATGCCAAATCCTCTAGTTGCAAAAGTAAAACTAAAGAAAGATCTCTAGGTGAAAACAACATTGTGGTACCTCCCAATCACAAAATAGTAAAAACAAAGGACGATCCAAAGGTGAAAACCTAACTGTGGCATCTGAGGATGGAGGATTTGAATTTCCCCTACCATTTAAGTATCAAGAGAAATCATCTCTCATAGTGGAAGATTCTACAGAGATAAATCTTGGCATAGAGCAAAATCCTAAGACAACATTCCTTGTAGCATCATTATCAGAACAAGAGCACAAGAACCTTACCAACTTCTTCTTACAAAGAACCATCAACTTTGTGTGGACCTATGATGATATGCTAGGGTTAGACCCTTCGTTAGTAGTTCACTATCTCACGGTTGATCCAAAAGCTAAACCAGTCAAACAAAAGCTAAGAAAAATGCATCCATAGATCGCTCTCCTAGTGAATGTGGAAATATAGAAGTTGCTAGATACTAAATTCATCAAGCCTATTGATTATCCAGAATGGGTCTCAAACATTGTACTTGTGGCTAAACCCAATGGGGGCATCTGCGTGTGTTCTGACTTCAGAGATCTCAACAAAGCATGTCCCAAAGATGACTTCCCACTGCCAAACATTGATCTCATAGTAGACTTGACTGCTAGTCATGAAATGCTTTCTCTAATGGATGGATTTTCTGGCTACAATCAGATAATGATAGCGGAAGAAGATCAACATAATCTCTTTCATCACAGAGCAATGATAGTGATATTCCATGATCTCTTTCATCACATCATGGAGGACTATGTTGGGTAGATCACATACATGTTCTAGGGCAAATCTTTGATAGACTAGAAAAATATCAAGTAAGACTCAATCCAAAGAAGCGTGTCTTCGGGGTAACATCAAGAAAACTGTTGGGATACATTGTATCTTGTAGAGGCATTGAGGTAGATCCCACAAAAGTTAAAGCTATAGTAGAAATGCCTCCACCAAAGAATATGAAAGAATTAAGGAGCCTTCAAGGAAGGTTACAATCCATTAGGCGGTTTATCTCATAGCTAGCTGATAAATCTCAACCATTTCAACACTTGCTCTGAAAGGATGTCTCATTTCGATGGGATGATAAGTGTCAAGCAACATTTGATTAGCTCAAAGAGTATCTAGCTACACCTCCAATTTTAGTACCACCAGTTTCCAATAGGCCTTTGATCTTGTACATCTCAACTACAACTGTAGCCCTAGGGGCTCTTCTAGCACAACATGATGAGTCAGGAAAAGAGCATGCAATCTATTATATCAGTCGAACCTTGGTGGGTTATGAACTCAATTATTCACCTATGGAAAGAGCTTGTTTAGCCTTAGTGTTCACTTCCCAAAAGTTGTGGCATTACATGCTAAACCAACACATAAATCTTATAGCTAAAATTTATCCATTGAAGTATCTCCTAGCAAAAGTAGCTCTCACAGGTAGACTAGCTAAATGGGTCATGATCCCTAGTGAGTTTGACATTGAGTATGTGGATCGTAAAGAAATCAAGGGACAAGCCCTAGAAGATCAACTAGCAGAAGCACCTATGATAGATGTACATCCTATGGTATCTAACTTTTCGGATGAAAATCTCTTCACTCTTTCTACCTCAGTAATGTGGAAGTTGTATTTTGATGGTTCCTACACACAACATGGATCAAGGGCCAGAATCTTTTTAATCACACCTCAAAATGACTATATCCCCAAGTCATATCAACTTGTATTTCCTTGTACCAACAACATAGCTAAGTATGAAGCACTCCTCATAGGTCTCAATATAGCAATCAAATGGGACATCAAAGAACTACAGGTCTATGGAGACTCACAACTAGTCATTCGACAAGTCACTGATGAATACCAAACAAAAGATGAAAAGCTGGTCCCTTACAAGAAACTAGTGGATGCCTACAAACCACACTTTTCTAGCATCACATTTGAGTATATTCCAAGAGAGCATAACAAGGCTCCAGATTCTATGGCTTCTGTAGGGTCGCTTATAGACATGCCTGCAAACACACAGAAATGTGAGTTCTTGATCGAGTAATTATTGATACTAGCCATTGATGTTCCAACTACTGAAATCATTTGTGACCTTGTTGGTCCCAATTCCCCTTGGTACGAAGATATATATGACTACCTTAAAAATGATACCTTTCCCATTGACCTATCCACAACCCAACACAAAACCTTTATCCATCGATCCTCCCATTACACTATTCTAGGTGATACACTTTATCACCAAAGTCTTGATGGTATCCTCTTATGATGTCTTAACGTGGAAGAAGTTGATGCCACCTTACGAGACATACACGAAGGTGTCTATGGCGCACATTCTACTGGTCCTAATCTAGCTAAGAAGATACTCAAAACAGGTTATCGCTGCCCTACAATAGAACAAGATGCTTTACAATTTGCTAAGAAGTGTCTACAATGCCAATAGCATGGAGATTTGATTCATGCACCAACTCATGAACTACAACCTGTGACAACTCCATGGCCTTTTTCACAATGGGGTCTCAACCTCATAAGACAAATACACCCATCCTCATCCAATGGCCATAAATTTATCATTACCGCCACTGAGTATTTCATGAAGTGGGTCGAAGCCATTCCCATGACATATATCACCAGTAAGCAAATAGCCAAGTTTATCCTTAACTACCTCATTTGCTGGTATGGTATCCCCCAAGCCATTGTCACTAATAATGGGAGACCATTCAAGAATCAAGATGTCCATGCCTTATGCACACAATACAATATCTAACATCGCTTTCCCACTCCCTACTATCCGCAAAGTAAAGGCCAAGCTGAGGCTTCCAACAAAACCATTCTCAAAATCCTCAAGAAAATGGTCAATAAAGTTGGTCGTGATTGGCACCTACAACTCAATGCCGCCCTATGGTCCTACCGCACTAGTATCAGAACACTAACTGGGGCCACACCCTATGCCTTGACCTATGGCTTTGAAGCCATCATCCCTATAGAGGTTGAGATCCCATCCCTCAGAGCATCTATGCAAAACCTGATTGATGGAGAGGATTCACGCACTTCCAGATTAGTTGAGTTAGAACTACTAGATGAGAGGCACCTTGCCGCGCTTAATCATCTCCATGTCTATCAAAATCACCTTTAGTGTAATTATAACAAAAAGATCAAAGAAAGAGTTTCAAGTGGGTGATCTTGTCTTAAAAGAAAATAAGAGAAATCAAGTAGATCGAGAAAAGAAGGGCAAGTTTGACCCTAATTGGTTAGGACCCTTTATTATCACAACAACATATGGATCAAGAGCTTATACTTTAGCAACACCTGATGGCATTCCTCTAGATGAACCACTCAACAGTGTTCATCTCAAGAAGTTCTATGCCTGATCCTCAGAGTATCAAAAAATAAAAATAAAAACCAAAAAAACAAACAAACAAAAACAAAAATAATCTATCCTCTGGTGAAAACCTGGTAAATAGGCACCTTGGATAAGTACCATAGTGAAAACATGGAAAACAAGTGCTGTGTAGAGTCAACATCCATCATCTATCGAGTCTTGTTCATTCCATGTATATTTCACAAACAATCTTCATCCATCCATCCATAATAAAACCATTGACCTTGTTTGCATTTCCATCTCCCTATCTAGAATAGCTTGGAAATTTGTCAATGTCTATCGTCGTCATCCCACATCTTGATCTATGTCAATAGTTATCACTATCTTGTCCTAGGTCAAACTTTCTATGTCTTCTCCATCATTGGCTATCCTATGTCAGTTAACCATAAAAACACCTCTACCAAAATGGGGGCAATTCTTTCCTTAACCTAGGTCTAGGAATTGATCCTTGTTCATCGTTCACAAACAACAAACACTTCACCCTTCAAACAAAACACAATCAAAAGAAAAAACACATCAACAAACCAAACAAAAAACACAAGTGCTTCAATCATCTCCCCACAATGACAACATGTTTCCTACATCATCACACCAGCCAGAACTACATATCATCTCCTCTCAATCTTAAAGTACCTTGATCCTATGGATATGGGTATGTAGGCAGTCTAGAACCAAAGGAAGTTTCCAGTACTCAGGTACATGAGATATCATCATTTCACCTACCCAAGCTCAAACACCTTGACCCATCTCATCACTGTACCCAAAACTACAAATTATCATTTTCATCTTTCATCGTAATGTGCATTGATCCCATGGATACAGGGTATGTAGGTAGTCTAGAATACAAAGGATGTATCCAGTACTCAGGCACATACGATTCATCTTTCTTCACCCACCTCAATCCATTGACATGTCACCTTTCTAGTCTCCCATTTATCAAAACCCATTCACCTCAACTTGACTAACTCAAGCATCAAAACAACAAACAAACACATCCTTTCAAAGAAAAAGTCCTTAAACAACCTAAAGCACAAAAACTTACTTATAGAGTCATATACTGTCCTACATATCGATTGCCAACATCAGCTAAATCGGTCTCAACAAAAGAATAGATCAACAAACTTGTCTTATATAGAATGTTCCATGATTGCAACCAGACTAAACATCTTATACGACATGTTACATTTCCTGAAACTAGACATTATCCTTTCAACAGATAACACCCTTTAACGGACACATCATTCCTATGATAAGGTTGTTATCTTTCCTATCCAATCTATCCTGAGCGACCTCTTTGGAAAGAGAATATGTTGGTTGTATGTTTACTTTGTAAGTCAGTCAATTTGCTTTTTGGTTTATCTATTGTTCCTTTTTCCAATACTTATTCAAGACTACCTTGATTTATCTATATCTTAGTATGTTGCGATACAGTACGGATTGGGGGCATAGTCAATGCTTTTGTGTGCCATGTCTGAGGAATGATCTTTAGCATCTTTCTTAGCAACATATTTATCTTGTGTGTGTTACAACCTAGCATCTTACATATTAATATTCTTCTTGCATTTATGTATTGAAGTTTATTTTATGTTCAAGACTATGGCTCATTCACATGTCCAACAAGGTTATATTATGTCTAAGGGATCTAAGTTCAAACCGCTTTCTTGCAGAGCCAACGTCCATGCACTCATATATCACAACACCTTGGTCATTTATACCTTGGTGGAAAACTATCCATGTGCTATATCAAAAAAAGGATTGCTCTTTATAAACATTTGTGAAATTGTTGCAACAAGCTCATCCATTTAACCATCCATTTATCCATGTCATCATATAATTTTTCAAGCAAAAATCGATCAATAGTCCTATCACATTCTATTCTATCTCCACTTTCTTCTAGCTAGCCTCGTCTAACTCCAACACTATCTTCTAGTCGAGCATCAACCTAGTTCTTCTGTAGCTTCCCTGTCTCTCCTCTCAAGGGGGCATCCTACGCTAGCTACACAGGGGCAGCTAGCTACATTGGGGCATCAAGCTTGTATCATGTCATCAACAATCATTTTCTTTGACGCAGCGCTGTAAACTGTATTGCATCAAAGAGGGGCAAAATGTAGACACCCTAAAATAACCAAGTCATCACATCACTTGCATTTTCATCTAATATGTCTAATCACCTGCATTTCAACATTAATTAAATAATCTAATTATTTAATTAATTTAATCAATTTCTTCCAAATCACATATTTTCAACATTAATTAAATAAATCCTCTTTATTTAATTAATTTCATTCCTCTATATTCTTCCAAAATTAAATAATTTTTATTATTTAATTAAATCACTATCCTTTTTCAAATTTCAAGTCTACATTAATTAAATAAATTAATTATTTAATTAATTCATCACAGATTCTCTCTTAGATACAATTAAATAATTTTCATTATTTAATTAAATCAAATTGTTCTTCCAAATTTAAATAAATCATGCAAATTTATTTAAATTATCTCAATCCTCTAAAAATAAATAAAATCAAGTATTTTATTTATAATCTTCATATTCCTCTATCATGCACAAACTATTAAATAAATTTATTTATTTAATTTCAATTATCTTTCCAATTCCTCTAAAAATATCATGTTAACTCGTGCACAATCAGTCTTATTTTTAGAACTCTAAAAAAGGCAAAACTAAAGTTAATTGGCTTTAATTTATCTTGTTTTCATCAACTCATGAATTAGAAAAAAAACATTCTAATTTATGAAATCAAATCTATCTTTATCAAAAAAGCAATTATCTTAATAAAAATATATTTTTGGAGTGAGACATGTTGTGTGCACATTCAGCATCAGTTATTTGATTTATATCAACCATTCATTCTATGGATTTATTTCATCCATTGATTGATCATATTTGAAACCTATATAAACCCCCCTCATCTCCTTCACAAATCCTCTTTGATCATTTATTCTTAGGCATTCCTTTACAGTGAATTGAGCATACATTGCATCATTGAGAACATCGATCTTTTGAGCACGCATACAAACCTACATCCACTTGTTGCAAACATGGTTTCATAACGTATTGAGCAATCTACATTCATATAAAGAGAACTATACAATCTAGGTGAAGTCTTTCTTGTTTTAGATTGATTTATTCATTGATATTGGATTTTTACTTAAATCGATCTCTTTATGTTATGGGTAATTGAGTTGTTATTATCATTGCTTTGTGATTTTATCATTCAACCTCTCGATTTTTCCTCATACACACCACCAATATGTAGTTAATTCCAAAGAAGATAAAGATTGGTATTCTGATATCATGCATATCTTGATTACTGGAAGATCCCCGTCAAAATTGCAAGCTTCACAGAGGAGAGCCCTGAAAATAAGATCACAAAAGTATATGATAAAAGAAGGGGTCCTTTTCGAAAGAAACTATGAAGGAATATATCTTAGATGTTTGAATAGACAGGAGGCTGACAAGCTTTTAGCCAAGTTACATGATAAGTTTGGGACTGCACATGGATCTCACTTAGCCACTGCCCATGCTATACTAAGAGCAGGATATTATTGGCCTACTATCTTTAAGGATACTGCAGAACATATTAAATTTTGCCATACTTGTTAGGTTGCCACTAATTGAGAAAGATATGCTACTCAACCCTTGCAGCCAGTGATGAAGATGCACCCATTTTCTCAATGGGGGATGGACTTTATAGGACCCATCAATCCTCCATCATCTTTAGGCTGTAGGTATGTCCTAACAATCACTGATTATTGCACTAGATGGACTAAAGCAGTCGGCAACAAGACATGCAATGCAGATGATGTGATCAAGTTCTTAGAAAGCAACATAGTGACCAGGTATGGAGTTCCATATGCTTTAGTATGTGATAATGGACCTACCTTTGCATCATTAAAACTATCTAGTTGGGCTTTTGATCATGGAATCATCTTGAAATTTTCTTCAAACTGTTATCCCCAAGGAAATGGCTTGGCAGAGTCAACAAATAAGAACTTATTGAATATCATAAAGAAGTTGATAGAAAAAAACCCTAGGGAATGGAATACCCTACTGAAGTATGCCTTGTGGGTAGAACGAACTAGAATGAAGGTTGCATTAGGAAATTCTCCTTATCAGCTAGTGTATGGGGTGAATCCTATCCTCCCTATTAACTTAAAGATCCCCACATTGTAGTTTGCACAAGAGTATCTAGGTATAGATAACAAACAAGAGGTTAGACTACTTCAGCTCATGCGCCTAGAAGAAAAAAGAGATAGAGAAATTGATCAGTTTTCTAAGCATCAAGCCACTATCAAATGCTAGTTTGATAAGAGAGCCAGAATAAAAGCTTTTAGGATTTCAAATTTAGTCCTCGCATGGGATAAAGCACATGAAAGGAAAGGTGACCATGGAAAATTTGATAAGCTTTGGGTAGGTCCTTTCCAAATTTCAGAGATCCTAGGAGACAATACCTATAGACTTAAGACTTTAACTAGTGAGGATGTCCCATTACCAGTCAATGGGCAGTTCCTCAAACACTACTTTCAAGCTTGAATAGGGTCATGTAAGTCATTTGTATTATAGTGTATATATGTTGTATAGCTGTTTGTATAGTTTTGTTTTGTGTGTTTGTTTGTTTGCTTGTTGTTGTTGAGTTCTATTTTAGTTAGTCAAGATGATGCACCTTATCACCCTTAGAAACCAACAAAATTGTTAGGATTCAAGTGATGAAAACAAATTCCTACATAAGTCATGACTCATTTTGAGAAGTATCCTTGATCAGGTCTATGATATCCTTTTCATCAGTGATGCCTTTTCTTGATCATGGAGATTTTCACAATGACTCACCTAACAGCCTTGGGTTTGTTGAACGCATCAATATAGATGTTAAGTGAAAAATCTAAAGGGTCACCCTTGCTACCATTGCAATCCCCAACCTAAATCAGCAAGTGATCACACCTTGTATATTGGGCTTACATGATGCTATCATATGAATAAAAAATAGATGAATATTAAAAATCCAAAGAGGATAAAAATTAGGCCATCTAAGTAACTCTACCGGGACTATAGACGCCTGCTGGCAGTGGGGCTCTACTCAGGGGGATTGTAAAGATAACCTTGTCAGGGCTATGGACACCTACTGACAACAAGGCTCTATCCCGGTTGGCTATGAGGGATGAACCCAAAATATGTAGCTTAACACTAGTTACTTGTGTCTTCAACTTACTTTCAAGATGACAATAATTAATCATATGCACACACTTGATCCCTTATCTGTATTGTTGCACTTATGAACATGATATCATTCAGAAAGGTCATGATACTTATGCTTAGAGAAAGTCAGAATGCTATGTTCTAATATGACCTCATCACTTGAATCATTTGAATTTGGTTGATTTCTTTGGTGGCAAGTTGTTGTGTGGTTACACAACACACCCCATTTTGCCTTAGCAAAACAGGGACCCAACTTTTTACTTCTGCTTGTTTTTACTTTCTTGCTTTGGGTGGTTTGGCAAAAGTTAGTTAAGTGCATCACCCTTGCTTATGCATGTGCTCTAAAAGATAGGTCAATTATCAAAGATAAAATTTGCTGTCACATTTCTAAAGATCAGTCATGTTACAAAATATCACCCTTTTGCGGATACCACCCTTTGCAAACATGACCCTGACATCATCCAGTTCTGATGTATAAAAGGGATCAACCTGATGATGACATCATCAATACATCCAACCCTCACAGGGTCACATTTCCAAACATCCATCATATTTCTCAATATGACGATGATGTCATCCTAACCTGGTAATGAAGAAGACATTATAAGATGATGACATCATCAAGATCCAGACCCAAGAGGGTCACATTTTGGAATATCCTTGACCATAACCAATATGACCATGAAATTATTTTCTGGAACAATTTCAAAGGCTCATAAAACGCTGACATCACCCTCGCATTCTCGAGCGGTGATATTTCCTAACGTTAAATTACCCAGATATTTTCAATATCTGTCATATTGGCCTTGATGACCTGATATGCCTGGTTTCATAGTGACCAATCCAATCATGCCACGTGGAAAACCCATGGGTCATATGAACACAATATATTATCATGATTTATTAACGAAGGTAATGTGACCCGATCTTGCTTGTTGGTCAAACGTTGACCATATTCATGGTGATGTCACCCTCATATGTTCGATGGAGGGTCATATTTTCAAATATCCCTGATCTTCTAATGGATCACCCTATGCATTAAATACGAACCTAACGGTAGGCCATGCTCTCAAATTTCAAATATAAGCCTGCCACTTGTCAAACATCCACGGGATGTCATGTATTGATCAATGGATTTGAACAGAAGGCATTAACCACACCCTAATTTGTCGTATTGATCAGTTAAAAGGTAAATTTTGGGGTTTATTCACATTTACCCTACGTTTAAGTAAAAATTATAGCGCTCTGAAGGTCAAAGCATCACAGTCACTTGCAAACGGAATGGGACCCGCATCTTGACAGAATGGAATGGTCAATACAGCATAGTCACATTCATACCATTATCATTCATATAGTAAAGGTGGAAAGCGATTATTAGGTAAGTAAATTTGAAACCCTCTCTTTTGTCATTTATGGTAAATCACGAGGTAAAAATGGTTTTACTAGGTTAATCAGCATGGTGATGCATGAAATGAGTTAGAATAATAGAATTGATGTTATGGAATATATATGGTCCTTAAACCCTTCTGCATACAAACATGTTAGGGTAAGAAATACATGGCTTTATCACAGGATTTAATGGCAATCAGAAGGAATAGGTCCGATACATAATTCTTGAAGCCCATATTCTTACAGCCCGAGGGGGTAGGATCCAGGTATGGAATGATAAATAACACACATCAAGGAAGTACAAACCTAGATGCATGGACGAGAAGGTTGGGTAACGGAAGTGGAAATCCTCTGCTTCAAAGAATATACTCCTTAGAGATGTGGCCCGCTGGAGGATTTCCATATGCTATGGAAGCTACTGAGTTAGTAGTTGAATGTTCTCGAAACTATAACCCTGAAACTAGAAGAGTGGAGAAGCATGGAAGGGTGTATGCACATTTCTCAATTAAAGGCATCACCTCTGCATTTAATTTGCCTATAGGATCTAATGTGGTCAAACTAAGCTTAAGTAGGTTGGAAAAGGAATATCACAGTAATCAAAAAGAGGCTAGGAGGGTCATGTACCAGTGGAGATCCAAGAGCAGTACATACAAAGCCTCTGCTAAGTTGCCAGTATACTTGTTTAAATTTGATTTTGCTGAAGAATATCAATACATGATGGTCATGCTTAGCAGAATGATAGGGAGACAACATGCTAGAAACTTTGAAAATTAGATGTATGGAATTATCCAGATGGTGGAATATTTAGATGACAAGCCTTTCTGGGCCAAAATCATAAGTGACAATTTAGATGAGGGAATGAGAAGGTTGGGTGGCAAGATGTGCATGTTTCCTATGACTTCTTATGCCGTATATGCCTATGCATTTAGAGGTAGATTTAATGGGTTACAAACAATAGGTAGGGTTAGGAACAACCATGGTGATGTCAACATATGGGAACATTACCCACAACTGAGTAGGAGGGAATCCCTCCAAAATTATAAGATAGTGAATGACTCCTTTTCTATGCATCTGGTCAGAACCATGAAGGAGGATAGAACAAAAAGATTAATTATGGAAGCCCAAGCTGTTATTTACAAGTATGGGGCTTGGTTTATTCAGTTCCCTACATTTTCATACATGAGAATAGAAGGCTTTGAAGGGCAACCTCTCATGCTGCCTAGATACCCCAATGACAGGGTCATTCTAATAGAATTTGTTAGACAAATATTGACCTCAGTAGAGGCTCACCTTGAAAAAGGAAAGATTCCACCTGTTTTTGTTTCCAATCTTCATTGGTTGGTATTTATGCCCCGACAGACAAAGTATCAAAGATGCCATTGGAGGATTAAAGTTAATGCACTTGCAGCCATTTTCAATAGCTAGGTCATATGACCCATATGACAGGATGCAGACATTACTGGGAAAGCAAATACATCAAAGGCACTTGGATGATTATTGGATTGGTTGTGATGATGAAGCAGAGGTTAGGAGAAGGACTTACCAGAGACTCTCAATCAAATTCACGCCTTTGATTGCATACCAGTACCTAATGGTGTTAGGTTGTCATTGATGTCAAAAAGGATTCTTGGTGGAATTGCTTCATGGTGTTCATCATGTTCTGATGTCTTCTTGTTATGACTTATGACATGTGATATCATAGTCTCTGGTAAGTAACATACAATGATATGGTCTTCATAGTGACAGTTGTGGCATGGTCTTCATTTGATCTTAGTTGCTTTCAAGTCATGGTGTACAGTAGCATGTTCTTCATGGTTTTCATTTGATCTCAGTGGAATTCTTTGCAATATGGCATCATGTATGGTCTTCATGTTATCTAAGGCACAAAAGATGGTTGATCAGATTGTTACAGGTTGTTTGGTTCATGTTTGCCTCAGATAGAGGATGATAGGTGCAGATTGTTTGTTGATGATACGACATTGCAGAAAGCTTTGATAATATGACATTGCAATAAGAAATGGCTAAAGGTTTATTATCTATTCTAAATCCTTAAACATTACTAAGTCTCTAACCTTTATCCTACCGGTCATATGCTCATACACTTTTTAGTTTGTTTGGAAGGTGACTTGTAATAACAAGTAAATCACTTAAGGCAACCTAGTGAAGGGTTTTTATGTCATATCTCAACCGGCCTTTTATCTTTTTAAACTAGTCTCCTCTTACATGTAATAAATGACAAAAGCCATAAAAGGCTATGTTTTAATGTGGATGGGGTTCGAGTTTATTAAGAAGTCATAAAAAGTTTTTTAAAAGACTATTTTTAGTCTTTTCAAAAGGAGATAGAATAAAGTAATTAAAAACATCAAAATTACTTTATTTAAATGGAGAGCATGATTTATAAAATCAATAAAGAAAAAGACCGATGGAAAGTTTTTTTAAAAAGTCATTTATGAAGTTTTTTCAAATGAGCCTTCTTCTCTCGTGCAGAAATTAGATATATTTCAATACTTTAAATATTAGAATGAAATATATTTTAGAAGAGATAATCTTATTTCCAAAAAAAAAAAAGGCCGATTCTTAAGGGATTTGAAAGACATGTTTTTAGGGGAGTTATTTCTAATTTAAACTTCCCACTTGAGAATTGAAGAAAAAGAAAGTTTTTTTTATTGGAAATATAACATATTAATTTTTTTTGAATGGAGATATTTGTATGAAAGAAAAAAAATTTCAGAGAAGAAGTTGAAATGTTTTTTTTGAGAAGTTTAAGAGATTTTTGGATTTTTCTCTAAGGGCAGATGGAATTTGTGAAGAAGAGATATTATTTCTCTTAGGAGAAGTTTGATTTATTTTTTGAAGGATCAATTTGCACAGAAGATGAACAAATTCTTGTAAAAAGATTGTGAAGGAGATGAAAGGTTTGATGAAGATATTATTGAAGATTAATTTTTTATTGGAGAAGACAAAGAGAATTCAAGATGAAATAAAATAATTTGAAGAATATTTGTTGATTTTGTTTTGCAATCACGAAATGTGTTTCTGCAGAGAAGATCAAGAGCTTGGGAATGTGTTTTTGCAGAGAAGATCAAGAGTTTGGAAATGTGTTTTTGCAGATAGAGACAGAATGAATTGTAATTTTTATTTAATAACATTTTGAATAGGGTTGTAAATGCAAAGGTTGAAGAATATCAAAAAAAAGTGAAGAGATTGATTGTCTTTGCAAATTGAATATTTAGTTTGATAGAGATTTTATTCTCTCTTACAAGGGCAGATTCAAAATATATTATTGAAGATTTTAATCTTGTTTGGAAATGATTTTTTTCAAGAAGATGAAAAGAAAATGAAAGGAGATAAATTTATTATCAGATGGAAGAGGAAGATGAAGGATTTTGTAGATGATTTATTTTTGCAGGTTCCAGATTGAAGGGTGTGTTGTGATGTGGATCAATATGGAGTGTTGAAGATATTTTTACAGATGAATCATGTTATTGTATGTGAGATTATGTTTGTGCAGGAATGGATCAAACATAGTATGAGGACATCATGCAATAAACTTACAGATTGAACCATGAAGATAAAATGCAGGTGAATATGCATCAGGTGAATCAAATTTGCAGAGATAAGAGTGTTGTAAAGATGTGTAAAAGGAATTGTTTTGTATGGTCTTGACTTGAAAATCAAATAGGAGGTATAAGGTTGTATGATGAAACACAGGTTGCATAAAGGTGCAAATTAGATTGAATAGCAATCAATTCTTGCACACAGAATTTTATGATGGAAAATTGTCTATGCCAGTGAGGCACAGTATGCCAGTGAGGCTTATAGGTTAGTGAGACCTTAACATTTGTCAATGAGACACATATTGTAGCCAATGAGGCTTCTTTGTAGCCAGTGAGGCATGTTTTATCAGTTAAGCCAGTGAGGCAGTTTTGGAGTGGTTTTTCTACCCCTGGAGGGTTTTCCACTCGTGCAAATCTTATGTCATAATCTTCTCTCTGTGTGTATGATTTACTTATGAAGTTTTGTTCTCTTTCTGTATTCACAATCTTGTGCATATGTATTTGACAAATCAATGCTATCTTTCTCTCCTTGTGCTCTGAAAGTTAAAGTTTGTAAAAATATTTGAAAATTCACACAACACTGATTCACCCCCCCTCTCAGTGTTGATTGTACTCCTACAGTACCTATCCAGTTGCACAAGGATGATGGGAAGATCATGTCCAATGAGTATGAGGACAAGAAAGTGTATAAGGAAACCATATCAACTCCTGATTTAACCCAGCCTGAGGTGACTTCATGAGTTGGGTAAGTGCTAAAATCACTAAGTTGAAGAAGAAGGGTGTAGCCCTTATTGTGGATAACAAGAAGAAAAGACAAGAATTATATGAAGAAGAATATGATGACTTTCTCATTGAGAAGAGGAAATCTAATGGAGAGAGGCATCCAACTTTAGAAGAAAAGCAACAGGGTAAAAACAAGAAGGTAGCTCATGTACAACAAGGAGTAATAGTTAGGAGACTCCAACCAAAGGGAGATGTGTCATCTACATCTGTAGCTGCATCACCTCATACCCCTGCCAAACAAAAGAAAAAGGTCACAAAGCCTGCCACTATGATTATAGAGGAGGAACCCTTGGAAGAGGAGCTGTTGGAGGAAAAATAGTTGGATGAAGAGCCTCAAAATGATGATTTGTTGATAACAAAGAAGAGGAAGAGGGTGCAACGGACACCACCCCAAGAGAAATAGAAAATTGCAATGAGAGGAAATGTAAATGTTGATCCTATTATATTGAGGGGTACAGGTGGTCTAGGTCTTATGAAGAATCTACAACATGAGGTTCCTATCCCGGATATTACCCAATTTAAAACTGAAAAGGTAGAGGAATAGAGAGTAGAGGGACATAGGATAAGGAAATAACCACCTCTTCCACTCGATGATACTTTATATCTGTCAGATGATGAGATAGTTAGAGATGTTTTTGCTCAAAGGATGGAGACCTTACTGACTAATACAAAGATGACTCCTCATGGGACTCCTATGGTTCAAAAGGAAACTCATCAAGAGTAGGTCAAGAGTGAGGAAATTGAAGAAGATGATCCTGAGGATGTAGCCCAATAGACAGGATTGACCAAATTGGTTGATCAGGTCACTAGCCCTGTAGTAATAGACTTGGCTTACCAAGGTGATAGAGATCAAAACAGAGATAATGATCCACCTCTAGAGCCTGAGAAAGTAGAAATTAATGTGCATAAAGAGACTAATAAGGATAAGGACCAGAATAATGCATCATCACTTAATAAGGATGATAATCAGAAAGATAGTAACCCAGCCTTTGAAGGGAAAATAGATGAAAAAGAATTGGGCCTCGAGGAAATGAATACATCAAAAGGTGAAGAAAAGAGTATGTCACAAGATGGTGGTCAACCAAAGGAACTAGAGAATGTAACCAAGGGTGATCAAGGTGATCCCCAAGATCAAAATGCACAATCATTTCATGAAGACGAAGTGCCACAAAATACACAAGATCAAAATATTCTGGAACCACATGAGAAGAAATTTCAAGAGGAGATACATGATCAGAGTGCACATACACCACAAGAACCTCCCCCTTAGCAAGAGACCCCTCAGCAAGAGATTCCTGAATAGGAGATACCTCAACAAGAGATCCCTCATGATAATGTGCATAAGGAAGAACCAAGGAAAGAAAATTTACCACCAAGAGTAGAGCATAATACAAAGTCTCAGGATGCTCAAAATGAGCAGACTGATCAACAAAGGCCTAGGGGTGATGTTCCATATTGGCTGCAACAAGAAATAAATCTACAACAGATAGATGAGGTACCTGAATTTGATGTTTCTACACTGTTTTCAGCAAGTATGATGAAGCTAAAAAGGAAGGCAAGACCAACCTCTGCAATAAAGGGAGATCCTACCACTGGTGGAAGGACAACTTAGGTAGCATTGCCAATAGTAGATAAAGAGAAAGGAAAAATAAGTATTGATGACTTTCAAATAACTAATATTGATCTTGGCTTTGCTACTGAGGAATAGGAGGGCCAAGAGGCCAAAGATAGCATTGATTTCCTATTGAAAAGTGTAAAGAAAGAGAAGGATAAGAACATAAAACATAACGAGCACATTGCTCAATTACATTCATTTATAAAAGGGTTAATTGACCCTAAGCATACACCACTCAACACAACCACACCATTGACTATCATATCTCAAGATGAGATAACGGGGTTGGACCTCATAAAACATAGGGCTTAGCTAGTGGATATTTGGTTTGTCTCTTTTGTTTTTGAAGCAGAGAAAGTAGTCAAAACCTCCCTCTCGAATTGGAATTCTCTTGGTGCTTTGAGGAGTAAATAGATAAGTTACAAAATGAGGTGGGGAGAAGGTCCTTCAAGTTAGAAAAACATCTGGATGCCTTGGGTGAAATAAGGAGGATAGACATGAGAATACTTATGGATAATAACACCGCACAGTTGTTGGGCATTTGGTGTGAAGATACCAGATTTGAATGTGATATCCTAAGGAGATGTAGTAGCAAGCGTAGTGATATAAGTGTTAGACTATATCATCTCATGTCATAAGAAATAAATACCTTGGAGGCTTTAGAGGACAAAGTAGAAGGAAAAGTAGAAAATCAGGATACTAATTTTGTTGTCCAAGCCTTCCATAACAATTTTAAGCAAGAAGCAAAAGACCCTCTTCATCACTTGACATAGGATGTGATAAATAAGGCCATGAGAATGAAAGCTAAGGTAGAGGCATACAATGAGACATTAAATAGAAAAAAGAGAAAATAGAATGCTCTTCAGGCACAGTTTCATTCTCACAAGCATGCTGTCGCAAAAGCCAGAGTTCAAGATGGAGGCCAGATTGAGGAAATAGTACATGCCTATGAATTTGTCAGAGGAATAATCAATGTGCATATAAGGCATGACCCTGGAGCTGATGAAGATAATAGTGATGAAGAAGAAGATGAAGATGAAGAAGAGGATGCAAATGAAGAAGGAGAAGAAGATGAAGATGAAGAAGAAGATGAAGAAGAAGAGGATAAAGAGTAAGTGGAGATGCATGATGACAGAGTCATATGCATAATCAGATAACAAAAATGATCGAGTTCTACTTGATGGTTGCCAGCTGGCAACTTGTGACACGTCTACAGGTGTTGACCCAGTCAAAGAAGAGATATTGACCATTGATCTAGATAGCCAAATCTTGAGTGTTGATCACTTGTAACCACCTCCTTTACTTATTCTGTAAAAGGAGATGGAGTGCATGTTGTAGATTATTAGAAATTTAATTGAAGTTAGATTGCTGAAGTTCTCAGGACTAATTTCAAAGCTCATTGTGAATGTACATGTTTTTTGCATACCTAATGAAAGAGAAGCTATTTTGATTACAAATAATCATAAATCTTGAGTAATCAGTGGATGAATTCTAGATATATGCATTGATTCTGTGTCCCTTGGAGTGCTTATCAGTTAGCATGTGTTGTTTTCATTCTTTGTTCCTTTGAAGTTAGCATCAACCATACCTAGCTGTAGAACATCTTGGTGAAGTTATGGTTTGATTTCTTCTCTTCATGAAAGTATCTAGAATGTATGTGAATCAGTAACTAAAGGTTCATTAAATTTAGAAAGCATTCTTTCAATTTTCTTTAATTTTGTTATAATCACTTCCACAATTGCAAACACACTAATAATCATAAGAAAAATACATAAATATGCAGATATCCCGAAGAGAATAAAAAATTAGTAGTATATTTTGAGCTTAATGCATGCAATATTGAAAATATCATGCAAAGAACCTTAAATAAGAACATAAAACATTCAAATATCAACTAATAAGCACATTATTTGAGCATATTCATAGTGTAAAAGTGAGAATAACCAAATTACAGTTAATGATCAAAAGAATTGATCAAACTTATCAAAGATCATCATTATCTGTAGACCATAGCAAGATTAACTCTGTTTGTGAAGAGATTTACAAGAATCAGGTGAGAACAGATACACAAACATTAGTTCATTATAGCAGAGTAGTGTAAGACCCCTTGAATGAGAAACAACATATCACATCAACCTCTGAGTAATGTCAGATGATCAAGACCTAATCCACAGAGACTTGGAGTCATCAATTTATTCCAAATTGATCATACTTTTCAAGATAATAAAGGTTTGTTGTGTGAACTTTTATGCATGTTGTTATGACTAACAATCATCATCAATAGAACACACTATGAGTTGTAGACTTAGCAAAACCTACCTTAAGTTTGTAGAGAATAATGGCTACTCTAGTGCTCGTAGACATCTGTGAAACACCCTGGCCCAAATATAAGAAGCATCTATATAAATCAATGGAGGTAGATAAAGAAGGGGCATTCTCAGAAACCCCATTAGATGTGGTGTATACAGAAGACATACAGAAGTACATCCATGAGCCCATATTAGAAATTGATCATACCAAGTTTGAGGAGCTCCATAGGAAACACCTCTAGCAAAATCAATCCAAATATCCTCCATAGTACCAGGAGATAGAGAATAAGAAGTTGGATATCTAGAAAGATTATCCAAATTTCTGCACAGAACACAAATGGGTGCAATTTTTTTAAGCAAAACTCATGACAAGTTTATATACCTAGATAAACCATACCATATCACCAAGCAAGACATTCAAGCAGTAATGAGGCTAAGCTCAGTAGGAGAACTACAATCGAAGAAATCCATCAAGAATGACAAATTGATTGAGTTGACCGGTGTGACCCCAGATGGTCAAAGCTTAAACATGGAATAAATAACAAACCCTGTGGTGAGATATGCAATGATGGGGAACACATATAAAATATACTATTCCAATTAGGAGAGATTTGCAATTGGCACTACCATCCACACATCATATCAAATGGTGGTAAAGGGGAAGGATTTCAACCTCTACAAAGTGTTTCAAGAGCAACTAATGGAGAACTTGCAAAAGATGAACTCCCAATATAACTTCCGGTATGGAACCTTAATCATATGCCTAACATTCTACTTCATGAATGCATTGCCAATTTTTGTCAGGAAAGTATGGCAAAGAGATACTTCAATAGCCACACAAATATCACAGCACACCAAAAATTTTACGGATATGCAATCATACACTACTACATATTGGGGGTTTTTCAAAGCCCTACAACAACAAATGTAGGCAAGTAAAAGAATACCATATAAATCAGTGAAATAGTATGTTAATTACATTACATTCCTAGTGGATAAGGATTACATGCATATGGAGGCAATGGAACCTAGAACCTCATGGATACCTAGGTTATCATACAAGCTATCAAAAGAAGAAGTAGATACATACATTAAAAATATACTAAGTAAACCAAAGGATCCAAATTTAGAAAGATTTGGAACATATAGAGAATTTATGGATAGAAAACGTAAGAAGGATGCAATAGAACACCTAGAGAAACACAAATAAAAATTATACACATTGCGGCATACCATCCAAACAAGCTCAACAATCCATCTCCTCAGCATTGCAACCTAGTGTGGTAACTCCACAACTGGTGCAAGGGCACCCACAGTGCTTTTATGCCTCCAAGGGGTCAAAAGTTGATATTTTGTTTTGTTTGAGTTGTTTATGTGTAAGAAGGTCGTCTAAGACCATTTCATGTGTGTTGGAGTCTAAGCTAGGTCATTAGGTGAATGGAAGTGTCTAGTTGCAAAAAGTGTCAATGTTGCACAATGTTGTCAAATTGCACATTGGTGGAATATGAAAAGTTGTGATTTGAAAAGTTGGTTGAGAACCATTGGAAAATGGTTGTAAATGTTTAAAAAGGCCTTGTATGGTCGACACAAAGAAAAGGGGGATGATAAAAGATGAGAAAACATTTAGTATTTGGAAGCTTGAAAGTTTGGTTGATTGAGATTAGTTTGGAGTTGTCCACCCTTGCTTTGCATCAAATTGGTATCAAATCCTAAAAGATCTGGGAAATGAAGTTGAGAGCCTGAAGATCTAGGTAAGATAAGTTTTTTTGGAGTTTGTGTATTGTCTTTTTGCATGTTAAAGGAAGAGCCTGGATACCAAAATACTAGGCCAAGGAAAAAGAAAGGGGCCTAAGGTGAGGTATCCCAAAGACAAGAAGCACTGAGAAGAAGCAAGGTGAAAGAGACTTTCTTGACAAAGAAGAATGGAAATGTTGAGAAGATTCTTTCATGGAGACTTGCAGAGTAAGGTGGTACCAAGCAAGAAACAAGAGAGAAAAAGAGAGGAAAGGGAGATAAAGAAGAAGGATGAGAAGGTAAAATAAATTAATATTGAGCAAGAGATAGTAGAGCTGAGCCAAGCCTTGGAACAAATGGAAAAAAGAATGGAACTTGAGATGTAGCAGCTTCTTGAGAGAGCAAAATAAGAAAGTGGTTGGCATTTACCAATAAGGAAGAAGGTAAAATGGCCTATCAAGAAGATCATTCAGAGGGCAAGAAGGAAAGAGCAGAAAGCTGAACTAGACATTGGAGAATCTTTGTTGATGATGGAAGAGCAAAAGCCATCTGAGGAAGAGAAAAAATGTAAAGAAAATGGGTCCATTGAGACTCAAGATTTTATTTCTAACAAAATTTGTGAGTATGTGTTCACAGGTGCATCAGATGCAAATGAAGATGGAAAAGAGTCTAAAGAAGGAGGGGAACTACATGCAGTGTATGAAGATGGTTATACAAATGTAGCACACTATGGGGACGAAGATGTTGCCAAAACAACCGAGGTAATGGTTATATTTTCTAATTTTATGGATGATGAATGTACTAACATATTATATTCCAATGATGATGATGAATACATAGATGGTGGTACTGAGGCATATGAATGAGAACTCGAGTTTTGGTACCTTGAAGCTGAGAAGATGCTAAGTAAGAAGTGGTGCAAGAAGAAGAAGAAGAAAAAATATCTAGGGAAAGTTGTAGAAATGAAGGACAAGTTGTGGAAGAATTGGAAGACTAGGAAGAAACAGAAGACTTGCAATCAAGTGGACTTGAATTTTTCTTCCCCTTGGGAGTATAGTGTAGGGGCACCCACAGTGCTTTTATGCCTCCAAGGGGTCAAAAGTTGATATTTTGTTTTGTTTTAGTTGTTTACATGTAATAAGGTCTTCTAAGACCATTTCATGTGTGTTGGAGTCTAAGCTAGGTCATTAGATGAATGGAAGTGTCTAGTTGCAAAAAGTGTCAATGTTGCACAATGTTGTCAAATTGCACATTGGTGGAATATGAACAGTTGTAATTTGAAACGTTGGTTGAGAACCATTGGAAAATGGTTGTAAATGTTTAAAAATGCCTTGTATGGTCAACACAAATAAAATGGGGATGATAAAAAGATGATAAAACATTTGGTATTCGGAAGTTTTGATAAATAAAACCCTTGTTTTCTATGCATTTTTTCTATAACAGTCCTATTCTTTCACATGGTATGGATCTATAAGGCCTTTTTACAACTTGAATGTGGTATGGTTAGAAATAAAATTGATTTACCTTTCTAATGCTTTTGGTTTGGTTGATTTTTGTCATGTTTTGTGAAAGTTATGATCAAATTAGTGATTGTCACTTCCAGATTTTTAAGGTGAAACAATAGAAAATTTGCTTAGTAAGGTTTTGTATGATCTAGTATGGATGAATGGATGATTAATAATTGTAGAGGGTACTCTTACCTTTAATGGGTTTTTGATTTTATCTAATTTCATTGTGTTTCAAGCAAGTTATGCCCATTTTACTGTAAATAGGTCTGAAACCTTAGTTAGGGTAATAGTGAGCAAACAAATCAATTTTTGAAGGTTTCCGTACAAAGTAACCTACTTTGATTCTAAGATATGTTGTATAAGGTACAAATGGGTGTCTAAAACTATGCTTTAATTTTTGATATCATGTTTACAATGAAAGTTATGGCCAAAAAACCATAATTGCTGCTACCAAGTTTGTTCAAGCAATTAGGCCTAGAGACTAGGACAGTCAATTTTAAGCCCTTTCCTTCCAAAGAAAATATACCTAAAATCTAGATATGTTTATAAATGGTGAAAATGGTATCTGAAAGTGTCTTTACATTTTGAGGTTTGTGCCCACTTTGGAAGTTATGTCTGAAAACCTAGTTTTGAAAGGCTACTAGGATGAATGAAGACTAATGGGTCAAAACCCACCATTGAATTTTTGGAAGCTTGAAAGTTTGGTTGATTGAGGTTAGTTTGGAGTTGTCCACCCCTAATTTGCATCAACAACCTATCACAGTAGCACCATAGGCTAGCACAACACAAACCCCATAGCCCATGAGATCAAGGAGAAGAACCTCCATAAGCACACAAGCTATGGTGGAACTAAAATCCTTAACACAAATAGTATCTACTTTGCAACAAAAAGGAAAGGAGCTAGAGGTATTGGAAGCATCTAAAATACTTTCACAAATGAGTGTGGAGAAGAAAACTACAAGGAAGAAACAAGGGGTGAAAAGAACCCTAGTTCAAGCATCTACAAAGGAAAAACAAATAGTAGAGAGCAATAAACTGCCTCTAAAGAAGAAATCTAAAACATCAATAGTGGTGATAGGAGAACAATAGGAAACAAAGCAACCACAACAAGATGAGCCCAAACCTAGATACACTAGTTAATGCTATCCAGCACCATGGGATGCTCAAAATAACAGTTGACATGTATAACCAGGTTTGCCTAGAGAACCAAGAAATAATACAAAGGGTAGTAATAATTCACATGCAAAGAAGTGATCAAACATTGGAGGATATCATGGAAAATTTTCCTCAAGAATTAATAGATGCAATGAGGAAGAGAAGGGAAAAATCCCTAGAATTGGAAGAAGAAATGAGGTAGAAAGTAGTAGATGAGGTGGACCTAGCCATATCAACAGTACAAAAAGAGAAATTGATAGAAATGCAAAGGAGATGAGGACAAAATAGAGGGTGGATACCCTAATGAGCTTGACAGATGAACAAATATGGAAATTAGAAAAAGAGACAGAAGAAGTCACTAAAAGAGAATATGATACAATAAGGGGAGAAGAGACAGGGTAGCAAGAACAAGGTAGAATCTCCTCAACACAATACACAAGGGAGTGAACAAGGGGAAGGATCACAACAAGGAGAACAAATAGAGTCTCTAGGGAAACCTCTTCTGCCTCCCCAATTCAGTTAATCAAAGATTTCCTAGTGCAATAGAAGCAAATCTAGCCAATAATAACACTTCAGTTACTACAATTCCCCTTTCTTGGATCGCAAGTCAACTTATCAGGAATCTCACCAATCTAGAACCTACAACTAGGGAATATCTTCCATGCCACAATAAGAGAAGAAATTTTGCAACATGTAGATAGCACTAAGCAACTGCAAGAGGCTATAGATACAATACAAAATCAATTGTCGAATGTACAAAGAGATACATCACTACCTCTAATACAACAGCTCAAACAACTAGCAAATAGTATGCAAGTTGAGTTATAGTATCAAGAGACTAAGGTCAAACAATAGGTGAAAAGGAAATGACCAAGACTAGAATGACTGACACCACTAAGAAATGTGCGGAAACAAATATGCAACTAGAGACACAAATAAAGAACCTCCAACAAGCTATAGGAGAGGCTAATGTACTATACCAATTTTTTCTATAGTGGCCCACAACTACAAAGAGAATAAAGGATCAAGTTGACAACCTGGAGGCACAAGCAGTACAATCTGTGAAAACATATGATCCAATGAAAGACATGAATGGAGTAGTAAGGGTACAAATTCAGCCCATACACACCCAACTGCAACAACTACAAGATCAGAGGTAACAAATAAAGTTACAGATCAAGTAGTTTCAGAGGGAAGTGGTCATCTTAATATTGGCTTAGTTAATAGGGATATTAGGAGAGGCCAAGAAAATGGCTCAAAAGATCTAGATTCCTTCTACTCTTGTAGATGCAGAGATAACACATATTTAGATAGAAGGCTACATACATGTTTTGCAATAGGATAAAAAGAAATGGAACACTACACTAACCCAGCTCAAAGTAATCTAGAATAACATCCTACCCAACAACTAGTACCGCATGTCTTGAGGAAAATACATGTTTTCAAAAAGGGGGAATGATGTTGGCAGGAGACAGAGCAATAATCAGAACCTACCATAACCCATTGCAAGTGAAGTGCAGAGGACAAGATTGACATATATGATAGAATTTAGGATTTTTTGTAAGGGGCACAACCCTATTACATAGTAATGTATAAAGATGTGAAAGGATAGGATGATGTAAGTAAGAAGAGAAAGGGTGGATATGAGTATACTATACATCTAGTAGAGACTTAGACTTGCCTTTTGTATATAAAGTTATTATGAGTATATATAGGGAGATATAAGGTTTATAGCTACTTCATGATGTGTTTATGAATATGAATGAATTATATATTTAATCTAATCTAATTGCACTATGTTGTTTCCTACCGCAAGCATCTATTATTCTATCACTGTCACATCTAGGGTATAAATAGACTTAGAGACTTGACTCAGGCTAAGATCTTTGGACTATGTCCTACCATTTATTGCGAATAATAGCTGTCATTCAAATTTACCAATTAGATCTTTATTGTATTTAATTTTGTAAATTTCATCATTTATTGTTCAATTAGATCATTTTAGCATTTAATTAAACACTTTTATTAAGTTGTTTAATTAGATCTAAATTGTATTTAACTAAATAATTTCAATCACTTATGCAAAACACACAAATAATTTCACAACATGTACATATCAAACCAAGTCTTAAAATATCATATATATAATAAGTTTTTTGATACATCATATACAAAATCACCACTATGTCAAAATGTGGCATATCAAAAATATAGTATACAAAAATCTCCTACACTCCTAAGGTGCATGGCTACCTAATGCCTCTATCCAAGATCTACTCCATGTTTATAGGCCCCTCAATGTGCCTTTCAACTCTACTGCCTCAGCCATCAAACGCAACTTAGTCTTATTTAGTTATCTCACATTGGTTCTCACAATCTATTTGCCTTGGTCATTAGACCCTACACCCTTAGATGGTCAAGGTACATTGTTGGTGTTATCTACATTCTCTAAAGGTTCATCCTCATGAGATCTAGTTGGCTTTGAAGAGTGTCACGTGCATTCTCTACTCTCAGCTCTCATCATAGCCTGATCTCACTCTATTGTGAGTGATGTGATTTGGGTAACCCCTTGGTCCCACTCTACAGTGATAGAAAAAACCTCAGCAATGGCTCAGTCCAAATGGACCCAACCCTCCTCATAAGCATCTCTCAATTGTGCCACAAGCTCAAAAATGTTGATATGTCACCAGCAGTCTGCTAAGGCCTATGACTAGCCTACACAACCTACTCAAGTTGTACCTTGGCACCCTCTCATCAAGAACATAACCTATATAGTCAAGCCACTCCTATGTGTGCACTACAAAAGTTAAACAATGATAAAATCAAATCTTTCATCATATCAATATCAAAATCAAATACATATCTAGTATTCTACTCAAATCACAATACAAAAATTACATTTGAGCACCTAGATTATTGTCCTTCTAGTCAGGCTCTAGAGGAGTTGTACGTCTAGATTGTTGCAAGTATGTGCCTAATCAGTGTTGTCATTGATGTCAACATATCTGTGTTGTCATTGGTGTCAACTATGCCCTCATTTTGTTACTTACTTGAAGATGTTGAGGATATTGAGAAAATTAGCTCATCTAGTAAAAATAGTGAATTGTAGTGGAAACAGTTCATTACATGCAGAAGAACAGTCCAGAAGAATGCTCTAAATTTCCTATAGAATGAATATTTTTTCCTGTAGATTGGAAGTTATTTAGAAGCCTGTCTGAAGATGTTGTATTCCAAGTTTGAGCCTCCGAAATGAAGATTTGAGTAAGTTATGTTCATCAGTGTGAAAATTACTTTTTCTGTATGTTTGGTGGTGATAGGAAGAAAGTGTTATGCTTCGTATTCCTCTGCATTGAAGTGTTTTGGTCTGTAGTTCTGGAATTAAGTCTGTGATGATGTTAAGTGCCTTTAACTACAATGGTTCATGATTTGGTTGTCTGCAAGCTATCTTTTACTTATGACAGTGGCTGACAGTGTTGTTCTTGTGCTTCAGTTTGAAGAATCCTATTAACAGAGTAATTAGAGATCATGCGGTTGTTCCTGGTGATTACAATGTGCTTATGGATGTCTCCTAATCATGTTCCTACATTTGGATTGGTCTACAAAGAGAAAATTAGATCGTGAATGAAGAATGTTATTGCAGACCCAGTGCTATCATTTGTCTTAGCCGACCTGGTTGAATTCATCATTTGCAGAGATGCATTAAAGATTGTAGAAGCATGTCATGGCATGGAGGATTGTGTTTGAGTCCCAGCTAAGGCATGGCATGATCTGCATACATCTTTACATCTTTTCCTTAGCTAATTTGTATTAGGTCTAGACTTATTTTATGTATGTTTGTAATGCCGACCTTGCAGATTGTTCCAATGGTTGATGAATGTAATGCCGACCTTGATGTACATTCCAAGGTTGATGAATTGTATAAAAACATGTAATGTAGTTGCGAAAAAGTGTGTGTGTTGCAAATATGAAGAGATACATGTGAAAGTGTGAAGGAGCAAAGTAGAGGAATCATATTGTGCTTCAATGGAACTGAACCCTGACATGGAGTAGATGTTATTCAATCAGTTCACCATCTTGGCAGTGAGCCATCCTTTGGTAGTGAGCCATCCTTAGGTAGTGAGCCATTCTTTGCACTGAACATTTTGGGTAGTGAGTCTTGTAGGCAGTGAGCCTCTATTTTTCGGTATTGCTATAACTTATATATTTTTGTGGGCTAACACCCATCGTGGTTTTTCCCTTTTAGGGTTTTCCACGTAAAAAATATGTTATCTACTATGTTGATTGTGTGATTGAAATTAAGTTAATAGTTTCATGCTTTCATAGTTAAATCTGATTATGAATAATCAAGTTTTTGATGGTTTTATATGCATGTGAAGCTTGAAAGGAAGCTCGGTGTGCGGAAATCGCTTCCTATTCTAATCTAATGAGGGGAGGAGAGTGAAAATTCAATTTTATCCTTAGTATTACAGTAATGTTAAACCACTAATAGAGATATTATAGAAAACACATAAACAAGAAAGTGAGATAGAAGAAGAGAGACACAAGATATACATGGGGAAAACCCTTATCGGGTGAAAAACCTCACACTCCAAAACTTGCACAATATATTATCAAAACTAAAATGGTTTACAATACACTTGCAATGTAAGTTCTCAGGATTCTTTGACACTCATATCTAGAGACAAACCGACAACATAATAGTACCTGTCAAACCTGTAATACATCTCCTCTCAAAAGCACCTGCTTATATAATAAATACAAGGCAAATATGGCTCCACATAGGGATGGGTGTCCAACATGGCCTCATGGTGCAAAACCCTTGCCTATGGACACTTGTCCAACTCTGTAGGATGCTCCTGACACTTGTCAAGTCACCCCATCCCAAGGAGGTCACCTATTTCCAAAATGGGCTATGACAGATGCTCTTATGACTCTTACAACCATCATAGAATCTATCATAGCTGTCATAACTTACAGCTGTAAGAGAATCTATCATACATAGGCTATAAATAGCATATTCTCTTACAACATGTCATAGTCCACCTTGGGGCACCCAAAGATGCCTTTTTCAAAGATGCTCTTCGACACATGTCTTCACCTGTCATAGGATCTCCTATTTCTAACTCTTACATGTCATAACTTCGTCATAGGAATCTGTCATGACCGTTTCGATCAATATTCCCTTACACAACATCCAAGATGCCGACACATGGAAAAATATTCCTACCAGTAAGTGG
This sequence comes from Cunninghamia lanceolata, assembly GCA_027924645.1. Taxonomy (NCBI): domain Eukaryota; kingdom Viridiplantae; phylum Streptophyta; class Pinopsida; order Cupressales; family Cupressaceae; genus Cunninghamia; species Cunninghamia lanceolata. Next base: position 10,563,348 of record BSBN01000579.1, on the reverse strand, counting down.
GACACCTATCTCCTCATGTGAGGACAAAAATACATGTGGTCATATGCCATGTAGGATGACACATTACCGTGCCAACTCCCATAATATGAAAACATAAGATTTGCATCCAATTAATACAATAGACAATTAATAAATAAATACAATGTAAAATTACAAGGAATTACCAAGGTTGAGACACCTTAATTCCCAACATTCTCCCACTTGTCGAACACCTTGTAAGAGCCAATAGAATCAACATGATTTAATTGCTATAGGCTGTGAGGCCCATAGACTCCAAACACCATCTGAACTTTTTTGTGCCCATTGGTTTCGTCAATGCATCTGCAACATTCTTCAAAGTATCTACCTTCTCCAATTTACCTTCCCATCCTCTACCATGTCTTGCATGAAGTGAAACTGAACATCAATATGCTTTGTTTTGGCATGGAAAGTTGGATTCTTCGCAAGGCAAATCATACTCTGACTGTCACAACTAATCATAATCTATCCTGCATCAAGGTCAATATCTAAACATAATCTCTTAAACCAAATGGCTTCCTTGCAAGCATGAGTTGTATCCATGTACTTAGCTTTTGTAGTGGACAAAGAAACCACAGGTTGTTGTTTACTCATCCAACTAATTGCACCACCAAACATAGTGAACACATAGGCATTGGTGGATCTCATGCTGTCAATGTCACCTGCCCAATCAGAATCCACAAATCCACGAATACAAACTGAATGTGGAGGTCCTATAGCATTACCATGATAGAAAATGGAATACTTAGAAGTACCCCTCAAATATATGAACACTCGCTTAACTGCATCCCAATGTACTCATCCAAGAGTAGCCATAAATCAACTAAGGACTCCCACTACTTGGGCAATGTCTGGTCTTGTGCAGACCATAGCATACATCAAACTGCCAAAAACATTAGCATAAGGTACTATGCTCATGTCCTTCACCTCACTAGGAGATTTTGGATCATCACTAATAGATAATTTTGTTCCCAATGAAACAGGAACACACAATGGTCTACAATCTACCATGCCGAACCTATCCAACACGGTCTTCACATACTTACTCTGGCTTAACCAAAGTTTTTTGTTAGCTCTGTTCCTTCTGATTTCCATCCCCAGAATATACCTGGCTGCCCCAAGACTTTTCATCTCAAACTGTGCTGACAACTGAGACTTCAAATCAAAAATCAAATTCTTACGTTTCTCAATCAACATCATATCATCAACATACAATGCAATAATGAGAATGCGATCATTATCAAATTTATAATACACACAATGATCTGATTTCGATCTCAGATATCTAATCAACAACACAAAGGCATCAAACTTCAAGTACCACATCCTAGGAGACTGCTTTAAACCATACAAAGACTTCTTTAACTTGCAAACCAAATTTTCTTTACCTTTCTCTATGTAATTTTCTGGCTGTGACATGTAGATTTCTTCCTCCAGATCACCATGAAGGAAAGTTGTCTTCACATCCATCTATTCTACCTCTAAGTCATAAGAAGCTACAAGAGATAACAAGAATCAAATGGATGTCATCTTTGCAATGGAAGAGAAAGTTTCACCATAATCAATTCCCTCCACTTGTGAATACCCCTTCACAACCAATCTAGCCTTGTACTTTTCAACACTGCCATCTGCATCGAATATCTTCTTGAACACCCATTTGCATCCAATGGGTTTCTGTCCATCAGGCAAAGGCACCAAGTCCCATGTTTTATTCTTTTCCAAAGAAGCCATCTCATCTTCCATGGCCTCCTTCTAGGAACCTGCATCTTTCATGCCCATAGCCTCCTTCATAGTTCTAGGCTCATCAGTGTTAGTAAGTAAAGCAAAATCACAACTAGAATCAAGTAATGAATAACCAAACCTATCAGGTTGCTTCCTTGTTTGTGCAGACCTCCTCAATGGCTGAGGTTGAGGTTCTACTTCTTCTTCTAAGCTTTCAGAGTTGCTAGAGCTCGCCTCATCATCAGGTCTCATAGGGTCTATCTGTTCAGTCTTCTCAGGGGGAGAAGGAAACTAAAGCACATCTTCTTTCTTTTCTATCTGTTCTAGGTATAGAACAATGGAAGGTGTTAGCTCTCTAAAGATAACACTTCTACTATACAACACTTTTTTTGCCACGGGATACCAAAACTTGTATCCTTTCACATCAATAGCATAGCCAATGAAAATACATTTAACAACCTTGTTCTCTAGTTTAGACCATTTCTCCCTAGGCACATATGCATATGCCTCACAACCAAAAACACAAAGATGTCTAACTGAAGGCTTCTTACAAGACCACACCTCCATAGGTGTCTTACCAACAAGAGCTGATGTAGGAGATCTATTTACCAGATAGCAAGCAGTGGCAACAGCTTCAGCCCAAAACTTTTTATCGAGGCTTGCTCCACTAAGCATACTCCTAGCCTTCTCCATCAGTGTCCTATTCATCCTCTCTGCAACTCCATTTTGCTGCAAGGTATATGGAGTTGTCTTATGCCTTTCAATCCCTTGCTCCTTAAAGAACTTATCAAACTTAGATGAACAAAACTCACCAATGTTGTCAATTCTCAAACACTTAATCCTTTTACTAGTCTGATTTTCAACAAAGGCTTTAAACTCCTTAAACCAACTAAAGACTTCAATCTTGCTTCTGATAAAATAAACCCATGTCCTACTGTAATCATCTATAAAAGATAAAAAAATATACAGATTTTGAAATCGAAGGAACATTAACAGGACCAAACACATCAGAATGAATAAGATCCAATACACCAAAAGACTTGTGAGAACTAGAGTAAAACTGAACATGGTTTTGCTATCCATAAATGCAATGTTCGTAAAATAGAACTCAAGATTACAATAATTTAACCCCTCAATGAGGTTTTTATTTTTCAAGGTACGCAGACCCTTCTCACCAATGTGGCCATATCTCAAATGCCATAACATAGTCTTTTCAGCATGAAGTTTAGCTTCCATAGCATGTGTACTACCATTAGAACTCGTTACAATAGATTTCTTCACTACTCATTTAGATGGTGGGGATGAAGTGACTACATCTCATTTCTTCGAGTTAGAAGAACTATTGCACTATGAAGTGCATGCCTCCAGCCAAAATAGAGTACCTCTCTGAGTACCCTTCGCAAGCACCATAGATCCTCTAGTCATCTTGCATCCATCCTTCAGAAAAACAACCTACACACCTACATCATTCAACATACTTACATAAAGCAGGTTTTGTGCAAGGCCTGGAATGTACATAACTCCAGTGATCCCCTTCACTCATCCATCAGGGAATTGGATTGAGACTCTTCCATGACCAATAATCTTTAGATGAGAGTTGTCACCCAGGTACACTCTTCTACCATCAAAATCTTCATACCTCATGAACCAATCTCGATGAGAGGTCATGTGGAATGATGTACCAAAATAAATCAACCACACATCATCAAATGCATGGGTGGCTAGGGCTACGATGAAGTCATCGCCATCATTTGTGACTTGTCAGAATCTGAATCAGGAGCTTTCTTCTTCTTTTTATTCTCTTCTTTGCATTCCTTTCAAAAATGCCTAGTTTTACCACAGTTCCAACAAAGAGCCTTGGAATTTCTAGGAGATTTAGATCCCCCACGAGATTTGGATATTCCCTTATCACCTTTCTTGTCCTTCTTCTTCCCTTTCTCTTTGGGTCTTCCATGAACCGCAAGAGCCTCTTTGGCTGCCTCAAAAGACTTTCTCAACATCTCTTTAGATAATAGTGAAGATACCACATCTTCCATCTTGAAGGTGGTAGTGATGCTTCTGATAGCCATGACAAGATGATCCCATGAATCTGGCAAAGAACAAAGTAGGGTCATGCATCGGTCCTCCTCCTCCATTTTCACACCCACAGATGTCAACTGTGCAACAATCATGTTAAAAGAATTCATGTGATCCACAATAGATCCTCCGTCTTCCATCTTTAGAGTGAACAACTAATTTTTTAGGAAAAGTTTGTTTACCAAGGACTTGGCCTAATAAACATCACCCAACTTCTTCCAAAGATCTTTCGTGCTCTTCTCCTCATGGACATTCAACAGGACAGAGTTAGCTAAATAGAGTCTTATGATACCCTTAGCCTTCTGATTTTTGTGGTCCCAATTAGCTTGTGACATTGCTGTAGGTTTCACACCAAATACAGTTTCCCATAGGTCACGATCAACAAGTAGGTCCTCCATCTTGAGTTTCCACAACTCAAAATTAATGCCATTGAATTTCTCAACCTCTAACCTTCTAGATGTGGTTGCCATCTCCTTGCTGCAACAAGATATAGAATATTTTGCACAACACTCCCACTCAACCTAAGTTAGCTCAAAAACCCCTAGCCAGCAGCTAGAACCAAAACTGGCCAGGCTTTGATACCAATTGAAAGGAAGCTTAGTGTGCAAAAATCACTTCCTACACTAATCTAATGAGGGGAGGAGAGTGCAAATTTAATTTTATCCTTACTATTACAGCAATGTTAAACCACTAATAGAGATATTGTAGCAAACACATAAACAAGAAAGTGAGACAAAAGAAGAGAGACACAAGATATACGTGGGGAAAACCCTTATCAGGTGAAAAACCCCACACTCCAAAACCTGCACAATGTATTATCAAAATTGAAATGGTTTACAATACACTTGCAATGCAAGCTCTCAGGAGTCTTTGACACTCGTATTTGGAGACAAACCAACAGCATAACAATACCTGTCAAACCTATAATACATCTCCTCTCAAAAGCACCTGTTTATATAACAAATACAAGACAAATATGGCTCCACATAGGGATGGGCATCCAAAATGGCCTCATGGACCAAAACCCATGCCTATGGACACTTGTCCAACTCTATAGGATGCTCCTAACACTTGTCAAGTCACCCCATCCCAAGGAGGTCACCTATTTCCAAAATGGGCTATGACAGATGCTCTTACGACTCTTACAACCATCACAGAATTTGTCATAGCTGTCATAAATTACAACTGTAAGAGAATCTATCATACACAGGCTATAAATAGCATATTCTCTTACAACATGTCATAGTCCACCTTGGGGTGCCCAAAGATGCCTTTTTCAAAGATGCTCTTCGACACATGTCTTCACCTATCATAGAATCTCCTATAACTGACTCTTACATGTCATAACTTAGTCATAGGAATTTGTCATGACCATTTCGTTCAATATTCCCTTACACAACATCCAAGATGCTGACATATGGTAAAATATTCATACCACTAAATGGTCATATGCCATGTAGGATGACACATCACTGTGCTAACTACCACAATATGGCAACATACGATTTGCATCCAATTAATACAATCAGCAATTAATAAATAAATACAATGTAAAAATACAAGGAATTACCAAGATTGAGACACCTTAATTCCCAACAAAGATAAGTTTTTGTAACAACTGATTCTCCCCCCCTCCCTCTTAGTTGTCTGATGTATTTCAACAATTGGTATTAGAGAAAGGTTCCTTGGAAGAAGCCTAACAACTTGAGGAAGATCTGGGAGAGTTCACTCATGGCAGCTAGGAGATTTGGAAATTTCTCAAACAATGATGAACTAGAAGCAACTCTTATTGATCTTGAAAAATATGAAGTAGAAGTTAGGGATCTAAAGGATAACATGAAAGTAGCTGATGAATGTATCTTAAAGTTAAAAGAACAAGTCAAGAAATTTAAATAAAAATTCAAAGAGGTGATTGATCAATTGATATTAGCAAATGAAACCTTGAATGATTTGGAAGTGGAAGTCGTAGAAAGAGCAAAAGAAGAAGAAAATCTAAATCTAATGGTAAAAAGCAAGTCAGAAGACTTTGTCAAACTTGAAAAAGAAATTGTGAGCCTAAAAGTAGACTTGGAAAAAGCCAAGAGCTATGAAGAAAAGTTCAAGATAAGTTTTGCAAAGCTTGATGAGATGATTGCTAGTCAAAAGAGTTCCGATGATAAGCAAGGATTGGGATTTGAGAAAGGAAAAAGTTCAAAATCTGGTCATGCAAACACTAAGTTAAATAAAAATAGAGGGAACTAGTTCATAAATCAAAGAAGAAGACCTAGAAGACCTTCGGTCAGGTAGCCAAATGCTCAAAGGTATCCATCTTTCAATGGCCACTGTTACAATTGCAATAAGTTTGGTCATAAATCTACTCAATGAAGAAGTAGAGTAAATCAAAATGTTCCATCGTTCTCTGGTCAATGTTTCAATTACAACAAAATTGGTCATAAATCAAATGAATGCAAAATCTGGTAAGGAATGGTTCTTACAATGTAAGGAATAGTCAATCATTCAATGGAAAGTGTTTTGCATGCAACAGATTTAGACATATGGTTAATCAATATAGATCAAATCCAATCACTAGAAGGAATCAAAGACAAATGGATGTAGTGTGCTACAACTGCAACAAGTATGGACATATTGCAAGAGTTTGTAGAAGCAAGAATGTGGAAAGAAACTATCATGCTGAAAACAAGAAAATAGAGAAAAGGAATGTTAAAGGAAAAGAAAAAGTTGATCCGGTTGAAACTAAGAAAGAAATGGGCAAGATTTGGATCAAAAGGGATGTGATTGAAGTTAAGGATGAATCTGCAACAACATCTAGTATAGATACTTCCTCCAGGAAGTAAATTGGAAGCTCTGGCTTAGGGGGAGCTGTGTTGAAAATCCAAAACCCCAGCCATAAAGTTAGTACTGGAATTTGGTACTAAGGTATGTTGTAAAGAATCTTGTGAGAAAACTTCTAAAAGAAATTCTGGTAGAAGAAAATCCAATGCAGGATAAAAGAAGAATTGTGAAAAAGTTTGGGTTGATAGAACAAAATTGCTCTTAGTACAAAGCAAGTTCTCATGATAATTGATAGTACCTAATGAACACTAAGGAGAATGGATATGAACCAATTAAGCAATGAAGAAAAAGGGAAGAAAAGGGAAGAATGAAGAAGCTTTGGAAAAGATTTCTAAGACCCATTGAACTTGTGCAAGAGCATCACATTGAAGATCAAATCACTGGTGACTGACAAGAAAAAAGGTTGCAGAAGAACAAGTGAATTACTATTTTCTTTCAAAGGTTGAACCAAAGACTATAAATGAAGCATGTAATGATGAAAGCTGGGTAAAAGTCATGGAGGAAGAGCTAATGTAAATAGAAAATAATGATACTTGGGAATTAGTTCCCAGTCCTACTGACAAAAATGTTATAGGAACCAAATGGGTTTTTAGGAATAAGTTGAATGAGAATGGAAAGGCTGTAAGGAATAAGGCAATGCTTATGTGCAAGGGATATGCTCAAATTGAAGGAATAGATTTTGACTTGAGACTTTTGCTCTAGTGGCTCAGATTGAAGCAATCAGAATATTTCTGGCATTTGCAACCCACAAAGATTTTAAATTGTATTAGATGGATGTAAAGTTTGCATTCTTGAATGGTGAGTTGGAAGAGGAAGTTTACATTGAGCAACCAGGAGGATTTAAGTTATCAGACCAAGGAGATGTTGTGTGAAGGTTGAAGAAAGCTTTGTATGGAGTCAAGAAAGTTCCTAGAGCCTAGTATGCAAGGTTGGATAAGTACTTATTGCAGTTAGGGTTCAATAAATGTACTGATGATAGTAATCTTTATTTCAAGATTAATCGTGATCAAATTTTGATTGTTGAAGTCTTTTTGATGATATCATCTTTGGAGGCAATGAAGGTATGTGTATGAAATTTATTGGTGAAATGTAAAAAGAGTTTGAGATGTCCATGTTTGGTGAGATGAATTTCTTTCTAGGTCTGTAAATAAATCAATCATATAAAGGAATCTTAATATCTTAGTCTAAGTATGTGAAAGAGTTGTTGAAGAAGTTTGGGATGGAAGACTCTAAACTAGTATGTACTCCCATGGTGACTGGTTGCAAGTTGAGCAAAACTGATGAATCTCCTAAGGCTGATTAGAAAAAATATAGATCCATGATTGGAGGATTGCTTTATTTAACTCAAACTAGACCTGATATTATGCATGCAATTTGTCTTGTTGCAAGGTTTCAAGCTGATCAAAGAGAATCACATGTGATGGTAGTTAAGAGAATCCTAAGGTCTTTAAAAGATACTCTGAATCATGGTTTATGGTATCCAAATGACAATGATTTCACTCTCAGTGCTTATACAGATGTAGATTGGACTGGAGATGTTGATGATAGAAAGAGTACAAGTGGAGGTGTTTTCTTCTTGGGTAATAGATTGGTTCCATGGATGAGCAAGAAACAAGATTCAATCTCTTTGTCAACTACAAAAGAAGAGTATATTGCAGTAGCATGTTGTTTCACTCAAGTATTATGGATGAAGTAGACTTTGAAGGATATAAGAGTTCTGTATGAAGATCCAATTGCAATCTTTTGTGAAAATACAAGTTCCATAAACATTTCAAAGAATCTAGTGATGCACTCAAGAACAAAGCACATATCAATAATGTATCACTTTTTGAGAGAGAAGGTGATAGAGAATGAAGTAAAGTTGGAGTATGTGTCCACAAAGGATCAGATTGCAGGCATTTTTCCTAAGCCTCTGCCTAAAGATACCTATGAGTATCTCAGAGAAAATTTAGGGGTCATTACCGCTCCTTCCCTGAACTAAGATGCATGGGAATGCATCAATCCAGTGGAGCTCAAAGTGTCATTCTTTGATCTAGATTGATGTTTTGAGGTCTACTTCTTAGGGGGAGTAGCTAGATGTTAAAGTAAGTGTTGATAATAGAAAAAATTTAGTGGATCAGAGAAGCAACATGCAAGTATGTGCCCTTTACCATTGATGTCAAAGGGGGAGAGAAATCATGTGAAAAAAATAGGGGAAAGAAGAGTGCAGATGTGTAAAAAGAAAGGGGGGCATCTTGTCTTGATGGTCATTAAGTTTTTCACATCATATGTTGCCATCAATGACAAAGGGGGAGATTGTTGCAAGTATGTGCCTAATCAGTGTTGTCATTGATGTCAACATATCTGTGTTGTCATTGGTGTCAACTATGGGCCCTCATTTCTTGTAGATGTTGAGGATATTGAGAAAATTAGTTCATTCGGTAAAAATAGTGAATTGTAATGGAAACAGTCCATTACATGTAGAAAAACAATCCAGAAGAATGCTCTATATTTCTTATAGAATGAATATCTTTTCCTACAGATTGGATGTTATTTAGAAGCCTATCTGAAGATGTTATATTCCAATTGAGCCTCCAAAATGAAGATTTGAGAAAGTTATGTTCACTAGTGTGAAAACTACTTTTTCTGTATGTTTGGTGGTGACATGGAGAAAGTGTTATGCTTTGCATTCCTCCGCATTGAAGTGTTTTGGTTTGTGGTTCTGGAATTAAGTCTGTGATGATGTTAAGTGCCTTCAACTGCAATGGTTCATGATTTGGTGGTCCGCAAGCTATCTTTTACTTATGACAGTGGATGATAGTGTTGTTCTTGTGCTTCGGTTTGAAGAATCCTATTAACAGAGTAATTAGAGATCATACGGTTGTTCCTGGTGATTACAATGTGCTTGTGGATGTCTCCTGATCATGTTCCTACATTTGGATTGGTTCGCAAAGAGAAAATTGGATTGTGAATGAAGAATGTTCTTGTAGACCCAGTGCTATCATCAGTCTTGGCTGACCTGGTTGAATTCATCATTTGCGGAGATGCATCAAAGATTGTAGAAGCATGTCGTGGCATGGAGGATTGTGTTTGAGTCCCAGCTAAGGCATGGCATGATCCGTATACATCTTTCCATCTTTTCCTTAGCTAATTTGTATTAGGTCCAGACCTATTTTATGTATGTTTGTCATGGTGACCTTGGAGATTGTTCCAATGGTTGACGAATGTAATGCCAACCTTGATGTACATTCCAAGGTTGATGAATTGTATAAAAGCATGTAATGTAGTTGCAAAAAAGTGTGTGTTGTGAATATGGAGAGATAAGTATGAAAGTGTGAAGGAGCAGAGCAAAGGAGTCATATTGTGCTTCAATGGAACTGAACCTTGGCATGGAGTAGATGCTATTCAATCAGTTCACCATCTTGGCAGTGATCCACCCTTTGGCAATGAGCCATCCTTAGGTAGTGAGTCATTCTTTGCAGTGAGCATTTTGGGCAATGAGCCCTGTAGGCAGTGAGCCTCTATTTTTTGGTATTGCTATAACTTATATATTTTTTTGGGTAACACCCACCGTGGTTTTTCCCTTTTAGGGTTTTCCACGTAAAAAATCTGGTGTCTACTGCATTGATTGTGTGATTGAAATTAAGTTAATGGTTTCATGCTTTCATAGTTAAATCTAATTATGAATAATCAAGTTGTTGATGGTTTGATATGCATGTGAAGCTAAGTTTTTGTGACAATTGATTCACCCCCCACCCTCTCAGTTGTCCAGTGTATTTCAACATAGATGTTGTTGTGACAAGCATGCTAACAACTACTATCACTACCCTATCACTAATATTGAAGTGGGCCTCATAGCAGCTGCACTGCTTGACTCCCCTTACTTCCTCTGACTAGGTTTGTTTCTAGTTGATGGTGATATGGGTCCTGCTCAAGTTCAGCCTATAGGCCTCTCCTCTACATCGACACTGCTATCATCTCTTTGATGTTGTCTCCCCTCCTATACTAGTGTAGGCTCCTCCTCCTCATCGTCATGGTCCTCTTCACTATCTATCTCCTCTCCTTCCTCCTCTAGACCTTACTCTATTAATAGATGTGGGTCTCCTACTAGGGTGTCAGGACGGAAGATGGGTACTATCCGAGATGCAGCCCACCATTCTATGAACATTGGGGTTACCCACACATTGTCATCATTAGATATGGGTATTGCATCTCACTCCTCACTATTAGGATAACTAAACTCTACATCTTTGATAGTCAGGAAGGGCTGGTCCCCTAGCCTCATTGTGCTACAATGTGAGCACATGTATGTTGACACAACTATAGGAATACCATGTACCTTCCTGAATTATCACATCACATGACTGTAGTAAAATGGCACTATGATGTGATTGAGGTGACTAATTAATAGTCAGTCCTTCTGCATCCTCACTAGCTATCACTCCTATCCTGCTTAGGCATGCATACCTATATAGGGCTACCACATAATGTTCATGCTCTATAGATGGGCAAATGTCTACCTACAAAACAATAAATCACTAAACTTCCATGGCCTCCTTAACCCATAGGCATGGGCCCATGGTACTGCACAACTAATCATTATGGGTACCCCCACTGGATGCGTGCACCTGGTGTGCTCGAAGGTCCACACCTGGAGTAGTGTGCAGGTCATCAAGCTCTAGCTCTCATAATGTACATATCAACCAAGATCATGGTAAAGGTGGGCAAGCATACTCTAACCCCACATGAACATTGTTTGGTGCTCCTCCATTTCCCTAATAGTATGGATGAGGCTACCATGTAACTTTATGTGCCTCACCCATCTGGTGCTATGCACAAGATGACAGTAGCAATAAGCACCTAATGCACTAGTGGGATCATGTCTGCTCCCTGCTCTAACCACCATAGGTGAATGTTCCTTAAGAGTTCCCTAGCGATAATGTGACTAATGACATACATATGTTCTTCCTAAACATAGGTCACCCACTACTACTCAATAATAGAAACTGTGTAACCTCAAATTGGCAGTTGCATCTGATATACATCCTTTAAATCAATGATCATCTCTCTCATTGGTAGATGGAAGATAGAGGTGTTCGTATCCCATCTCTCCATCAATTCCATAAGCATGCAATCATGAAATCACATCTTTGGCATCGTGTATACCCAATATACTCCAATAGTGCATAGTAGTGCAGCCTCATCCAAAGTCAGTGCACTCTATCAATCTCACAAGAATGTGAAGATGGCACTGCTAGTGTGCTCTCACATTGTTAGACAATATTGTATTCATGAAAATAAATTTATATCAATTCCATAGCCAAATTCATTCAAATTTGAATTCAAAAACATAAAATTTCTCTAAGTCTATCAGGATGCTAGTGCATCTTTTGGACCTTAGCACCTCTTTTGGATGCTAGCGTGTGCAAAGGACGCAAGCATGCTAGATGGATGCCAACATGCCCATCAAACTCTAGCACATGAATGGGATGCTAGCGAGTGAACAGGATGCCAATGCTTCACGTGGGCCCTATTCCACATGAAAAATGAGAAATCAATGCTTCAAATTAAAAAAATAAATACCTCACATAAGGTGACTCCTTACTCGATGTGCTCCCTCAAGGTGTCTAGTCGTGGCAGTTAGAAATATTGTCTACGTGGCATTTTCTCTCTCAAAATTGCTCAAGTGCTCGAAAATTACTAAATATGGTAATTCAAATGAATAGTAAAAGTGAATTTTTTTACTATTTATAGAAAATTTTAAAAAAATTTGTAGCACCTTCTCACAAAAACCTTCATAACTTGGGCCTCCAAACTCTGATTTTCATACTATTTTTGCATTAGAATCCTAGTTCTTCCCTATTTCCTACCATATGCCCTTCACGCTAGCATTATTCCATTAAATAACCCTACAAAAGGCATATTCATCACCCTTTACAAAAATTTTCAATGTGGTGGATTGCTCTCCCTATTTCTGTCCTTTCTACTAGTAGGCACAAATACGAGGGGCATACATCCACCCTTATTTTCATCTTGCCCTATTTTCTTCTCATATCATTTTTTTCCCACATTTTAAAAATTTCCTACTTTAGATTTAATTTTTGAACTAACATACTGTTGGTCTTACAGGATTATTGTATTCCTAACAAAGTGAATTTGTAGGCTTGTGGTATTTAATGGTGTGGTTTTGCAGATTCTTATTCTGATGCCATCATTCTTCCACCTAGAAAATTTCTACGGCCTCTATAGTATCCTTTTGGGTATCATTTGCATGCTTATTTTCTTTTAGCATTTCATTTCTATGCTTTACTATAGTTTATCACCTAGTGTCATCAAACCGCTAAAGTGGGTACAAAATGTAACGTATAAAAGTGCATACCCTCACAATTTTACATTGTGTTTTGACTCACTTTGGTATCTACTATCGTAGCATGTTTCTAGGTCCACTAAACCCTAACCTTGGCCTATCTCATCCCACACCAAGGTTTGCCAAAAATCATTTTACATATTTATTTCTTTCAATTTTTTGAGAACACGTTAAATTTTTGAGAATACTCTGAGGATGCAAACATGACGCATGGATTTCCTTGTGACGTGTTTGATGGTGATAGTTTGTCATTGATGTCAAAAGGTATTGAGAGAGTTGTGTAAGTGTGCATCTTCACAAGGTATCATTAGGACTGTAGGACATTTGAGGATCACTTGCACGACTGACAAAGGTTGTTAATGATCATGCATTTCACAGTTGTTCACTCAATTAGGATAAGTGTGTTGATCATGCCTTCATTAAGGATGTTGACTTGATTAGTGTATATCTCTCATGTGGTGTGTTGATTATCAATGGTGTTGTTTCATGGTGTGAATGTTTCACTTCAGGTTGTTGAGGTTAAAAAAAGCGTTGTCACATAAATATTCTATGTTCATTGATTGACTTGCTTTGTTGAGGTGTTTCAGGTTCTTCATGTGTTCACATTCATTCATGGGTTCAAGTTGATAGGTTCAAAGCCATATTGATTAGTGATGGTAATAATCAGGTGATGATGGGTTCATAGTCTTATGATTTCGGGATGTCTTCTCAATAGTCTTGTTCAAGATAAGAGGTAAGTGACATGGTGATAATGATCACCAAAGTAAGAAGCAAAGTGTTGAAGGTTCTGTGTGCTTTGATCTATTTCTCAACTGACACATATAATAATTGCATTGTCATAAGAGGTTGTTGTTATAAATCAAAGTATCTCATGTTCAGGTTCAAGAAGTTACAATCTCATAAGGATCTCATGAGATAGGAGAAATGCAAAAGAATTATTAGATGGTCCATTGATGTCAAGGCATATGATATGATTTGGTCTTGCAAAGAAATATGTGGCAGAGTCATCAAATTTGTGATGAGGTTCATCATGATCTTTGTGGTTATATCAACAGTCATCATATGAGCTCATAGAAATCAAAGGCTATTGGGGAATGTGATTAAACCATCATTAGATTTGCCTTTTGATTTAAAAACTTTATTTTTATGTCATATCTTTATGGCATTTTTTTTTAAAATAAAAAGAGGAGTTTTTAAATGTTAAAGAAAGAAATAATTTTTTTTAAGACTAATTTTAGTCTTTAAAAAAAGAAAAAATGAAAAAAGAGGATTTTAAGCTAATTTTTAGCTTCTTTCATGAAGGGCAGATTTGTAGGAGTTAAGGACAACACTGAGAGGGGGGGTGAATCAGTGTTGTGTAAATTCTTTAATCTTTTTCAAACTTTAACTTTCTGAGCACAAGGAATGAATGATACCTTTGATTTGTCAAATACATATGCACATGACTATGAATGCAGAAAGAGAATAAAAACTTCATAAGTAAATTGAACACACACAAGGAAGATCAATATGAATCATAACACAAGATATGCACGAGTGGAAAACCCATCAGGGTAGAAAAACCACTCCAGAATTGCCTCACTGGCTTAACTGAAAAACATGCCTCACTGGCAATACAAATTGTCTCATTGACAAATATTAAGGTCACACTGACCTATAAGCCTCACTGGCTAATACAATGCCTCATTGGCAAACCAAATCACCAATAGAAGTTATAAACCAAATCAGAGGGATACTCTGTTTCCATTCAATACAAATATATGTCTGTCAAATACCCATTCTATTCAATCTGACATCTCAACAATCCTTTATTCTGATCCAATCAACACTGCATTTTAACAACACTGCATATCAAATGTGTATTCTAATCCAACACTTCACAACACTGTTTGTTTCATCTCTATCCTTCTTCATTCATACGTCAATGCACCTGAAAAACAACTTTATACAAGTTGATTATCTTTTCACCTTCTCTCTTCTGTATGAACATTTTCATCTTCTCTGCAAAAAAAACTTTTCACCTTCTCTCTGCAATTTTTTCCTTATTTCAAAAAAATCAATCACTTGTAATAAAATATTATTTCTCTGTCCAGTTTAGAACCCTTTCATATTATTTGACATCTCAAATTATCCCTTGCAAGAATATGTAAATTTTCTTCAAAAATTTTGAAACCTTTCACTTACTCTACACAGACAAATCATCTAAAACAATAATTAAGAAAAATCTTTAATTGAAATAAGATTTTTCAATTTGCTCTTGAAAGAGAAAATAAAATCTCTTTCTGATCTCCATGTGCAAGAAGTCAAACCCCTTCATTGAAACCATTTAATCCTGTAAAGAAAAAATCTCTTTATATTCCTTCGTAGATGACTCTTCAATCTCTTCAATCTGCATAAATAGCTCTACAAATTTGTCAATCAAACTTCTCTGCAAGATCATTTCATATTCTCAATCAGGGCTTGTAAAAAAAAAAAAAATCTCTTAGTCTTTTCATTTTTAGCTCCTTCTCTGCAAATCCTGCATTCAAACTCTTTATTCAATCTGCCTTTCAAAAAAAAATAATATCTTCTTCACAAATTTCATCTGCCCCTGTTTATTTTTCTCCTCAGATCCAAAAGAAAAATTTGTCAATTTTCCTCATAAAAATCCATCATAAATCTTCTCAAAAAAATATATTCTTCACACTAAAAAAAACTTCAAAACATCTTCTAAAAAAAATTATTCTTCAAATTTTTCATCCTCTTGAAAAATCTCTTCATAAAAATAATAAAATTTCCTTATTAAAAAAAAACTCCTTAAAAAGAGGACCGACCAAAAATATTATAAGGAAATTTCTTAAGTTTTAAAAAGGAAATTCTATCCTTGATTTCGGGCTTCAAAGAAAAATTCTAAATACTACTAAAAGCCTTTTGCATAAATTTCCATTTTACATGCAATATGAATCGGCCTCCAATTTAAACCTCCAAGGTATTAGGCCAAACCGTTGCCCTCTTAGACTTTTGGCGAAGGTAGTTTTAAATTCAAAAAACTTGGAAGCCCGCCAATGTGAACAACTTGCTCTATCGGTAAAAAGAGCAAAAGGGGCCGGTTATACTATGAGGAAGACCCCCTTAAGTGTTTACTTAAGTGGTCGGTCACCTTTTATGACAGGTCAATGAAGATTTATATCACAAAGCTAAGCGGGCAGAAAGTGAAGTAGAAAAGAATTCTAGTCTTTAGGATATTAGGACTTTAACAAATCTTGAAGACCCCCTTTTTCTCAATAAAGACTTAAGAACAAGAAGCACCAATAGACAGTAGGCATGAAGCACAGTATTATCTTCAAGATAACCTTGAATAACCACATCAAAATCAATGATCCCTTACCAACAAACCCATTCAAACGAGCACAAGTTTCTTCAACAAAAATCACTCAATCATATGACATGACATGTATGAACCTATCCATTCCTCTTGGCAGACCAAGATCAGATATCACAACTCACTGCAGTCTAAGCTCATACAACATCTCTTGTGAGAACATATACCATCTCCTGTAAAGCATCTTATACATGATCAACAAATACGAAGACAATAGACAAATCACATGCACACCTTTGGATACCATATGAACAGTATACATCCTAATCTTCAACATCACACATCAAGTGTATTCATGTGATCCTTTGAATACCAACAACTGATATCATCAACCTTGTCAAGAACCAACACATTGCAAACCTTTGAATACTAACAATTGATATCATCAACCTTGTTAAGAACCTGATGAATAATGAAGACCATGCCTACCAAGAATATGTCATGTTCACTGATATGACATTGTGAAGAACACATCTCTCCAACTGATTGATATATCATGTTCACTGATATGACATTGTGAAGAACACATCTCCTGATGATGCAAGATCAAACCTGTGAAGTATAAAACCATTCTCTATATCTGCAAGATGATGTCTCATGCTCCTGAACACTTTTGACATCAATGACAACCTAACACCATCAAGATTTTCATAAGTTTTAAAAGATTTTATTCTTTAAAAAAAAAAGAACTCTCCATCGTGGAAATTAGAGGAAGTGGGAGAGCCTTTTAAAAGGCTATTATTAGTATGATTTTTATGGTAGCAAGTGGGATTTATTGTTAAGAAAAGCATGCTTTATAATACAACGAATGGGGAGCATGTTTTAAGGAAAAAGGCATTCTTTCTATACATACGAATGGGCATGATCTTGTTTAAGATTTATAAACTTTGGAAAGTTGTTAGTATGTGGATTAGCCATAAAAGGCTATGTATTTAAAGTTTAGAAATTATTTTTAATTTCTATTTTATTTGTTTTTTTTAAAAAGGCATGAGATCCATTATAGAATGCATATGAGTTTTTCAGGAAGATAGTTTTGTGAGAAGATTGACATTATTGAAGATGATTTTTTTTTAGAGAAGACAAAGAGATTTTTTGCAAATGAATATAAAGTTTTGACAAAATTTTTTTTTGAAGATTTTATACAAGGCAAAATGATTTTTGAAGTCCCATTGAAAAGAAAATGAAGAATGTGAAGGAGAAGATGAAGGGTTTGAGAAGATGAAAATTCTCAGAGATTTTTTATTTACAGAGCATTGATTAGATTTTATTGAAGATGTTTGTTAATATTTTATGGTGGATTTTTTTTCATGATTTTATTTATGCAGGGTAGATGAAAGAATGAAGATTTTTGAAAGAAATTTTTTTTCCTACAGGACACTGATTGAAATATGAAAGGTCATAAAAAAATGAAATTGATTTTGCAGAGAAGAGGAACATCAAGAGTCCTATTATTTACAATAATTTTTCAGGTGCATTGATGCAACTTCATAATTTGACAGAGATGAAACATACAGAGGTGTGAAGTGTTGTTGAATGGATTAGAATACAAGATTGATATGCAGTGTTATTGAATGGATTAGAATACATGATTGATTGATATGCATTGTTGTTGAGTGTATCCGGATGTAGGATTGATTTTGAACAGAATGGACATTTGACAGACACATGAGAGAAGAAATGTTTTGTATTGAAATAGAGAAACCCTCTGAATTCTTGTTTTCAGTTTGTTCTATATTAGGGGTTGGTGCTCCTTGAAGCTGGTGCTTCTAAACAGTATGCCAGTGAGGCTTACAGGTCAGTGAGACCTTAACATTTGTCAGTGAGACACGTATTGTAGCCAGTGAGGCATGTTTTATCAGTTAAGCTAGTGAGGTAGTTCTGGAGTGGTTTTTCTACCCCTGGAGGGTTTTCCACTCATGCAATTCTTGTGTCTTGATTCATATTGATCATCTCTCTATGATTGTATGTTTTACTCATGAGTTTTGTTTATGTGTTTGACAAAGTTATGTGCATGTGTTTGACAATTCAATGATAACTTTCTCACCTTTATGCTCTACAAGTTAAAGTTTGAAAAAGATTTGAAAATTCACACAACACTGATTCACCCCCCCTCTCAGTGTTGTCCTTGACTCCTACAGTGTTGGCATCCCAAATATTCCATAAATTCAAATGGTTGATTCTCCCACTTTGTCATTTGATTTCGTTAGTGGTAACACTCACACGATAGTGAAATGGCCCCTGTAGCATACTTGATCTCTCAGATTCCTTATTCTTGATACAAAAAGAAAGATTTGGGAAAGAGCGCTTCCTCCTTCCTCTCTCTCTCTCTCATTCACATACTTTTGAAGAAAAGAAATATATATTTGATTATTAGAAAATATCTCTCTTGGCTCTCACAATAGAATGTTAGTGATTTAGGTGGTCTTCTATGGTGTAGCATCTCTCTTTTCATCTTTGTGGGTTCCTATTTGCAACTTGCATATTGTGGAGGCTCTCTTCCAAGGGTTTGGAATTTTTCATGCATAGATCGAGCCCTCAAGGAGCTTGCATCCTCCTTCATTGTTCTACAACAAGGTAACATTGTTTTATTTATTAGAAATAGAGTTATCTTATCGGTTTATTGAATATTACTTTGTCTACATTTTGGCAAATTTATGGTGTAGACCACCACCCTATGTTTCCTTCATACACTAGGGTATTCTTCTCCATAGAACAAGGTTGGTACTCTTAGTTTTTATTTATTTTTTCCATACTGTCATTTCCTAGATGCACATAGGAAATAGGAAAACAAACGCCTCTTTTTATTTTTCCATAGTGGCTGCTCATAGAGGTTGAAAGACTAAAATAGGGGCTTCACCTGAAGGCAAGCTGAAAAGTAGTCCCAACCATTTATCTTGCCCTGCGTTATTGTAGGTTTAAGAAAAGATTTAAACAAATGAGAGTCTGTTTATCTTTTCTCTATTCTTTCCTTATCATATATTACTTCTTTGTTAGTCGATTAAATGTATTTTTTTTCAGTTTTTTGATTTATTATATTGTTGGGTGCTCATTCTGGTTCTGTGTGTAGACTAGATGAGTTAATAGACCCAAAAAAAGACTCTATTGTACAAATATTTTATGTTTTTTTTGTCATATAGATGACAGTGCAACACATAAATGTCCCCACGATGCATTGGCATCCTGGGCTGAGGCTCTCCCGTTTTGATGCCAAGTTCCTCTGAATCTCTCATTGAGTATTTTGTTTTCCTTTCTATAATCTAGTTCTTAGATTTTGAAATTTTGTAGTTTTAGTTATGTGCCTTAGTGCTTCACTTATCAAGATTAGTTCATTTCTAAGTGTAGAGCAAAGTAGAATCTTGCTACACTACAACAAAATAGGCAATTAGCGCCTAAAATAGCACCAAATTTTAGTGCATTTAAGTTCATGAATTGGAGCCAAATGCCGGAGCAAAACTCAGCACCAAACTGCATTTCTCTTTGGCGCCAGGTATAGTGTTGATTGTAACGCTGGGTTTAGCACCAGAATTTTGTGCCAGGATTAATGCCAGATTTTGTTGCTTCCAGTTTGGCTTCTGATTTTGCTTCTAGGTTTGCTTCCAAATTTGCTTCCAATTTTTCTTCCAGGTTGGCTTCCTCTTTTGCTTCCAGTCTTGCTTTGGATTTTGCTTCCGATTTCACTTCCAGTTTTGCTTCCAGGTTTGCTTCCAATTTTGCTTCCAATTTTGCTTCTAGTTTTGCTTCTGGTTTTGCTTCCAGTTTTGCATCCAGTTTTGCTTCTAGTTTCGCTTCTAGTTTTGCTTCCAGTTTCACTTCTAGTTTTTCTTCCAAGTTTGCTTCCAGGTTTGCTTCCAATTTTGCTTCTAGTTTTGCTTCCAATTTTGCTTCTAGGTTTGCTTCCATTTTTTCTTCTAGTTTTTCTTCCACTTTTGCTTCCCATTTTGCTTCCAATTTCACTTCCAATTTTGCTTCTAGTTTTGCTTTCAGTTTTACTTCTAGTTTGGCTTCCAATTTTGCATCCGGTTGTGCTTCCAATTTTGCTTCCAGTTTTGCTTGCACTGTTGCTTCCAATTTTGCTTCCAGTTTTGCTTCCAATTTTGCTTCTAGTTTTGCTTCCAATTTTGCTTCCAATATAACGTCGCTTGTTGCTTCCAATTTTGCTTCCATTTTTGTGTCTTTTGTTGCTTCTAAAATGCTTATTGTTTTGCTTACATTTATTAATTTAATATATTTTATTTCAATTTAATTAGTTAAATATATCATGCCTCTTAAATAAACCATATGATTATAAAGTAAGTAATTTAATTATTTAACTCATATGATTAAATAACAAGATAATTATTATAACATGATCATCATCTATAATTAAAACAAGTGAGTCAAATATCTATAATTTAATTGAATTTAACAACATCCATCTTGAGTAGTAAATTAAAATCATTATATGTAATAAATATCCATCCAAAAATAATCAACCACTTTCAATATATATAAATTGACAAGTCAATATAGATAAGATCATCATCATATATAACTAAAACAAGTGAAAGTCAAATATGCCAGTAGATCACTAACATGTCTAAATGATACATGTATAAATGATATAAGTAAAAATGATAAATCACGTAACTCAAAATGATACAAGTCAAGATGATACATGTCCAAATGATATAAGTCAAAATGATACATAAATTTATGATACAACTCATTAATATGGCACTACAGACCATGAAAATGATACATATGATAGCTAACGACTATGAAAAGAGGCATCATAACAATATATCAACAATGATTCATGATGCAGTCTATATGATCATGAATGTCACTGGCTACTATGAGCAACTACCTCATCATCATCATCACCATCGTGATCATCATTATCACCATCATCGTCTTCATCATCATCATCATCCTCAGTGTCTTCTATATCTGTGTCATCAGCATCCTCTGCCATGTGGTCTATACCAGAACCAGAACCAACATAATCTGGATCTCTTTTAGGACGATCATCTTGATCTTCTGGAAGACCCGTGTTCTGCAAAAAAATATTTAAAATGAAAAGTTATTATTTATTTCATGCAATAATTTATTTTTCTATTATATATCTAATATTACAACATATGAAACGAAACCATAATCATATTACATCATATCAAAGTGCACATACCATAATAAAATTTCAAAAAAGTTACAGCTAATATGTCATTCCAATGATGTAAAACATGCAACAATTCTAATAAACGTTAGTAAAGATTATTAAAAAAATTGTTATATAATTTAACTATCAACTGTAAATTCTATTACATAACCTTAAGTGCTACAAATTGCTTGGTCAAAATCTCCCATTTTGACACAGGCAGGGAGGATGGTGGCAAAGGTTGTGGAATTTGGCTTTACACCAACCAATTGCATTTGCTTTAAAATTTCTGAAGCCTTTTCAACAAATCCATTTTGTGCATATCCTACAGTCATTGTAGTCCATGAGACCACATTTCTTTGAGGCATTCTATCAAACAGTTCCCGTGCCTTGTGTATGCTTCCACATTTTGCATACATGTCTAACAGGGCAGTTGCAACTACAACATCTGACAAAATTCATCTATCCTTTATGTATTGATGGATGTCCATACCCTAATCCAAAGCTCCCATTTTGACACAGGTAGGGAGGATGTTGGCAAATGTTGTGGAATTTGGCTTTACACCAGCCAATTGCATTTGCTTTAAAATTTCTAAAGACTTTTCAATAAATCCATTTTGTGCATATCCTGTAGTCATTGCAGTCCATGAGACCATATTTCTTTGAGGCTTTCTGTCAAACAGTTCACGTGCCTTGTTTATGCTTCCACATTTTGCATACATGTCTAATAGGCCAGTTGCAACTACAACATCTGACAAAATTCCTCTATCCTTTATGTATTGATGGATGTATACCCTATTCCAAAGCTCCCATTTTGACACAGGTAGGGAGGATGTTGGCAAAGGTTGTGGAATTTGGCTTTACACCAGCCACTTGCATTTTCTTTAAAATTTCTGAAGCCTTTTCAACAAATCCATTTTTTGCATATCCTGCAGTCATTACAGTCCATGAGACCACATTTCTTTGAGGCATTCTGTCAAATAGGTCACGTGCCTTGTCAATGCTTCCACATTTTGCGTACATGTCTAACAAGGCAATTGCAACTACATCTGACAAAATTCCTCTATACTTTATGTATTGATGGATGTCCAAACCCTATTCCAAAACTCCCATTTTGACACAGGCAGGGAGGATGGTGGCAAAGTTGTGGAATTTGGTTTTCAAACAACTCATACTCGTAGAGTTATGGTTTTAGGTCACGTATGCTATGGTAACAACAAATGATTCCAACTATGGTTATGATAGCTAAGACTACCCTCATTTGTGACTGTAACAAGGTTCTTGGACAACACTATCTTGCTCTTCACACTGGGTATTCTATAGGCCAAGATTGGGTTGAAGAAATCACTTGATGGTTACCTATATAGTGATACCACACCCTAATACCCCATGCATTCTAAATAGCTTGAGATTTATACAATACTCAACCAAGATGAAATTGTATCACTGTACCACACTTAACTATGACAATCCTTTCTTGACAACAATTTGTAATCTTTAGACTATTGGGATACTTGCCACAAATAAATATTAGGTCAATGACACTGTTAGGTCTCAAAAATGTAGGTTGCAAGTCCTAAGAGGATGCCAGACTCTATGCTTAGATTTGCAACATTTTTGAACTAACAAAACATAGTTAACCTATAGGGTTGATGACTCCCTACACTTTAGGTTCTACTAGACCTAGGCGGGTGCACCTTACTAATGAAGCAGATTAAATCTATGTGTGATCTTGCCTAAGTGATGGATCTACCCATAGTGGCAAATGGTGCGGAATAGATGGTTACTTGCTGCCTACTTTTTACTTCTAATGTCTGAACAATGATTGAAAATGGTATGGTTCTAATTTGGTATAAATTGTATAAGCAATATCAAGGCAAAAGTAATGGATATGTTCAACTAATGAAAATGAGTAAGACTAGTACCTAAATCTATTGGGCTATTTGAGTCAGTGAATGGAAATAGATGTATGTGATTGGTGAGCTTATCTCCTAGCTTAACTCTAATAGTTGGGCACTTTGGATATTTACACCTTGTGCAAATGTGCAGGTTTGTATGTGACAGTGCTCTTCTTATATAATCCCAATGATATTCCCTTGAATTACTGTGAAATTATGAAAGGAATTTAATTCTTGAGTTGATGGAAACCAATCACAATAACTTCTTCAAAAGGATTTAATCTTTGACAAGAATCAATTAAAGTCAATTATTAGAAAGGATTTTTAATTCACATTAACTAGAAACAAATCAAAGAACTTCACACGGTGACAACAAATATGCCCTGACAAATGTAAATCTGAATAATTCAATAGAACCACTTTGGAGACAGCACAATAACATTTAATCATGAAAATTAACACAACTGTTGAACACCGGAAATAAACACCATGTAGAAATATTCTACTCCATTATGTTTTTCAGAAAATAAACATGTGTAACTAAAATTCTTTAATTAAAATAGAACTGACAATATATCTTCTTTCTATATGTAATATATATAGTCTTCTTCAAATTAAAGAGAGATACCTATCAATTGATGATCTTATGACCATCATATGTTTTAACTTTTATATCAATATTAGTGAAGAGACCATGTCTCTTCATAGTGTCTTTTGAGAACTAACAAAATTATGAAAATAAACAAATACATTTAATATTAAGCCCTACTAAGCCATAAGTAGATTTGAGCAAGATGATCCAAATATTTCTGGCTCAGGTGTGTCTCTGCATATTCAATGGCATCCCTAACATCCACCTCTATTGAAACCATCTTCTCCAAATGCGAGCAAGCTTCCTTAGATGCCGAATCCTCATGTTTTACAATTTCTAGGGCCTCATCTAATATTCCCTGACACTCCTTGACCCATTCGTCCTTTCTCTTCAAATCTTTGTCATTCTTGAGTAACATAGGTACACCTATCTGAGAAGTCTGCATGCATTCTTTCACTTTATCTTGGAGCCTGTCATGGTACTTATTATGTTGCTTAAGAAGATTGTTTGCATCAGATGTGTTTGCACTGTCAGAGGTGTGTTTACCCTATATTTCATGTAACTTAACGTGTATTCTGTTATTTAGTCTTTCATGTTCTTGAATGAACTTTTGGTTTTTAGAGAAAATATCCCATAATTTAGGCATCCATTGCATCAGATGAGCATGCCTATTCTATAGGACTATAGTGAGTGTATCTATTCTGACCTCTACCATTTGATCTTTTGAGGGTGATTGGACTTGTTGTGAGCTTTCTGCCTGTGTAATCATTTTAAGAGGGACTGAATCCTTTAAGAAATCATTTTCTTTTTTCAACCTTTCCCAACTCATTTTGTAGGTATATCTCTCCTTTATCAACAACTGAATCTGAGCTTTATTTAGTTTTGCCACATTTACTCCAAGTTTTGCTATAACGACTAGATCAGTTTCTCCAGCTTTTAATGTCATAACATGGCCAAAAGCTTTTTCAGTGTCAATGACAACAAGATTTTTGTTTGGTGGGTATAGAGCCCTATCATGAAGGAGTTCTCATCTAGATTGTATTTTTTTCCAGTAAATACTTCAACAACCCCTTCAGAACTAAGCTTGTGTTTTGTATCATTATTGTGCAGAAAATTGTCAAAAACAAGTACTGAATTCAAATCAAGACCCAGGAAGATCATTACACCAGATTCTCTAAGAAACTCCCTTCCTTTCTAAGGAGTCATATCTTCCATCTGCTTTTCAACTTCTACTTTTAAAGCATTCATTAACTACGTCTAGTTGTCTGGTGTAACATCTGAGACTGATTCTCTAATAGCCTTCCCCTTGTGTTTTTACAAAAAGGATCTGAACTCAAGGGTATGAATAAACTAGTCATCTGAAATAAAAGATTTATATGCAACCTATCTAGCATCATTATCCCCTGTTTCTTCAATTTGCAATCCTCTTTCCAGGGGTTGCTATGGTTCAATTCTACATTTTGAAATTGTATCAGAAAAGTCATGGGGTTTATAGGCCACAAACCCTTCACTGTCGGAGGAAAACACTTCAATTTCTTGTGCTTCCCTTCTTCTTTCCCTTATTTTTTGATTATATTCATCAATGGTTATTTTAGCATCTGCTTGTTCCAAAGTTCTAGGTACATCATCATGAGGGTAAGGTATGTGAGCATATCCACTCAATTTTTGCTTCTTCTTAGCATAATCAATAAAGCCCTCCAGGGTCAAATTTTTTTCTCTATATTGCTTTCCTAAGATTAAAATAAGACAATTTATCAAGAATGAGATAATAACCTTCTCTAGCTAACACAGTAAAGTCACCAAAACATAAGGTGCTTGGCATAAAAGACTATTTATCATATGCATTGAGATTCATCACATTTGAGTAGTCAAGATGTCTGACTATTTCCAAGTATGCCACCATATCTGGTATAGTTTTTGGCAATAGAAAAGGGGTATCCTCAAACCCGTATACTTTGATCATTGTGGAATCATGACAACAATACCAATTCCCCCAATTGTGGTTTATAGTAGGTGGTCCATCAAAATCCTTGGGTCTTAAAAACCTTTTAATTTCTTCTAACAAAGTGTAATTGCATGGGTAGCCATAAGATCTGTACATAGTTTTTACAAAGAATTCTTCAAAGTGAACATAACTGGAATTCACAAACCTGCTATCCCATATTGAGGTCCATAATTGTGGGGGCAACGATTGACCATCTTTATCAATTTGTGAAATGTTCAACTGCTCTAGCCATAGATTCAATTCTTGTCCAAAATACAAAACCATATGCATGAGAATAGAATAGTGTCTGAAGCGGACTGTGCGGGAACTATTCTTTAAGGCCTTTAGACCTGAGTCTATTTCCTTAAAAATAAAAGTAGCATAGTCAAATGTCCTGGTGTGATGGCACTAGATATCCGTAGAGATAACCATGGGCACTATGGACATAAATTCTGGAACTTCAGTTCCCAACACCTGCCCCACTAAGTAATATGTGTATCTCAGGTAAGGTTCGAACAACTCGACTTGAAATAGTGGTTCATCCCCTTCTTCAAATGACACTAGATTCCCCTCATTCCTTGGCCTATGTAATGGCAGTCTCCAACTCTTATATGTGGTATCCAATCTAATATATTCCTTTTCTAGGGCTTCATGTACGATAGGAGTGTTATATGTTTCATTTAAGTCAAAAACTTCACAAATTGCATTTTTAGATATATGAAACAAGGGCTTTCCCTGTAGATTGTATATGGCCTTTTGGTCAGGATCATAATGGTATGCTAGCAGTTTCAAAAGGTCTATATTGACAAAAACATCTGTGGCTATTAATTTCCCTAAATTGAGTTGCCAGGGGTTGCAGACAAGTTTCATCCTATGTCTCATGTGATAGTGGAACATGAATAATTCATACCCTCAGATAGGAGTCCATATATTTCTGGCATATTTGTATTTATCTTCAAGTTTTTCCACATTTGTCCTCAATTGTGTAGTTCTTCTAACCTTGGATCCAGAACCGGGCAATTGGTCCACAAGATCTTGGTTTAGTTTCCTTTCTGGTGTTTTCTCTCCCTTCTCTATTTCAATTTTCTATTTTTTGCCCTTGGTTTGGCTCTTTTCAGTGTGTTGCCTTTTCTTTGTTTTAGAGGAGCCTTCCATTTTATACCAAAACTTGACTATATCAAAGTTCAATGACTTACCTGTATATGCTCCACACAAATCTCCTGATTCCTGGTGAATTCCTTCTTCTCTGTCTGCAACCCTTGTGTTGATTTTAGTGGGATTAGAATAGCTTTTGTGTTAATTTTTATGGGCATTATGTTCAATCAACCATTAATGGCTACCACCAGAATTAAATGCAGGAAATTCATGAATTTCAAAATGTTAGGGTGATGCTCTTTTTATCATATCGGTGAGACCATTTTATTCTTTCACTGATCTTCATATTGTTTTGGCACCATTTTCTTTCATATGTTTCTGGTTGGTTGCCAAGGGTGCTTTGGTGTCTCCACGAAATACTCTTTTCATAGAGTTATGAACCATTTATTGTCATTTTAGGGAGATATTATAATTTTCATCCTGATGTCATTTTGATCAAGTCTGGTGAATGTTCTCCTTGGCATCGGTGAGTGTTTCTATGATAGATAGGGGTTACCTCATCTTTATCGGCATGACAATCTCCATCGTCAAGAGAATATGATAGTCTCCCGACGAGCTAGGTCTTCCTGATGATATTATCTCTATCACTCATTTTTATTAGAACATATCAACAAGAGTCTTACCGAAAGCCTTTTGTCTCTTGTGTCGGGGTGACATTTGTGGTCGGGGAAGCTTAAGGATTTCATTTCGATTGTATATGTCATGCTGATAGTCTTAATATTACGCGTCGGGGAGAGATTGTTTGCTTCCTAGCGATGAGGCATTGGTCAGTGTGACTTAAAGGCTCAGTGTAACTTTAGGATTTCACTCTGATTGTTCTACTCATACTAATGAGTATGCGTCGGTGATACATACAGAATGTCTCCCTGATCTTTAGACATATAAAATTTTGATCATTCAGACATCAATCATCTCTCATCAATTATCACATTATACTTTAAGAATGTATTTTTCTATTCGGGGTGAGTTACTTAAGGTCTTTCCAATATAGATGACTTAGTATTAGAATTAGGTTGTGGTCAGAGAGCTAGGTATATTCATGAGACTGTTTATGTGCAGATTCTGAAATGGATCTTGTCACACAAATTTTTGGTGGTTCGTTTTGAAAATGAGGGACATTAGTCACATTATGTGGAGATTTGGTGAATTCTTAGCAGATGAATAATATGAAATTTTTTAGTTCCAATAGACACAAGGCTTTTAAACAAAAACCATAATCCCAACTCTATATCCATCCCCTTAGTAGTCTCAAGGGCCACCTTGAGACACAAAATGCTAATGTACTATTATGATAGTTATGATTGTCCTCCATCATTTCATTGTGCATTTGAAACTTGAGATGAGGATTGCAGAGGTCTCCATTTGTAAAAACATGGAAAATACTCATGGCAAGATCTTTAAAATAGGCATATTCAACTTCAGGCATTTCTACAAAACCTAGGAAGGTGGATGTAAACTTAGTAACTTTAATTACCACCACAAAGACTATCCCCTTTGTGACTATGACAAGGTAACACTGTCATGCTCTTTATGACAATCCCTTCTCCATTGGGTGATGGCCTAATAACATTTATCTCCTTTGTGATTTCAATGCCTCTCTAATGCACTATCATAGAAGTTTTGACAGTCCTTATGTATTAGTGAAGAAGGCTTCCAACAAATTAGAAATGAGGGCTTAAGATTACATACAAAGTCCTAGTCTTCATACCCTAGTCACATATCACCCCTCTAAGAAGACCTCAAGAAAATTGCCCTTTAATACAAGAAGTCAATGTAGTTTTAAAAGATAAAGTGCAAGAGGCCAAAGGACAAGAAAACTTAATGCCTTAAGGGGTTTAAAGGAATAAAAATATAGGCTTGCAGACTCGACTTAAAACCCTAACCCTATAAGGTGGGTACCACCACATACCACCAGAACCCTTTAACTTGGCACTGCAAAACCTTGTCCATTCTGATCATGGGAAGCTGCAATCAAGCATGTACACTCACATATGATAGATAAGTATGCCTACCAAGTGGTTTGACATAAAAATGAATAGGCTTCAAATTATAAGAAAGCACAAGACTAGTATACTCATTATGATCCTAATGGCACCAAGAAGGGTCCCCAAATATATAAGAGTAAAGCTTCAACAGTCCATCGATTCACCTCTAAAGTATAATGTGTATTTACCTCCCTCACAATCCTGGCAAACAAAAGTATAGGGATAACCAGCTCAAAACTTGTCTGATGAGAAACAGTTCCTCTCAACCTTCTGGATGAACACCAAGTGCCCCCTGTACCAGCACTAGCATTGGAAGATTCAATAGTAGTACCACTTCCACTTCTCTTCTTCTACCTAGCCAATTTTGGATATCTCAGTGGGTAGACATTGGCTCAAAAACTAATTCTCTTAGAGAGATCACATGTTATCAGCTTCTGAACAAACAGAGAACAGAAGGGTATCAATAGCATTCTAAACGTTAGGGTTTTGAATTTAGTGTCACATAATGTTTTAGATTAAAGAGCTTACAAGCAAGAAAGCACAAGACTAGTATACTCATTATGATCCTAATGGCACCAAGAAGATTCCCCAAAGATATAAGAGTAATCATTTGTCATCTAAAAGAAATCTTACATTTAAGGGCGTTAGGGCCAATAGAGAAGCACTTTAGAACTCATCCTATGCATCAATAAACAACTCAACGCAATAAATTCAAATTGACATATTAACATAGCAATATCCAACTAAGTTATTGAAAGTCAACTATTGATACCTCATTCTCCATCCAGATTACAAAATCGGTCTACTTTTTGCTTTGTAACATTTCCTTTTCAAATTGGCTTGGATGCTGGCCATATTTCTCCTCCTATCAAAACATGGCACATGGACTAGTTAAACTAATTAATATGCAATCATTTACTTTTTCCTAGGAAATTAAAAAAATATATCATTCAACTTATTAAATATACTTACAAATGTACAGATCAAGGCCTGTAAACCTTTCTGGCCACTGTGATGCGTGGCACGAAGTTTGTCAAGCCTAGCCTTGGAGGCCTTGTCCTGAAACATATACTAATTCAATTTAACTATGCACAAATAAAATTTAAAAATCATTTAATAAATTTGATATAATCTTATGAGAAAATTCAAATACCTGCGTACTCTCCTCATCGGACTTCCTCCATGCATCAGACTTCTCATATGCTTTTACAAGCTCTTTCCATACTTTCAAACTTACATCAATTGGCCTTTTTTTGAGCCTTTGGTCAAGAGGGAGTTTTTTTTATCTTCTTTGTTTGGTTGCACCGAAATCTCTTGCAGTTTTGAGACATTCATAGCTTTAGCTTCTTTACAGACCAACCTATGCCAAATTCAGTCTCCATGTCTTGGATAACTACTTTTTGCAGGTGCATGGGTATCTTTGATAATGGCAAATGTAGATGGTCTTTGAACCGTTGAAGGCATGATTCCTTCAACCTATTCACAAATGTTTTTCCAGCATCCGTCATTCAGACGTCCCCTAAAACCACATTGTATTCTATCTTGGTATCGTAGGTACCAATGCAAGATGCAAAACATGGCATGGTGGTCGAAGAAGTCTATGTCCTAGGAGTGGGTGGGACATTGAAAGCCTCTGTTTCCTATTCCACATTCTTAGAGGTTATTGTTATTGATTTCCTCCTGGATCTTTTTCTTAATCCATGACTGGTTGGGGAATCAATTGATTCCCTTTGACACTGTTGATTTGGTTGTAATATTTTAGGGGCTTTACCAGATCATTTTTCTATGTATCTGGCAAGCATTGTCAAGTCCACACCATCCAATTTGTCCACTGCCTCTACCCCCAATATGGAAGCCAATGCCTCTTTATCTTTGCCATTATCATGTTCCTATAAAATAAATTTCTTCTTTTAAATTTACAAATCAAAAACTAAAAACTAAAAATCAAAGAAACAATGGAAACATTTACAAATCTATAAATTGACAATGAATTACCTCATTGTGGCTAGAGTCTGCTCCCTTTGCTCTCTTCCCTCTATTGCTTGACATTTTGAGGTGACCTAGGGCAAATTATTTTTGTTCAGTCTATGGAGGCAAACCAAGTACACACTACCAGGTATGAAAGTTTTCATCCAGTTTTTTTGTATTCCTCAAGGTTTTTGACCTTTACTTTGTAAAGCAAATCATGAAGTTGTTTTCCTATGAATGAATTGGTGCCTTAGGAGGGAATCTATAGTTCTCAGCCTAATTTTAGTTTGCTCACCATCATCTCAAAAGCCCTATCTCCTCGTATTGTCTCAACAAACCTTTGTTTTAGTTTGCTCACCCTCATCTCAAAAGCCCTAATTTTAGTTTGCTCAAAATTGACTTGTCTTAAAGCACTCAACTAATTTTTTAGGAAGAAAGCGAGAAAGTTGTGTTCATAGAAAGGTATTGATGGTAATGATAAGTGAACTTGGGCATTGGGGTTTGAAAAATGCATTCACTGCTCTCGGATGCAGAGGAAATAATGCAATGTCTACAATTTTACCCTCCTCCTTTGCAACCACATGAGACTTGAATGATTTGCCTATAAACAAAACAATATTTACAACCCTTTCTTCACAATCCTCTCCATTTAATCGAAACAAAAATATATTTGGGAACAATTTTTTTTATTGTAATTGTAACCTTACCTATGGTGTCAAAAACTAAATCGAATTTCTCCTCTCTTCACGTGGTGTTTTTCTCATTTATTAATTCAGGTGGGACTCCAACCCAAATGCTCGATCTCCAAACAAAAAATTAACACCAAAAATCAATATTAAATTTTTTTTTTTTGGTTTTGGGTATGTGTAGGCAGGAATTTTGTAAATTTTTTTGATCCAGTAGTTGGCGCTATAGTTGAAGCAATTAACGTCGACTTTATCGCCGACTTTTAGGCAAACAATTTAATCTGTTTGGGGTGCCAAAGACGGCGTAAAGTGCACCTAATTTAGCGCCAATCAATGCA
The DNA here is from genome assembly GCA_027924645.1 of Cunninghamia lanceolata. NCBI lineage: Eukaryota > Viridiplantae > Streptophyta > Pinopsida > Cupressales > Cupressaceae > Cunninghamia > Cunninghamia lanceolata. The sequence continues at coordinate 10,531,250 of BSBN01000579.1, read as the reverse complement.
AAATGATGTATTTTGCTTGAAAGTTGATAAAAATGTAACCTCACCAAATTTAGATTGTCCTTATAATAAGTAACTATATCTTGTTTCCATGATAGCATTTTGACTTCATGCTTCTCTTATGATTAGCTCAATAATGACTCACTCTTTCATGACCTTACACAGATGGTTGGTGACAATCCTTATGCAACTGATATGGTTTTGGAAAAACCAAACAACTCTTCTCTTACTATCATGATGACATGATATTGGGACTATATTGGTAGCTTATGGAGTGTGCTTATGGTATTGTGATTTTCATTTCTATGTTCTCATTAACCTATTTTAGGTTCAAGCATGGTAACTAACCCACTAGCTATTATGATAGTCATACAATGACTAGACAATCCTGTCCACTTTGACTATGACAGTCCTATGCATGGTGTTTTCTTCATGACAGTCCCCAATAATATGAATTATTGATAGTAGCTAGTTCAAATGGAGTTTTGGATGGTATAGTAAGTTGTCCCTATGGCTCATGATAGTGCATGCCTTGGTTATGTCCTTGTGGCATTACTCTCTAGATATCTCCTCTTTATAGTGACAAGGTTTCAAGAACATGACAACTTAGGTAAGGTATCAACTTGTCTCTTTAACCTTTGGATTGTCATTTTTCAAGAATTGATCTCATTGAAATGCAAAGACAACATGTCATAGATTAGATGAAAAGATCAAGGAGATGCATGTTATAGAGTATAAAACTCAAAAATTAAAGGTCTTTTTGGGTCTTTTTCCAACAATATGAACAAAATTCAAACTTTAAACATGTAGCATAGGTACACTATGACTCATTCACATACATCACACATGTGACACCACTAAGAAGGGAGGTATGTGCTTAATATGAGAAATGACAATTGCACATAATGTTTAAGTTCACTTCAACAAATATTTGGGGTTATGATAGCTAATGGGGGGTTTTCTTTTCAAAGGAAACCATTAATTTTGGAGTGAAAGGTAATGGTGAAATATAACATAATGTCCCTATAATTAAAGAATATCCAATGGCTAGGATTAACCTAACAAAGATCTAATGATGTGATTTCAAAATTAACATCCAAATTATCTTTCCCTCCATCAAGAATTTAAAATTTTGGTGCCAAAGACACTTTGAGACTGTTTTGAGACTGTTTTGAGGGTTTTATGGCCACTTGGAGAGATATAGATTGCCTTAAAATGACCCATAAAAGAAAAAGGAGAGTCAAATATGAAATAAATGTCTTTTTGATGTGAATTTGTAGTCATCTTGTAATCATAAGATTTGAGCTCTAGTTGTCAAGATTCCGCATGTAAACTTTTTCTGAAGAGCAAAATGTTGCAATGTCCTATTTTATTTTTCATAGTGCGTCTTAATGAAAAGCGAGTGTATTAACAGGATAAATTCAAGAATATTCTCTTGGTGTATAGCTGTTATGTGACTATTATCATTGTTGTGTATTGCAGGATCTAGAGGAGGCCATGGAGAGAGGACGTGGACAACATAGAACTACTAAATCGTAGAGAGGAAAGTGGGTGGAAATAGATATGACAACAGAATCTGTAGATACAATAGAGGTAAGAAGAGAAAGCAATCTCAACCAAAGGAGGAAGGTGTTTATGAATTCACAAATGCTACAACATAGAGGAGATAAAGTCATTTTTTGGTCCACGAGGCCTCTGAGGTCAAACTTATTGGTTTAAAATGCACAGGAATGGTGATTAAATGTGATTCTATGATCGAGGGAAGAGTTTGAAAATTAGGATGGCCAAAACATGATATCAATATGTCAAATATAAGACTAAAGTGAGGTTTTATGTTGGATAGCATATTCATTGAAATGATATAATTGGTGTACTAAACATTATTTACTATGTTGTGTATTATAGGGGCTAGACGAGGCCATGGCAATAGATCGTATCACATCAAATGAGGACACAACAGATGAAGCAAGAAATCAGGTACTCAAATCCAATTTCCTTAGGAAAATATGATCTGATGGCACTTTGTGATACATCCATCTTTTTTCATAGTATTATTGAAATTTATAATGTATTATCCAATCTTGACATAAATTAATGCATGTTGTTGATTATTTTAGATGGAGATTGGAGCAAATGCAGACCCTGAGCATTCAACTACAAAACAAAAAATATATGTATGTGGACGTGGACCTAAAACTATTAAATCACGTAGATGACAGTGGGTGGAAGAGGATATGACAATGGATCTTGCAGACACAACAAATGATTGCACTGAACAAGAGGTTGGTCAGGACTATAGTACATGGGATGAATACTTTGAGAAAATTGTTGTTTGTGGATGTTCTGTATGTCATGGAAAGAAACAATTCAAATGAGCGATTGTACAAAGACATTACATATATGATGAGCTTCTAGTTGGTAGTATGCCTCCTACAATCAATTCAAATCCAATAGGAATTGTGGTAAGGAGTTTTCCAAATTGATATAAATAACATGCATACTTCATTTAAACATTGTTTTATATTATCTAAATAACTAATTTTTTTCTTAATGGATACCTGCAGGATAAAGTTCTTGGTTTAAAGTTTCCTGGATCACCGACTTCCAGCCTAGAGGGCAATGATCATTTATCATATGATACAACTAACAAAAATATGTACCAATATACCAGCTCGGAAGATGAGGAATTGATGAAAACAAGCAATAGAACAAGAACCAGTTTAAAGATGCATAATTTGCTTAAAGACAAGGGGAAGGTGGACTACATACCCTATGAGAATGAATGTGATGGAGATGATGACTTGCCCCTAAGTTTGAGATCAATTTACAAAGAGATGTTTGATCGTCGAATATATTGCGCTTGGCCTAGTGATCAACAACTACCTAGAGTGTACGAGGTGTTTCAATTTTGGGGATACAACTACATGATACGACCCTCCACTATTCATGGAGCGAATTGAGGCCTCTGTTGCAAGTATGGGCCCAACTAGGATTGTCATTGATGTCAACATACTTCTGTTGCATTAATGATAAGGATTGGATGAGCTATATGTTGAGGATATTGAGAAAATTAGTCTCAATCAGGAAAATGAAGAACAGTGATGACAGCAAGGTAAAAACTCAAGATAGGTTAAGAATCAGAGGATATGGATTAAAGGGTTTGTAGATATGAGTCTTAAGATGTTCCAGTAGAGATTTCAGAGGTTCGCATGAAGATATGAAGAAGTTGTGATCGCTCAAGTAGAACCAGTTCCGGTAGATGCTCAGAGGTGACAGAGTGTCACAGAAAGGTCTGGTGAGGTCCGGTAATACATTATCCCATTCTACAGATTGGAGGAAGTGTTGAGGACATCCTTTTGAAGTGTCAAGTAGATTGGTTTGTGGCTTGAAGGTCTAGAAGATCCTATTCCTCTGTAATAGTGATGACAGACTATGTTCTTGAGGTTCCAGATGAAGGAGAGAAGGATTTTAGTAAGCAGAGGAAGTGCGGATGTTCCTAGTGATTCAAGAAAGCTTGTGGAGCTCCTTGGATTATGTTCAGTTCATGTTGATGGTCCGCATTAGAGTTGGAGCCCGAAATTGAAGAAATACTTCTGGGTGAAGGTGTTCCTTCTGTGACTGGTCGACCGGATAAATTATACACCTTGCGAATGTTCTTGTGGTTGTTTGCCAACTTAGATGTTTGTTCCTAAGTTGATGTCATGTATAAATAAAGGATTACAAAGTCATTTCAATGTGTGTCTTGGAGAAGGTGAGTGTGTGGTAGCAAGGAGAAGAGCGAAAAGCAAAGAAGAAGGTTTGGGCTTAAATGGAACTGACTCAAGCATGGTGAAGATGCTATTTACCAGTTCAAGTATGTAATACTTATTCTTTTGTAGATAGTGAGTCTCTTGTAGGTAGTGAGCCTCTTGTGAGCAGTGTGCTCGGGCAGTGAGCCCTAATTGGCATGTGCCATTTTGTTCTTTCTATTCTCCTAATAGAGAATACATTCTTGGGTTAATCACCCCGTGGTTTTTCCCTTAACTAGGTTTTCCACGTCAAAAATCTTGGTGTCTCATGTGTTGATATGTTTCTGTTCTTGATTTGTTGCATTGTGCTTTCATGGTTGATCTTCTATTATGCTGTTAATTAATAATGTGAAGTTAAGTGTTTAATCAAAGAGAAAGTTTTATACAACTGATTCACCCCCCCTCTTAGTTGTGTGCCCTAAATCTAACAATTGGTATCAAAGCCAAGTTCCTCTGAAAGGAGCTTAACCACTTGAGGAGATCCAGGATGTCATCCTATAAGAAGGATAGTCTGAAGTTTGATGGAACTAACTTTGCTCTTTGGAAAGGTCACATGAAATGTCACTTGCAGTGTATGGGATTTGCATACTGGTCCATGGTTACAAAAGCTTGTGTACCTCCACAGGGTGGTCCGACAACCCTAAATGAAATCACAGATGCTGAAAACAATTTGCGGACCAAAGAGGCTCTTTTAAGCACATTGTCCGACTCAGAACTCTCAAATGTTATTGATCTACGAACTGCCTTTGAGATTTGGGGTAAACTGGAACTTTTGCATGAAGGAGACCAATATGTTAAGTGTGCAACGTTACAAAGTCTAAAAGGGAAATTTGAAAAACTAAAAATGAGAGATGATGAAAATATTACCTTTTTTATGCCAAGAGTGAATGAGCTGGTTTGTGGAATTAGAAATGCAGGTGGAATCCTGAGTGAAGAAGAGATCGTTGGCAAAGTTCTTAGATCCCTTCCTGCCTCTTATAAAATCAAGGCTTTTGCAATCAAAGAATTCAGAGCTCACACAACAGTCACAAGAGATCAATTGGTTGGTAAGTTGGCTGCTTTTGAAATGACTGAGTTTGGAGATGATCCTCCAAAGACTGAATCTGCATTCAAAGCCAGTGTCTCTGTAAAAGGGAAACAAAGGTTTGATCTAGGAGAAAACCCTTCAAGGAACCTATCATGGTATGACAATGCAAGAAAAGACTTGGAAGAAGAAGAAGCTACAACTGCTCATCTTGAAGCTCTTATTGCAAAAAGACTGCCAAGAGGATCTGGTAAGTATGAGGGAAAATTGCCTTTTAAATGTTTTAATTGCAATAAGATTGGTCATTTTGCATCAAAGTGTCTGGAAAGATTTTCTAGGCCAAATAGTAATAGACCAAGATTCCAGAAGAATTGTTACTATGCTCATGAAGGAGATGATGAAGGAGTAACAGTTGATGAATCAGAAAAAGGAGACAAATCCAGAAGTGACTGGGTGTTCATTGCCATCAAGGAAGAAGATCCAATGCCCTCTGAATCCATCAATCATAAAATTGAAGAAAAAGCCCTAGCTGCCCAAGTAGAAGAGAAGGATGATTGGGTCATTGATAGTGGTTGCTCTCACCATATGACAGGTGACAAAAACAAGTTCATAGATTTGGAAAGGTATGAAGGAGGAGTGGTAAAGTTTGGTGATAACTCTGCAGGTAGAATCAGAGGTAGAGGAACTATTTCTTTTGATGGAAAGAACAAAACCGGTAATGTATTATATGTTGAAGGGTTAAAGCACAATCTTCTAAGTGTTGGACAATTGGTGGACAAAGGCTATGATCTCAGATTCAAGAATGGAAAGTGCAAAATCTTTGAAAGTTCTGGAATAGATATTGCATCTAGTACCCAAACAAAAGGTAACATCTTTCACTTAGCTGGTACTAGTAAAAGTTGCTTATTTGTTCAAGTTGATCAGAGTTGGTTATGGCATAGAAGAATGTGTCATGTGAACTTTGATAATATCATCAAGATAAGCAATACTCAGGTTGTAAGAGACCTTCCAAAATTGGTAAAACCTACAAATAGTTTGTCCAAAGAATGTCAGTTGGGAAAACAAAGCAGAATCTCATTCAAAAGCAAGGAACAATCTTCTACCAGATTATTAGACTTGGTTCATACCGACTTATGTGGTCCAAAAAGAATCAGGAGTGTGCAAGGTGATAGATACTTCATGTTGCTAATTGATGACTATTCTCGGATGATGTGGGTAACCTTTCTGAAAGAGAAATCAGAAGCTCTTGAGAAATTCAAAATATTCAAGGCTATGGTGGAAAATGAGATCGGATTAAAATTGAAATGTTTGAGGTTTGATAGAGGTGGAGAATTCACATCCGATGAGTTCATAAACTTCTGTGAGAAACATGGAATAAAGAGATAGTTGTCTGCCCCTAGAACTCCACAACAGAATGGAGTTGTTGAGAGAAAGAACTGGACCATCCACGAAGCATCTAGGACCATGATGATGGAAGCAAACATTCCTCAGATCTATTAGAGAGAAGCTGTCAGCACTGCAGTCTACACTCTCAATCGAGTTCAAATTAGAAACTATACCGATAAGACTCCTTATGAACTCTGGTTTGACATTACTCCCACTGTGAGATACTTCAGAATTTTTGGTAGGAGATGTTACATTAAAAGGGATGAAGATCTAGGAAAGTTTGATGCTAGAAGTGATGAAGGAATATTCTTGGGTTATTCTACTCAAAGCAAAGCATACCGGTGTTACAACAGGAGACTGAGAAAGATTGCAGAAAGTGTAAATGTGAAGGTTGATGAAGAAATTGAAAGACCCTCAAGAATTCATGAGCATGATGAAGATGATCAGAATGATGTTCTGGTTCAAAGAGTTCAATCCTCTTCTGAAAGTTAGATTCAAATTGATCTGGTAAATCAGGAAGAAGAGACAGGTCTGAATGAGCTGATCAAGAAGCAGAAGTGCAAGAAACTCCCAAAGTTCCAAGGTATGTAAGAATGAACCACTCTGAAGATCAGATCATTGGTGACAAAAGCAAAGGTGTGCAAACTAGAAGGAAAATTACTCAAAATTCAGATGAATTTTATCTAATTTCAAAGATTGAACCTAAGACAATAAATGAAGCTTACAATGATGAAAACTGGACCAAAGCAATGGAGGAAGAATTGATGCAAATTGAGAAAAATCACACTTGGGATCTTGTTCCCAGACTTAGAAACAAGAATGTGATTGGAACCAAATGGGTCTTCCGGAACAAATTGAATGAAGCCGGTGAAGTGATCAGAAATAAGGCTAGATTAGTTTGCAAAGGTTACTCTCAAATAGAAGAAGTTGATTTTGAAGAAACTTTTGCTCCGGTGGCAAGAATTGAAGCAGTCAGATTATTTCTTGCATTTGCTGCCTTCAAGGATTTCAAGGTGTATCAGATGGATGTCAAATCTTCCTTCCTAAATGGTAATTTGGAAGAAGAAGTGTATATTGAGCAACCGGATGGATTTCAATTGTCTGATCATAGTGACATGGTCTGTAAATTGAAAAAGGCACTGTATGGACTGAAGCAAGCCCCAAGAGCCTGGTATGAAAGACTGGATAAACATCTCTTGAAGATTGGTTTCAACAAAGGTACTGCTGACAGTAATCTATATTTCAAAATTGATCATGAAAACATCTTAGGTGTTGAAGTGTTCATTGATGATATCATTTTTGGAGGAAAAGATAGTTTGTGTAAAACTTTTGCAAATCAAATGAAAAGTGAGTTTGAGATGTCCATGCTTGGTGAAATGAATTTCTTCTTGGGTCTGCAAATCACTCAAACAAAGAAAGGTACCTTCATTTCTCAGACCAAATATGCAAAAGAATTGTTGAAGAAGTTTGGGATGGAAGATTCAAAACCAATGAACACTCCCATGGAAACCGGATGTAAGCTAAGAAAAAATGATGACTCTACTAAGACTGATCAGACAAAGTATAGATCAATGATTGGAGGACTGTTATATCTCACTCAGACTAGACTAGACATTATGCAAGCTGTTGGTCTTGTTGCAAGATTCCAGGCTGATCCTAGAGAATCTCATGTCATGGCAATCAAAAGGATTTTTAGATATCTAAAAGGGACAGTTGAGTATGGTCTGTGGTATCCTAGAGATTAGGATTTCTCTCTTCATGCATATACAGATGCAGATTGGGCAGGAGATGTGGATGATCAGAAGAGTACCAGTGGTGGAGCATTCTTTTTGGGGAAGAGATTGGTTTCTTGGCTAAGCAAGAAACAAGTGGCAATATCTCTATCTACAACTGAAGCAGAATATATTGCAGCAGCAAGTGGTTGCACTCAAGTGTTGTGGATGAAGCAGATGTTAAGAGATATCCAAGTAGAGTATGAGGAGCCTATCACAATTTTCTGTGATAATTCAAGTGCAATAAACATATCTAAGAATCTAGTGTTATATTTAAAGACTAAACATATATCCATCAAATTTCACTTCCTGAGAGAACAAGTGAACAAGAATGAAGTCAGATTGGAGTTTGTGCTATCTAAGGATCAGATTGTAGACATCTTTACAAAGCCTCTGCCTAAGGACTCCTTTGAGTATCTAAGGGAGAAGTTAGGGGTTATTGCCCCTTTGATGATGAACTAAGGTGCACAAAGGTGCATCAGTCTGATGCATATCTCAGTCGCATCTTGTGGTCCAGACCGATGATGGGGAGCTGCTACTCAGGGGGAGCAACAGATATGATTCTGAAGTGATAGAGTTGCAAGTATGAGCCCTTTGCCATTGATGTCAAAGGGGGAGAGAAGATATGTGAAAAACAAGTGGTTTCTGATCAAAAGGGGAGCAGTAATGGGAGAGAAGAAATGTGAATGGTGGCTGCTGATAGGGGGAGTTGTGACAGTAAAGAAAAAGTTCTTATCTTGATGGTTAAATCAGTTTTTCACATCTTATGTTGCCATCAATGACAAAGGGGGAGATTGTTGCAAGTATGGGCCTAACTAGGATTGTCATTGATGTCAACATACTTCTGTTGCATTAATGATAAGGATTGAATGAGCTATATGTTGAGGATATTAAGAAAATTAGTCTCAATCAGGAACAATGAAGAACAGTGATGACAGCAAGGTAAAAACTTAAGACAGGTTAAGAATCAGAGGATGCGGATTAAAGGGTTTGTAGATATGAGTCTTAAGACGTTCTAGTAGAGATTTCAGAGGCCCACATGAAGATATGAAGAAGTTGTGATCGCTCAAGTAGAACCGGTTCTAGAAGATGCTCAGAGGTGACAGAGTGTCACAGAAAGGTCTGGTGAGGTTCGGTCATACATTATCCTATTCTGCGGATTGGAGGAAGTGTTGAGGACATCCTTTTGAAGTGTCAAGTAGATTGGTTTGTGGCATGAAGGTTTGGAAGATCCTATTCCTCTGTAACAGTGATGACAGATTGTGTTCTTGAGGTTTTGGATGAAGGAGAGAAGGATTTCAGTAAGTAGAGGAAGTGCGGATGTTCCTAGTGATTCAGGAAAGCTTGTGGAGCTCCTTGGATTATGTTCAATTCATGTTGATGGTCTGCATTAGTGTTGGAGCCTGAAATTGAAGAAATACTTCTGGGTGAAGGTGTTCCTTATGTGACTAGCCGACCGGATAAATTATACACCTTGCGAATGTTCTTGTGGTTGTTTGCCGACTTAGATGTTTGTTCCTAAGTTGATGTCGTGTATAAGTAAAGGATTGCAAAGTCATTTCAATGTGTCTTAGAGAAGGTGAGTGTGTGGTAGCGAGGAGAAGAGCGAAAAATAGAGCAGAAGGTTTGGGCTTAAATGGAACTGACTCAAGCATGGTGAAGATGCTATTTACCAGTTCAAGTATTTAATACTTATTCTTTTGTAGACAGTGAGTCTCTTGTAGGCAGTGAGCCCTAATTGGCATGTGCCATTTTGTTCTTTCTATTCTTCTAACATAGAATACATTCTTAGGTTAATCACCCCATGGTTTTTCCCTTAACCAGGTTTTCCACATCAAAATCTTGGTGTCTCATGTGTTGATATGTTTCTATTCTTGATTTGTTGCACTGTGCTTTCACGGTTGATCTTCTATTATGCTGCTAATTAATAATGTGGAGTTAAGTGTTTAATCAAAGAGAAAGTTTTATACAACTGATTCACCCCCCCTCTCAGTTGTGTGCCCTAAATCTAGTAGCCTCTTTATTGTCCAAAATGTACATGTGGGATCTAAACATAGAAACAATTCAGAACAAACCACTAGGAGATTAATGCCATATTATGGTCCATCATATTACAGTGGTGAATGGAGAAGACCAGTAGAATATAAGCCTAGCATGTCAGCATATTGTCTAAATTTGAATATGTATACACATCGTCTCCAATTGGAAAGTGGAAAATAAATGAATAGAGGTCATCTTATGTATATAGATGGATGTGCATACACACACAAAAATATTGTAGGATTTATAAATAGTAGTAAGGGAAGGGACCCTACTGTAAGACCGAATTGTCAATTTGTTGAGGTTATAAATGATAAAGATGGAGATATGGAAAGAGAGGTTGATAGATTGATAATGGTTGAGGCTATTATGGACCTTACCATTGGGGATGAGTTATTGATTGATTACCCCTTCTTAAAACGCACTCCTACGCAAAAGAAGAGGGAAGAACAAGGTCTCCCTAAGGATGTTCTTAAGGGTAGAAAACCAAAGAATAATAAATAAGTGTGGACTCATGTTTTATAAACTATGTTGTCCAAATTGTGTTTTATTTAAATTATTATATAAAAAAGGTAGTCTATAAAATAATGTTTCATTATTCAATTGATGTATATATATTCATACAACCAATATTTTATTTTTTAAGCCATATTTGATTATATTTCTTTGTAATTGATACATTTATGATTTATCCAATTGTTGCCAAACATTAAATAATGCTTGCATTTGTTGATAGGTAGAAGATGTTGATAAAACACATACTAATACCCAAGATCCAACTGGGTTATTAAGATTTGGACGGGATGATCCAAACCATCCTTTAAACAATACTAGGGAAAAAACAACATTATTGAAGAGAACACTACCACTTGAGAAATTTGAAAAGCTGATGAGATCCGCATACATTGATGACATGCCACCTAGCCTTAATGATGATGATCATGATAGTGAAAATGAAGTGTATGAAGATGGATTGAATGAAATGCTTACAGATTTCTTTGGGGGTGAAAATAATGATGACAATAATGATCATATGGTTGACAATAATGATCATATGGTTGACAGTAATGATGATAGCGGGGGTAATTACCACCAACGTACTGTTGATGATAACAACCTGAAAGACTCCATCAAGCAAGCAGTGAAGACACCTGTGTTCAAATCAGGTGCAAGTAGAACCTCAAAACTAGCATGCTCATTAATATTATTAGAAATCAAGTCACTATTTGGTTTGTCAGACAAAGGATTCACTACCCTACTGAAGTGAGTTGAAATCTATTTCTTACTTTGCAATTGTCAATTGGTGTACATAATTCATAAACATTCATCAACTTCATTTATATTTCTTTAAGGGGATTTTAAAACCATATATTGTATATAAATAGTCCTAGTATAGGTTGACATATCAAACATGTTCATCATAAGTCAAAGCATTCAATTGATTTAATCTCTGGCAATCTTACAAGGCAATAAAAACTAAAATATTCCCTGAAGATAATGTGTTGCCATCAACTTTTCGAGAGACACGTCTATTGTTGGTTGAGTTGGGGATTGAATATAAGCAAATTCATTCATGTAAAAATGATTGCATTTTAAATAGAGATGAATATCAAAACAAGGTAGAATGCTCTGTATGCAAAGAGAAGAGATATCATACAAATGTACAAGGTCCTATAGTTCCAAAGAAGGTTTTATGTCACATGCCAATTATACCTAGACTTCAACGAATGTTTCTTTGCAAGTCACTTGCACAATTGATGGACTGGCATGCAAAGAATAGGAGTAAAGATGGATTCATGCAAATTATGGCTAACTCTAAAGCAATGAAACACATAGAGGAAAAATGGCCAAGAAAATTCAAAGATGAACCTCATAGTATCAGGTTTGGTCTTGCAATTGATGGAGTGTGCCCATTCTCTTTCCTGAGCTCAAATTATAGTGTTTGGCCGGTTGGATTGATAGTATACAATATTCCCTCATGGATGAGTGTTAGAAAGGAGCACCTTATGCTAACTCTCATTGTTCTAGGAAAACATCAAGTTAAAAACATGGATGTTTATCTTACGCCTTTTATTGATGAGATGCAACCGCTGTGGAAAGGCATAAGAATGTATGACATATCAGGTCCCCCATCAAATAGGTCCTTCATGTTGTACAGTGTGCTATGTTGGACTATTCATGATTTCCTAGGACTTGGTGTTTGTTTTGGTAAGATAAAATATTTACGTAGTTACACTCATAATTTATTTTCATCCCAACATTCATACTTAGTTTTATACTATTTTTTTGATGTTATTAACATTACTTATTGAATTGTAGAGCTTCAAACAAAGGGGATATTTGCATGTCCAAGATGTGCAGAACAATTTCAAGGGCGGTATTCTAAAGATCTACATAAATTTATTTATGCAAACAAAAGGGTTTTTCTACCACTAGATCATAAGTTTAGAAATTGCCTGAAGAATCAATTTGATGGAAAAGTTGAAAATAGAGGCCCTCCCATGATTATGGGTCCAGGCGATTGGCTTAAGAAGTATGAAGATGCTGAATTGAAAGGTTGGGAGGATTTTTTGATTGGGGTGATTCAATTGAAGAACTAGAACAAGTTGTAGTTAATATGCCAGAAGGAATGAAAAGGAAATCCATATTTTATGAGCTCCCTTACTGGAAGGATCTATTAATATCTCACCTATTAGATTCTATGCACATCTTCAAAAATGTCCCAGATTCTATATTTCGACATATATCAGGCAAAGAGAAGGACACCTTGTCTTTGAGGAGAGATATTGCTCTTTCGTGTACCAAAATTGATAGAAAACATTTGTGGCCAAACTGAGAAAATGAAACATATGTAGAAGCTCCATGGATTTTGAAAAAAAAAGAGCTAGACCAACTAAAAAATGGCATACATTCAATAAGGACACCTACTGGCTATAGGTCATCATTGGCTAAAGCTTTTATAGTTGATGGACATATCACATGATTTAAAACACATGATTTTCATAATTTTATGAAGGTATTATATATCATCATTTAGCATTTACTGGTAACATCGATTAAGTACTAAATATATTTTGATATTATTATGTTGTGTGAGAAAAACTTACTAATGACCTTTTCATAAATGTGTTTCATAGCATATCATGCCATTGGTAATTAGGGGGGATTCCTATCTTACAGTTGACTTAAGGAATGCCATAAGTTGATTGTCAGTATTTACAAGGTATGTGGTTAATGTGTGAGAGACATAGATATATTATATTGCATATTAATTTTTGACTAAAGGTTCATACTAATTACTATTCTTATATTAGGTGGGTGACCTTGAAGGAGATCCACGAATGTGAAGTGCAAAAATGGAAGAAGGAAATTGCAGAAATTGTATGTGTATTTGAGAAGGAGCTCCTTACAAGTTTCATGGACCTACAAGTCCATTTACTTATACACCTAGTCGATGACATTGAATTGGCGGGTGTCGTATCAACGAGGTGGATGTTTTTCTTTGAGAGGTATATGAAAACTCTAAAAAGATATGTCCGACAAAAGGCACATCCAGAGGCTTGCATGGCTGAAGGGTATGTATTGAATGAAACATTTTTCTTCCTGTGTGAATTCCTTGGTAAGAATTTTGAAGATGGGCCACGCTTCTAGGATGAAGAATGAGCATCAGATATTATTGATGAAGAAAAACCACAATCTAATGGTGTTCAAGTAGAAATTAGTAAGTAAATTCATGATCAGTGTGGTTTTTTTTCTTGCAATCATTATTTTACTCTGTAATTTAATTGTCAAATTAACAACATGACATTTGGAGTTTGAAATAAACATGTTGACATGTAATAGGTGTAGATGAAAGTACCAGATGGACTTTATGAACAAATGGATTGATCTGTATGATTAAAAGAGAGACGAAGTGTTAGAAGCAAGGAGACAATTTAAGAGATCGAACCCAAGGAATACTCCACTTCCCACTGATCTGCTTGGGGAATGGGGCAAATATTGCACACTAGAATGGGTTACTGAACAAATTCAAAATCAAATAGAAGATGCGGGTATAGATTCAAACATAACAGAAGATGAAATCAACATGTCTAGAGGATGTGAAAGAAAGGTACAGTTGGAATTTTACAAAATGTTGTTTCCTTACAGCTTTGATACTATTAACTATTTTAATATTCGTCATTATATTTGTTTTCACTGAAATAAATGGTCTTTCACAGGTGAGGAAATATCTAGCAATGTGGGCATATGGTCGACATTATCGTGTAGAAAGTGTAGATGTAAAGAGATGATCCTTTGATTATGGCATCATGGTTGACTTCAAGCAATCCAGTCGATCAGGCTCAAAAGATAAGAATATAATTGAAGGGAATCTACAATATGTTGGGAAAATACAAGAAATTATTGAGTTAGATTACTGCTCTTTTAAATGTTGTATTTTTAAGTGTAGATGGTATGAAGCATTTGAGAGGACACGAAGACATGATACCCATAGTTGATTATTTTCTATAGATTCCTCATGTTTCCTACCAGAGGATAAGGAGCCTTATGTTCTACCAATTCATTGTGAGCAAGTATTTCTTTAACTCAAACAAGAAGTGGTAGTGATCATTAATCTATTAATTCATAGTTTATTGCAAATATATACATGTGTTTATTAATTAATAAAATTGTTATACCATATGTCTAATATATGTATGTCATTCATGTGCAGGTATTTTTCTATGAAGATATTTTGGACCCGAAATGGATATTTGTCATACATTATGATCCAAGATTAAGGCATGTATTTGACGATGCATTAGTGGATACTAAGAAAAACAATGATGGCTAACAAAATGAGAGAGGGATTAGAGAACATAGAAGAAATTGACATCCATGATGATGTTGAAGATGGTTATGTTCAAGAACAAGAAGACAACAATCCAGAGTTGGATGATGTTATGGAAGACAACAATATGGATGGTATACAAAATGATGATCCAAATACATCTGGTAACAATATATGGTCTACAGTCAGATTTCAATGATGATGAAGATGATGGAGGTCAAGATGAGGATGATGATAATATTAAATACTTGAAATAACATATGAACATTAGCAATGATACATTGGATGACATTGTAGTAGATAGTAAAGTTAATGACCAAGACTTCTAAGTTTTAGAATTATTTGCAATCCATGTTTAAAAAAGGATGATTAAATTGTTGGCAATAATGTTAATTAAATGGATTGTTCAATTGTTGACAAATTACCTATTACAATATCCTTAAATTGTTCAATCTTTGGTATGAATTGTTTGAAATAATGTTAATTAAATTTGTTTATCTTTAATTATTTTTCATATATATCCTTAATTGTATCCATGCCATGTTGTCTTGTGATAAGTACTTGAGCAAGACCATCAATGAAATATGAAGTGGACATATTATCATCTATATTAGCTAATCGATTGCACTAATATTTCAATTTATCAATGATCTCATGTTTCTATTCATTTTCAACACTTTTAATAAAGACATCATGATCATAATATTCTTCTTCATCATTAGAATGCAACATGTGATCGTCATAGGAAGTAGGAGAAAGAGGTAGTCATGTTTGCAAGGTGAGGGTTTGACCTAGTACTTTGTTGAAGGGGACATAAGGATCCTAGATGTTTCTTAGGAATGCAAAATTAAAGGCATTGGGTTATTTCCAACAAATGCAAACCACAAAAATCTAAAAATAAAAAATTAATCTTTTTTTATCCTAAACATAGGCATGAAAATTGCGAGTTCAAAAAAATGTAGGGAAATAAATCATACCCTATAATAGAAGATTTAAGTCCAATCCTAGATTTAATTAAACTTTAAAGAACAAGGAGTTGAAAGTAGAATAAATTATTGAGATATTAAGTAATTAAGATAGAGAAATGAAATAGTTGAGAAGAAATACAAAACTTATTTGATCTTTTTAGCATGATGTCAAATGTGAAGTGTGTGATTAACTAATGCATTATGAAAAAGAATGAAAACTAGGATTTTCTACTAGAATAATGATCATGAGATTGTGGCAGTGATTAACTAATTTTTTGCATCCCTTCTTCAATTGTCCTCTTTTTCCATATTTCCAAAACTTTACTCTTATCTTCCTAGGGATTCTAGATTTTCCTCTTGACTTGGATTGATATTTATACCATTCCCCTTTAGATCCACTTTTGCCCTTGGGCCTTTGCGGAACATGCAAGGCATCCTTAGAACCTTCATCATTGAAATTTCTCCTCATATCTCCATTGAGCATTGTAACAATAAAGGATTCCATAGTCACCTTTGCAACACTACCATTTATAACAAGCATTATGTTCTCCTAATTTTTGGGTAAAGAAAAAAGTGAGAAGATACATTTGTCTTCCTCATCAAGTTTAACATTTATTGAACCTATTTGACTCAAAATCATATTAAAGGTGTCAAAATGTAGACTGTTGAGTACATGTGTCTTAGATTTACAGGCATCAGCGAGTGTTGATCATTTCGGTGGGACTAAGGTGCTTGTCCCAATGATGGACCGACAAGCTTGGTGCAGTGTATCAGCATGACTTGTGAGATCAGCGTGACTGGAAGTTGTCTCTCTAGTGCTTTGTGTCTCTCTGAAGAGGGCTTGGCATCGGTGGGACATGACACTTCGGTAAGAGTCTCATAGGGTCTTCATGTTACTCCGATGAAGGTTGACATTGGTGAGACCTGACATGTTGCTATGACTCTCTCCGGCACTCTAGGTCACTCTGATGAAGGCTTTGTATCGGTGTAACAATATTTGTCAGTCTAACTTTGAAAGTTCATTCTGATGGTTTGTGTCTTTCTGATGGAGGTTATGGATCGGCAAGATTATAACTATCGGCACTATTTAGAAAAGTTACTCTGCTAGTTGTGGTCACTCCGATGCAACATCGACCAGGGTCTTCCTGATGGTCATTACCTATAGATTGTTGGTCTCATCGGTAGCAAAAGTGTCGATGTTTAACTATCTTATGGTCATGTACATAAACTACAAAAGTGGCTGTCGACTAGTGCATGTGGGACTATTGAGGTCTCATGAATTTGAATAGTCATGGAAATGGTTATGAGTTGGGGTGCTGGGAATGGTTTGATAGTGGTGACGTAGCCTCCTTAACATGGCAGAAGGATAGAAAAACCAACGTTGTATTGGCAATGCATATCACAAATATTGTCAATTGAACAGCTGCCTTTTGTAACTATCTGGTCCGTCATGGTAATAGAGGATAGTGCGATGAGAGACAAATAGAGAGAAGAGGAGTGACTGTCGAATAATCTCCAAATGGAATAGGATGTTAACCTCCATGAGAGGGCTTAGTGCTTGAATTATATTGTAACTGTATTTTCTATTGTTGAATAATACAATGGTGATCTAGGCTTTTGGAGTGTGGGGTTTTTTACCTGAAAGGGTTTTCCCCACGTAAATCTATGTTCATCTCTTTTGTTCCATCTTTCATGTTTAATGGTTCTGTTATTGAAATTGTATAATGCTTATTGTTGAAACTCATTAATGTTTCTTTTACTTTCCTTTAAGGGTTAATGTTGGAAATGAACTATGTCTGATTTCAATTTGTGGCATAGTTGTGAGTGTTTTTGAGGTAATCTAATGAAATTTAAAGTTACTGAAGACATCACTGTTCTTAGATGTTCATTCTAAGTTGCACTCATTTCCTTACAACCCCTAACCCCTAAACCATAAACCCTTAATAATGCCCCTAAGCTCTAACCCGGCCCTGACCTGCCATAAACCCTAAACCCCTAAATCCTAAACCGTAAACCTCTAAACCCTAAACACTAAACCCAAGCAACCCTAAACCTCTATCTCCCTATCTCCCTATCTAGCCCTATCTCTACATTCCTCTACCTCTAAATATCTCTCCTTATGTCTCTGGCCATGTCCCTCACTCTCTATATCTCCCTATTGGTCCTCTCTCTCTAAACACTAAACCCTAAACCTCTAAACCTTAACCCCTAAACCATAAACCGTGAACCCTAAATAATGCCCCTAAACCATAAACCCTAAACCCTAGTAAACTCTAAACCCTAAACTTGAGCAATGCTAAACTCATAAATGCTAAATAATGCCCCTAAACCCTGACCGTTAACCCCAACTCTATCTCTCTATCTCTTTGACCTATATATTATATACCAACTCCTAGCTAGTTAAATCATTTTCCTAGCTTTCCTAGTTTTCCTATTCCTTTCCAATTTCCCTTTAGATCCCACCATTTTTTCCCTATTTTACTATTTTCCACCTCTCCCCTCATCATTCTTCCCATCCAATGAACTTCTGTTTTATCAGCTTGTTTCCATTTCATCCGACTACCAATTTATATCCTCATCCCTCCTTTAATCATGTCCTAGTTTTCTTGTTTCCATTTGCTTTGTTGATAAGGGAGGCAGATAGAGTCAAAGACAAAGTGAGAGAGAGAGAGAGAGAGAGAGAGAGAGAGAGAGAGAGAGAGAGAGAGAGAGAGAGAGAGAGAGAGAGAGAGAGAGAGAGAGAGAGAGAGAGAGAGAGAGATATTTTCTTGTTCATTAATTCCTTCATCGATAAGGGAGAGGGGGAATTAATAGAAGGGAGACTAGATAGGAAAATATAGGAATGATAGGGGAGAGAGGAAAGAGATCATAGAGAGATAGGTAGAGATAGCTTAGTAGAGAGAGATAGAGAGGACACAGATTATAGAGAGAGATAGAGGAGATAGAGTGGAGAGATAGGGAGATAGAGAGTGATCACTAGAGAGATGTCTAGAGAGATAAGGAGATAGAGAGACAAGCAAGAGATAGGGAGAGATAGATAGGTACATAGAGAGAGAGGAGATAGATTGGGAGAGATATTAGAGGAGATAGTTGAGCGAGAGATAGGGAGATAGAGAGTGAGTGAAATGTCGATCTAGAGAGATAGAGAGAGAGATTGAGAAGTAGAAGGATGATAGCCAGAGAGAGGGAGATAAGGGAGCGATAGGGAGATAGAGGTTTAGGGTTGCTCAAGTTTAGGGTTTAGAGGTTAGGGGTTAGGGGTTAGGGGCATTATTTAGGGTTGAGGGATTTAGAGAGAGAGAGAGACTTCTTTTGACATGCAACCGTAAACCCTGAATAATGCCCCTAAACCCTAAACTTGAGAAACCCTAAACCTCTAAACCTTAAATAATTAATGCCCCTAAACCCTAACCCCTAACCCCTAAAACATATATAAACCCTAAATAATGCCCCTAACCCCTAACCCCTAACCCATAAACCCTAAACCTAAGAAACCCTAATTAACCCCTAAATCCTAAACCCTAAACCCCAAACCCCTAAACCCAAGCAACCCTAAACCTCTATCTCCCTATCTCTCTGTCTATCATTCCTCTACCTCTCAATCTATGTCCCTATGTCTCTGGCCATGTCCCTCACTCTCCATATATATCCCTATAATCTCTTCCAGCTATGTCTCTGGCCATGTACCTCACTCTCTATATCTCCTAGCTATTGGTCCTCTCTCTAAACATTAAACCCTAAACCATAAACCCTAAATAATGTTCCTAAACCTTAACCCCTAAACCCTAAACCCCTATATATCTCCCTATCTCTAATATTGTCCCTCTACTGGCTCTCAATCCTTTTCCCTATCTCTTTGCAGGATATATATCTCACTCACTCTAGTAGTCTATCTACCTATCTCTCCCCTATGTCTCGGCCTATAATATATCTCCCTATTTGTCTCGTCTCTCTCTCTCTAGCTATCTCCAAACTTGAGCAACCCTAAACCCAAAACCCCTAAACCCTAAATCCAAGCAACTCTAAACCTCTATCTCCCTATCTCTATCATCCCTCTACCTCTCAATCTCTCTCCCTATGTCCCTAGCCATGTGCATGTGCCTCACTCTCTATCTCCCTATCATTCCTCTCTCTATAAACCCTAAACCCTAAACCTCTATCTCCCTATCTCTCCCCTCTCTCCTTATCGGATTTGTCCCTCTACCTCTCAATCTCTCTCCCTATGTCTCTGGCCATGTCCCTCACTCTCTATCTCCCTATCTCTCCCCTCGATCTCCTCTATATCTCCCTATTGGTCCTCTATCTCTCTCTAAACCCTAAACCCTAAACCTCTAAACCTTAACTCCTAATCCCAAAACCATAAACCCTAAACCCTAAATAATACTCCTAAACCCAAGTAACCATAAATTAGGTGCTCAATTAGGTGCTAAAATAGGTGCTACATTAGGCATTACATTTAGGTGTCACATAAGGTGCTAAATAAGGCGTTAACACGATTGCTAAAACATGCACTAAATTAGGTGTTAAATCAAGCGTCAAATGTGGTGCTAAATTAGGCGCTACCATAGGAGCTAAAGTAGGCGCTAAAGTTGGTGCTAATTTAGGTGCTAATTTGCACCTAATTTAGCGCCTACTTGTTTTGGTTGGTGCAAAAAATACCAAAAGTAGCGCCATCCCGATAAATAGCACTGACTTTTTCAAAAAATTGGAGAAAAATACATTAAAATAGTGGGTGGAAGCAAAAACGGAGAAAAAAAGGGAGGTAATCACAGGGATTTGTTGTAGTGCTAGAGTTATTTTGTTCTTCTTGATTGGATAGTAGCAGAATGTGTTTCCTTGAGGCTAGTTAGATTCTCATGTAATAGTAGAACTTGGTTCTAATTAGATAGCAGTGTTTTGTCTTACAAAGTGATTGAAAAAGTGTCAATGACAAGTAATAGAATGTGTCCATTAAAGATACAAAATGAATTATATGTTTCCTTCAAATCCATTATAAAGGATCAATCATGGTTTTGGCATTTGAGATTTGGGAATTTAAGTTTTAGTGGGTTGAATTTATTGTATTAAAATTGTGGTGAAAGGCTTCTCTTAATGGAGAAACCTAATAAAACTTATGAGGGTTGTATAATTCATGCGAAACAACATAGAGAAGCATTTTGTATTAGTAAGTCAAATAGAGCAAGTGCACCACTTGAAATTGTGCATTTAGACTTGTGTGGACTAGTGAAACCTATTTTAATTAGGAATAGTAAGTATTTCATAACCTTCATTAATGTTTTTTGTAGAAAAACATGAGTTTTCTTCTTGAAATAAAAATTAGAAGTCTTTGAGATATTTAAATAGTTTAAATCTTTGGTTGAAAAATAAAGTGGTCATTTTATCAAAGTGCTGAGAATAATTAGAGGATGAGAATGTGTTAAATGAATTTTTAAAGTTTTGAAAGACACATGGAATTAAGAACTAATTCACTGTAGGGTATACACCACATCATAATAGTGTTTCTAGAATAAAGAATAGAACAATCATGGAGATGGTAAGAAACGTGATGAAAGAAAAACATTTACCAAATGAGTTTTGGGATAAAGTCATAGCTTTTGTAGTGTATATTTTGAATCATTTCCCTACAAAGGGTGTAAAAGATAAAGTGCCACAAGAAGCATGGAGTAAGAAAACTCATAGTTTTTCTCATTTGAGAGTGTTTTGGTGCATTGCATATGTACATGCTCTTGATGAAAACAGAAAGAAGTTCATGATGAAAAGATAAAGAAGTTTGATTATTAAGGAGAAAATATATTTTTGTGGGATACAGTGAACAATCAAAAGAATATAAATTATATAATTCAATCACAAAACAAGTCATAATCAACAAAGATCTAGAATTTCTTAGAGATGAAGAATGGACTTCGAGTGAAAATTTACAACAATAACAACAAACTAAGATCAAAGACTTTAATGAAAATGTTATAAATCAAAATTAGCCACTTGTAGCAAGTAATAGATCTAATCAACCTTTAGATTTTAGTTCTAGTCCTATTCCATCTTCTTCCACACCACTGAGTATAAGAAGAAGCGTCACTTTAATGCCCTCTTCAATAATAAAGAAGATTAGAAGCTTGAGGGAAATTGATGAGATAACCCAAAGTACTTATTATGAGGATTTGATCTATAATTTTACATTATTTACTAAAGTTGATCCAATATGTTTTGAGAATGCGAATGCGAATACAAATTTGTTGAAACTCATGAATGAAGAAATTAATGCTATAGAGAAAAAACATATGTAAGATCTTGTAAATCCCCTAGTAAGTAAAGAAGTAATAGGTGTGAAGTTGGTCTATGAGACCAAATTCAATATAGATGGAAATGTTGACAATCATAAAGTAGGATTGGTTGCAAGAGTTTTTCATAACAACCTAGAATTGATAATAATGAGACCTTTTCCCTAGCGGTTAGAGAATAGATAGTGTTAGAGTTGTCTTAGCAATATCAACTCAGCATAAATGGAAGGTCTATCAAATGGATGCCAAATATATATTTTGTTAGCGTGCATTGTTTAACTGTGCGTATTACATTATTTAGTAACAACAGTTTGGCTGGTGCATAACTGTTTCATCACAACTGTTTCATCATAGTATTTAACTATGTGTTTTGTATTTGCATTAGTCATCGAATAAACAATCTTCTCTTACTTTCTTCAGTTGGTATCAGAGCGAAATTAGTTCTTGTGGCTATCCAGGTGTGATGAAGGTGCATTGATCTTAAGGAATGGCAATTTGTTTAAAAGGGTTTGCAGATCTATTTGAAGTTGAGGATACTAAATACATTTGAGGCCAACACCGATCAGTCTGCAAAGAGCCAATGAAAGACGCTGAGACGTCTAGAGAGGAGGAGTTGTAAATTTTATTTGTTGTAGGTTGAAACCATTGCTGAGGCGCTGAAATTGAAGGCAATTTGAAGTCGATTTGAAAGAAATCTGAAGTTAGATCGCAGGAAGAGTTGTCATCTGATTTGGAATTTTGTTAGATATTACAATTTGATTGAAAGCCTACAATTTTCTATGTTGCAGAAGCTGACAATGCACAGTTAGCTTGTCCTCTTGTTTCACGTTGGAGGTTATCAGTCAGGGAAAGGTATGTATTGAAGTGTGTATGGAAGTGCAAAACTTTATAAGCAAATATATTTAATTCAGAGTAAGAAGGTCAATTTGGTCTTACCATTTCTTTTTGGAGTATTGTTTTTAAATGGAGATTCCATTAGACAAGTATTATGGTTTCAATTTTCATAATTGGAGAATGAAAATTCAAATGTAACTAATGAATAAAATTTTATGGGGAGTAGTAAGTGGAAAGGAAAAGCACCTATAGATGCAAATAAGTTATTAGATTAGAGTAGTAGAGATGATAAAGCCAAGGCTATAATTAGTCTTGCTCTTTCTGATACTGAATTGCACCACATTGTTTTGGATAAATCATCAGCCAAAATTTGGGATAATCTGAATAAATTGTTTTGAGTAAAAGTCGTTAATGCAAAGTTTTCTCTAAAACTTCAATTGTTTAGATTTAAGATGGAAGATGGAATCACAATGTCAAATCATATAAGTAACTTGCAGTCTCTCATTAGACAGTTAGTAGAGGTTAAGGTTACAGTAGATGATGATGATGCTAGGGCCATCCTATTAAATAGCTTGCCTTCAAAATACAACAATGTTGTTTTTACACTCAATCAAATACCTTCAAAAACTCTAGAAGGTATTATTTCTACTCTTCTAGTAGAAGAAAAGAGAACAATAGAAGATTCAAAAGATGATCCTTAGGAGAAAGCATTATTCTCAAGAAGCAATTACAAGAGATCAGAGAAAATCAAATGTTTTTATTGTAAGAAAAATGGTCATACAACTTGGGATTGTAGAACTCGAACTAGTGATGTTCTTAAAGGAAAGGTAAAAAATGAAGGAAACCTTGCTTGCATTGAAGATGACCCACCAGATATTGAGGATGAGGATCCACCAGATGGTGCTATTAATTTTTGTGGATACGCCCTTTAAGCCTTCATATTGGAGGCAGGCGGCATTGGAGGATGGAGGATTTTCCATCATCTCAAGTTAGCTTCTCGCTTTGAAATGACGCTTTGCATGAGAAGCATTTTTGGTTTTGGTTGTTTTTCTTTTCTTTGTTGATGCTAATGGATTTGAAGAATGTATGTTTTGTAAGATTTTTTTTGGGAGACAGATTTGGGATTTGGTGTTGAGCTCAATATGGATTGTTGTCCAGTGAGCTTCAAAGAGTATATGATCGAGAATTATACCCTTTCGCGGTCACTAGATAATGGCAGATATCTATCATATCTCTTAGGGTTCATTGTTGAATAATTCAAGACTCTTGATTTGAGAGCTTAGGACTAAAGAGCTTAAGAACACAGTTTGAATTTACGTCTTTCTGAGGGTAGACGAGATAGCATGATGGAGCCCTGCTTGGTTCAAGATTTGTTCTTTGGGAGAGGATCTTCTATAAAATATGTATTCATATTATGTAATCAGCTTTGTTGAGTATATTAGCATTCAGGGGGGGTCCCTTGGTACTTTTGTAGGAACAATGTAATAAGGGGGGAATGTTAGTGTGCATTGTTTAATTGTGCATATTACATTGTTTAGTAACAGCAGTTTGGCTGGTGCATAACTGTTTCACCACAATTGTTTCAGGCTGGTGCATAACTGTTTCAACACAACTGTTTTAGGCTGGTGCATAACTGTTTCACCACAACTGTTTCATCACGGTATTTAACTATGTATTTTGTATCTGCATTAGTCATCGAATAAACAATCTTCTCTGACTTTCTTCATATTTTGAGTGGTGTACTGTAAGAAGTGTATAAGAAACAACCATTAGGTTATAAATTTTAGGTCAAGAACAAAAAATTTATAGATTGAGGAAAAACTTATATAGACTCAAACAAGTTCCAAGGGTTTTGGTATGATAAGATTATTTCTTAATTTTAAAAGAATAGATTTGGAAAAGTAGCAAAAAACCAACACTAGATCAAGATGAATGATCAAAGTCAAATTTTTATTGTGTACTTATATGTGGATGTTTTGATATTTACAAGAAATTTGTCAATTGACTTGTTCAAATCAATAGTCTAGAAAGAGTTTGAGATGACTAATTTGGGTTTGATGAATTATTTTCTAGGAACTGAAGTTAGTCAAAAAATTCATGAAATTTTTATTTGTCAATCAAAATATACCAATGATATCTTGAACATATTCAGAATGATGAAGAGTAAGCCAACAATAACACTAGTTGTCATACAATTGAAATTGAGAAAAGAAGATAAGGGCTCTAATGTGGATCCACATTTATGTACAAAAGACTTCTTGGTACTTTTATGTACCTGATAGCCACAAGACCTAACATCATTTATGGAGTAAGCGTAATTTCAAGGTTTGTAGAGTCACCAAAGGATTATCACAAGAAAGATGGAAAAAGAATCTTGAGATATGCCAATGCCACAAAAAAATTGAGATAATTAGTTACACAGATAATGAGTGGGTTGGAAGCATTAATGATAGAAAGAGTACCTCCAGATATATCTTTCATCTTGGTTTAGAAGCAGTGTCATGGGCTTCTAAAAAAAACCATTGTAACTCTTTCTATAGACAAAATAGAATATGTGGTAGCGACTATCAAGTAATATGGATGAGAAGAATGCTATAAAATTTGAAGCATGAGCAAGAGAGGCCAAAAGAAATCTTTTGTGACAATATTTCAACAATAGCTTTGTAAAAAATCATGTTTTACATAAATGGAGTAAGCATATTAATACAAGATATAACTTCTTCAAAGAACAAGTTAATAATGGTGAAATATATTTAGAGTCTTGTAATTTAGAAGAATAATTTATAGACATATTTACACAAGCTTCATCAAAAGAAATTTTGAAAGATTGAGAGGAAATCTTAGAGTCACCAATTTGAGATCAAATACATAGCTATGCTTGAGTTAAGATTACGGGAGGTGTTAGAAATGTAATCTTGCCCCTTGAGTTATATTTTTACAAGTCATGCTAAGAGTGCAAGTCATGACGATTCAAGTTAGAAGCTTGAAGTAAAAGTCAAGAGTACATGTCATGTAAAAAAGTCAAGTCAGGTTAGAGACTTGGAGTGCAAGTCAAGTTAGAAGCATGAAGTACTTTTCAAGAGTACATGTCATGTCATATTTAGTCAAGTCAAGTTAGAAAGTTGAAGTGCAAGTGAAGATTAGAAACTTGGAGTGCAAGTCATGTATATTGCACTTATTATATATACATCCTTGTAACAGAATAAATGATGATAATGAAAGAGTGCCTTTATGCTCGAGCATTTTGATCAATAATTTTTTTTTGTGTATATCTTCTTATGTGTGTGTTTTATTATTAATATATTGTAGTATTTCAACTTTTTTTTGTTGTTCCATAACTCTTGGGTCTCTCTACTTGTTCCATCAAATTGGTGTTAGAGTAAGGTTATTACAAACTTGGTAGTGCCAAAAACATACATTTATCTAGATTAGAAAGAAAAAAGTGCTACGTTTATATCTCCTCCTGTAAAGCAAATCTGAAATAAAAGTCCTTGCAATGTCACATTCTATCCCAAATTATTTGATTGATCCCATATATTTCTGCTCTATACATAAATTTCACAAATATAACATTGTCAATCTAATACATGCATGCAATTGGGTACTATTCTATCCTTCATATCTACAGACTTTAGCATCAGTGTACACTCTTCCTGCCCTACAAAAATAACCTTTCTCAGGAGCACAGTGCCTGTCCTCTGCACATAAACACAGACGTTCCAAAGCACAACCATCCTTCTCTATAACCACCCCTTCCTTCCCTATTCCTAGCAGTCCATCAGTCCACTCATTGGAGAACAATCCATCAGGATCATACTTTCTCATAGCTTTCAAAAAGTCTCCTCCTTTCCTATACTTGTTCAATACTCCCTCAAATGCAATGTTGCGGTTCTTACCCCAGTGGGGAGTGCCTCCATACTTAAACAACCCCATTTGCTCAATCTCTTCGAGCATGTCCTGGTTGAGTCTAGGAACCATGGGGTTCTTAGATCGATAATATGTGAAATCGAAGTCCACCGAATCCTCATTTGCTCCCAAATAAGCACTGGAGGCCTTGACAAAACGCATGAGAATTCCATTGTAGAGCTCCACCCCACAGAGACCAGAAGGATTCAGGTCCCTCAGCTTTTTAATGTCTGTGATGAAGTCTGAAGTCTTGGTCATGCTGATATTCATGGTAGTCTGGTGGAAGAATTCTCCTGTGATGCGAGGATCCCATGGACAAGCTGTGAGCAGATCATCTTCTGTAGAATTGAGACATGACCCGGCTGCCTGGAGCTTCTTGTGGTAGCCTACGATGGGATATTCAACAAACGTTATGGCGTTGTTCTTGAAGCCTAATCTGATTTTCTGCAGAGTCTTTACCTGAATCCTGGCCGTCATGCATTTGTGCTTGGCATTCTTTGTAGCTTCCTGCAACTCTTTTGAAATATTTCAACTATGAGGAAGATTTTGTTTGATTAACCCAATTAATATAAACTTGGATGTTAAATACAGAAATATTTGAATATTGACCTATTGAACGAGTGATGGCCAAGCCTGACGTTAAGGTTTGGCGAAAGCCAATAAAATCATTGACGCCATCTCCAGATTGGTTTAGAGGAACCCTGTCGTCCATTCTGTAAACAACCTTACGCTGCCCAGGATACCATGTCACGTCTCCAAATTCATATTCCCTTGCAAACTCCGCTATGCTTTTCTCCAAATCTTGCCCATCCTTTTTCACGTTTGTGATAGACCTTTTGAACATTGGTTGCAACTGCAGTGTCACCTGCACTTGTAAAATCTACTAAATATCATATGTTGTTTTAGTGATGTTGGAAAAATTGAACTTGTGCTAAAAGCAAATAAAATTCATGTTTCTCTGATTAAGAAATATTAAGAAAACGACTGCCTATATAGAAAAATGTCAAAAGTAAAATTGCCATCCCTACATTATTAACCTTCCATTTTATAAATAAGTAAAAATAGCACATAGTGCATTAAGAACTTTTTATATTAAAAAATTGAATTAATGATTGATTAAAAATTCTCAGTATCTGTTAGACAGATGTCCTTACAATAGATAATTGGCAGTATATATCATATCTTTATTCAGATTGATCCAAGTTATAATATATCTGGTTGTCTTGGCTCAAAGTCAAACGATTAACTGTAACTATTTGGAAATACATTATTCCAATTTGGAAGAAAATGCCTTCTCCTTTTCGAATGTCAACGAAATTGAAGTGGAGTGAGCATGAAAAATAATGGCAGATGGATGAAAAAAGAGTATATTGATTGGGTTTTATATTGAGGTGGTGGTGGTGGGTTGAAGTGGTGGAGGTGGCAGATAATGATCGAGTGGAGTCTACTTGTCTGAGCACAGGGAATGCGAGAATAATGATCGAGTGAAATCTACTTTTCTGAGTCTTTCTTTACGTAGTATAAATCAGTCCAGTGGTTTTAAACTGGAAGAGCTTAACCAGCCGGTGACCGGCTGGTCGCCATCTGTACGGCATTTACGATTCAGTCGAAACAGAGTCGACGACATGTACGATTGGAATGGTCGCAGTGAGCTGAGTGGTTTGCATTCTTGGTCGAGGTTTTTTGGTCGACTGTCCTGCCCATCCGTAGAGTCGGTGAGTTACAACTCACCGGCTGTTTACGGTGGGCGTTTTAAACTTGGGTAAAACAGAAGTTAATTCTCCCGTATTAAAATTTTATATATATGTGTGTGTGGGGTCTTCTTTTGTAGTATTAAAATTTCGGCTATCTATTTTGAATACTCTGGCATGCGTAATTAATATGTGTTGAATTTGACTAATGGGGCGTTCGCAAATTTCCTTGTCGGAATTCGGAAATATTGTAAGGAACGGTGTACATGCCACTCCAACTTCTTTGGATTGAATCTGCGCCTTTCACGTTTGGAAATTTGCGTAATTCTCGACAGCAATAACAGCAGAACGGCGAGGGTTTCCAGAGACGGCGAGAGTTTTTCGGGTTTCCAGAGGGTTGCCCGAGGTTTTCCAGGATAAAAAGGTTCAAAAGATCAAACCTCGAACAGAGCGGAGGCACGAAGCAGGGGAAAGTGGAGACCCAGCAGCAGGCCTAAATTTGACAGTTGTATAGTCGTATTTATGCATTTTTACTGTAAAATATAATCGAAATGAAAGGAGAGATTTTGGACAAACTGTCAAATTTTATATAGTACTATGATGATAAATATATTTGATTTATATGTTATTTATTTATACTAAGGCATGTCATAGTATTTGAAGGGCACCATTGGATAGATAACTCCCATACAAAAATTGCTTCGACTGTCAACAAATTTAAGCCCTGCCCGGCGGGTTGTGACAGGGCATGAGGAGTTTAAAAAATGTGGGGTCGGGCATTTGTTTAATCAACATTTTCTGGTGTAAAACAAGGTGTCCCACGTTAATCTCTCCTTTATTCTATTTGTGGTCTTCTTTTGTTTGTTTTCTTTTTCTCGTTTTTTGCTCTGCTCGGCTGGCAAAACCGGTCAAACAAGGATAGACAGAAACATGAGTATAAAACAGGATGATAAAAACATCTTAGCACTCCACTTTCAGGTCCCACCGTAACACATCTGTTTAAACTAAAAAAAAACAGACACCTTGGAAACTGTAGGGAGTGCAAGGAACAACTACACTAAGACCATAAATGGGCCCCAAAGGCAGTTAGGCAACTCAGTGGTTAGTTTTATTTATTTGGAGGGGGCAAGAGCTCCATGGAATCACACCATCAAATGGGCACTCAGCTCCATACCTTAGCAAACAAGTAGGGGAGCCAGATGAATCATGGAGCCCTTTATGGGCAAAATATCCTCAGATTAACATAGTGAGAGCAGGGGAAATGTTGGTGTATGTAAATGCCAAGCAGTATAAGGGGATACTAAGGCGTAGGCAGACCCGAAAGATGAGACAAACACATAGGAAAAAATTCACTATGATCTTACCAAAAGTGCAAAGCAATAGCTCAAACGTCTCTAATAAAATGCTTCAGATAAGAGGGCAAATAGAGCAAGGTGAAGTAAAAGGAAAGGAGAAACTTGTAGTCAACTCGGAGGATTTTGTTTCAAAGCAAGGCAAGGCGGAATTGCCTGCAGAGAATAATGGTGTAGGAAAAGAAATCTCCCAAGATAACAAAGATCTATACATCCCTATATCCACACCTTTATTGTGGTCGTCATAGCTGTATGTTGCAGAGCTCGTGAACATGAAAAAGAGACTAGAAATACTTGAAGTAAAGGGTCTAGATGGAGAAAGCAAGATAAAGGAAATGGTAGAAGCCAGATGCAAGTTAGAAAGGGAGAATAAAATGCTCAGGGAACAAGTATCAAATCTACAAATTAGCATGGAGAGAGGACAACAAGAGTTGGGCACACTAAAACAAGAAGTAAAACAACTAAAATCAACATAAAATAAGAAGGTGGAAATGACAAATGGAGATGACTCAACACAGATAAAGGAGTTCCAATCAGTTATTGTTGACTTGGAAGTAAAAGAAAATTAGTTAAGAGACCGAATAGAAGAGGCTAAATCTTGGTCACATGTCGTAGGTGGACCACTAAAAGAGTAAAAAGAAATCTTTGAGAGATGAATCAAGATGCACATAAAAGAAGAAAAAGACAAATAAGACAAGACAATAAATATCATTATCAAAGGTTTAAGAGACTTTGGAGAGAAGGAAAGAACCCGACATTCTTACAAGAGACTTTCTTAAGGACAAGCTGAAGTGGATTGGTGTTATCCAACAAGCAAACAAGACAAGAAAGAAGCCAGAAGAAGGAATGAATAGGCATGTAAGAGTTATCTTAAGAAGTTCGTGGATGATAAGAGTGAGATTTTAAAGAACAAGGGGTTTCTTAGAGGCACTCACATATTCTTAGATGAAGATTTGACATTCGCACAACAAGAAGAGTGAAGGACAGAGTGGGAGAAAGTGAAAACAACAAGGGATGGTAGAAAGTGGGCATGGATGAAAAATGGTAAAGCCCAAATCAGAGAGAGATTTTCACACAAGAAATAGGGATTCGATACCCCATGAGAGTATCTACACATAGTAAGTTGGAATTGCACAGGATACCCATGGAGAAGAGGACTGGGGTTGGGGCCCATAGCTAAGGGGGAAGACGTGATTATCCTTACGGAGACTCATGAGCATGATGGATGCAAAGTACTAAACTTTGAAGGGTATAAGAAAAGTTTAGTTTGGAATGAAGGGATAGAAACAAGTAAAGGACATGGGGGGATCACTATTCTCATTAGAGAAATGTGGGGTGGAACCGTGAAAATTGAGAAAGAGGATCCAAATAAGTAGTACATATGGATGAAAATAACTGATAATAAGGATACGATCAAGTTGGTTGCTTGTTACTTTGCTCCAAAAGGATCAAAGTTCTACAAGAAGAGAAATCTTGACAACAAAGACCCATATGCAACATTAAAGAACTATTCAAGGGTAGAGCCAAAACATACAAAGGGAGGCCCACGTGCAAGGTAAAATCATAGTGATCCAAGACAATTAAGAACTATTCGCTGCTCCCCTTGAACAACACCTACAAGTGACAAAAAACAACATGGTGGGGAAAGAAAATAGCGAATCTAGTGATTTTATTGATAGTAGCATGTTGATTCCTATAATCCACAAAGCTTTAGAGATCTCAGCCTAAAAAGGGGGTCTCAAACACTTTATCGGCTAATCCTTGATATGAGGAAGAGTGCAAGGCTGCTAAACATTCCCTCAAAGAGGAGAAGGATAACAAAGGTAGCAAGAGAAAGTTTGACCAGATGGTAAGAGTAAAAAAAGAGCGATATCTAATATCTAGAAGGAAAGAGTTAATCTCTTTGGGAAAACATAACTCGAAAGGCTTTTGGAGAGAGCTGCAACAAAAGATAAAACAAGTGGAAAACAATATCACAGAGGACCAATGGTTAGATTATGCGAAGATCTTGTATGAGAGGTCTCAGTTGAGAGATAAGCCACCCATTATTATCACTTTAGCAGAGCTCTTCTCAGTGGAAGATATCAAGCAGGGGATAAAGAAATTAGCAAGTGGTAAAGCTCAAGACATTGATGGGCTTCAGGCTAAGTTTCTAAAGTGGGGGGCTGATCTCCTTGCACCTCACATCAAGCATATCTTTAACAACGTCACGCAAGTAGGCTTTCCAAAGGAGTGGACAACTAGTGTTGTTGTTCCTTTTTTTAAGAGTGGTGACATCAATAACCCCTCTAATTACTACACTATTATGATCAACCCTCTTCTCGGAAAATTGTTCGGGATCATGTTAGAGCACAGAATCAGTAGTTGGGCTGAAAGAGAGGAAAAAAGAGCAAAAGGGAAGGTTGGTTTCAAGCCTAAACACTCTACCATCGATCACTGCATGACTCTTAGACACTTCATCGAGAAAGTTTGGGACACCCAAGGGGGGGAAGCTTTATGTTGCTTTGTTGATTTTAAAAAAGCCTTTGATATGGTGCCTAGGGACAAACTTTAGTGCAGGATGGAGGAATTGGGGGTTCCGGAGGAGTATCAAGCAACAGTGCATAAGCTTTATGAGCAAGTCAGGACTAAAATCAGAACTAGAGAGGGTATGTCTAAATGCTTTGGCAGTGACATTGGGGTAAAGCAGGGGTGTCCTTTATCCCCCACCTTATTTGGCTTATATATTGATAAACTGGAAGAGTGGTTAAACAAAACTGGCAGAGAAGGCATCCAACTATCTTGTTATGTGGTCAAGCTACTTTTGTATGCTGATGATCTTATTCTTATGGCAAAATCTGCCAAAGGTTTGATGGATCATTTGAAGGCTCTTGAGCTCTTTTGTCAAGAGGTCAGGATGCAGGTGAATACTAGCAAAACCAAGATTATGATTTTTTCATTGAAAAGGAAGAAGCAACAGGTTAATTTCATTTTTGAAGGTAATACGCTGGAGATTGTGGACGAATACAAGTACCTGGGAATTATTTTCACAATAGGCTTAGTTGGGAGTCATGTAGGATGAGCAGGATTTTAGGTGGGTGGAGAGCATCTTACTTTCTCCAAAACAGATGTAGGAAAGCTAAAATTTGGGACTGGAAAACCAAGAAAACCCTTTTTGAGTTGCTAGTCATGCCGGTTGTCCTTTATGGGTGTGAGGTTTGGGGGAGCAACATGACGAATCACAAGTGGAAATAGCTTGAAAGAATTCAAAAACACCTTATTACCAGCAATTTCAATGTCAAATCTACAGTCCCTTACAAGATCCTTTTAGTGGAAGCGAGCTCTTTCCCATTGGAGATGTCTGCTATAATAAGGCTTTTAAGCTACTTAAAAAAGGTGGAAAATATGGATAAGTACCGCTGGCCCAAAATAGTTGTGGGGGAGAGGCTTGACCATAGGAAAAAGACGTGGATGAAGCAAAATAAGAAGTGGATACATAAGTGGGACATTAGATTGCATGATTTTCCTATCATTAAGGAAGAAATTAAAAAGTTTGTATTAGAAAAATTCAGGACTGCCATGTGGTCAAATCAGATTGGCTAAAAAAAAAGAACTTTATGTTAGAGAGTTTAATCCTTCAAGGGAGCATGGTGAAAAAATATATGTGGGTTTCTCTTAGGGGAAAGGTGGGGATCTTAGTGGCTCAGCTGAGGATAGGGTCCCATTGGTTTAGATGTGAGACAGGTAGGTGGACGATTCCCAAAGAAGAGTGGGCTGAAAGAACATGCATTTTTTGCGACAAAGGGATGGTTGAAACTAAATGGCATTTCGTCACTGAGTGTGATGTATATGTGGATATTCATAGTCAGTTTGATAACAACTAGAATGTGGGCAGCCTCAGTGAGTTATTTGAGGAGCCTTAGCTTCTTAATATGGCTAGTTTATTGGTCAAGATTCATAGTAGAAGATCGGATCTCGAAAGGAGACTGAAAATATCTTGAGGGGTTACATTTCCCTAGTCCCTTAGCCTACTTGGCCTCGTGGACGTTATTAAAATCTTTCATTCATTCATTCAAACCTACCAATCTCATAATATTCATTATGCACTATGAATTCCAACTAAAAATGTAGTCAAGAAAATTTAATTCGACACCTTTTACTGCTCCGTTACAAATACATCTATCACTATTGTTGATTTCTATCATATTCATCAAATTAATAGATTTGGAATCGATGTGTTATGATTAAAATTACAACCTCATGGGGAGAGTAGACATTTATTTTGTTCATAGTAAATTGGATTCAATGATAGGGATGGTGTACTATTTGGCGTTCACCAAAGTTGCCCAAAGACTTTTTAGTGAGGTGTAGCCCTACATTAAATGTAAGAAATTATATCTTCACTTATATATATATATATATATATATATATATATATATATATATATATATATATATATATATATATATATATATATATATATATATATATATATATATATATATATATATATGAGAAGAGAGCACGAGTTAGGTTGGACTATATATGTACACATATATAGACATATAGACTATATGCCATGCAAATAAGGTATATTATGTCAATCTTTTAATACATTAGAAGTATTTTATGATGATGTGGGTGGCAGATATTTTGTGGTCTAATTTTATTTTCTTCTTCAAAAATTAATGCAGAGGATAAGAAAAGATAGAAAATTTGAGATTCTTCTATAAAAAAATTATGTCTAGTTTCACTTCCTTAGAAATAATCAAAATAGTAAGTAAATGGTAGATAGAAATTGGTCATAATATTAACATTTGAATTAGCAAAGATAAAATGTAACAAATTTAGCAGATAATACTAATTTAGAAGTTAAAATTCTTGGTAGGCAATTCTAGAGCATATACAAAATATTTTTCTATAGTGTCCTACGACACCTTTGGAGATTCTTCTTTGAAAAATTTTGAGGATTTCATAATTCTTCTATGAAAAATATGTGGCCAATTTTATTTCTTCTTTAGAAATCAACAAAACAACAAGTAAATGGAGACAAAAATTGACCCCTATATTAACCTCTGAAGTAGTAGAGACAAAGATTGACAAATTTTCATGTAGTGCCCTATGACGCATTTAGAGATTCTTCTATAAAAATGTTTGAGGATTTGGAGAATCTTCTATGAAAAACTTTGAGGAGTTTGTGAAAAATCTAAGGGAGGGAGAGAGAGAGTGTGTAATATCCACGTTCTATAAACATAGTAAAAAAAACAAAAAATTTACCATAAAGTAAATTTACAAGGTAAAAATGAGACAGAGAAAATTTTTCTTTTATTCAACATATAGTCGAGTAACTACAAATACAAGATATCTCATCACAAATACAATTAACCATATTGTCTTTCTCAAGTATAATGATTACAAAAATAAATCAATTACAAATACCTGAATTAGATAATATTTTACTTAGTCTCAATAAACACAAGTCTCAGTGACATACTGCATCCAGAAATCTGACATCTTTATCCCAAGCCTCGGCATGTCTTCTGCGAGAGAGAGAGAGTATCTTTCCAGTGATTTACCTCCATCCACAGACCAGCGGTCTCCCACACATCTTCCACATAGGAAGTGGCCCTACCCTTCACGAGGAATATAGACCAAAGGTGACCAATGGTAATTTGCCTTTCCGAGTACATAGTGTTGTATCCTACACAACTCTATCAATCATACAACCCTAGATACCCTCTAGCTAAGTATGATTTCTGATAGGATGTGCAATCCAGATGCAGTGAACCGACAATGCATGCAGAGACATATGCATTACTATGGCCATAGTTTCAATATAAATTGATGTTCACAATGAACGTTGTCGTAATGTTCACCCACCCCAACTCGACTTGAATACTATCATATTCCTATAGTTTGACTTGGTCAACTATGTTTAACTTAAGAAGTTATGATGATTTCAACAATTTAGTCTTCCCGACCCATACATGTTTTCTTTCACTGTCTATAATCCATAGACCTATTCAATTTTCTTTCTTTATGAGGACTCTCATTTCATCATTGCAATACTTGAGGTCCACGACTTATTGTCTCATAAGAATTACAGATTGTTTAGAAACGACTAAGATGATAACCTTACCCATGTTAAGCATTATAGTCTAGGAATCTAATTCCCTTCTTGCAAGTAAGAATAATTACACATAGTCAAGGCACTTGACCCTTCAATCACGATCTAAATGACGATCTCAACGCCTTAATATAATAATTACCATATCTAGGTTAAGTCAAGGTTTACCTAAAGAGATTTATCTAACTCCAATCTAGTCTTTCTAACTTAGGTGAATTCAAAAGACACTGTCGTTGCTCTATTAACATTATGAAATGACTATCCATTCTTAGGTATCTCTCTTTGCATCCTTGCAACATTTGAGATTCACCACTTGTCGACAAGTAATAGCTTAAGAGAAATTGTGATAAAAAGGTATAAAGAATTAATGTTTGACTTAACCATTTAATGGTACCTCTTGCATGTTTGCAAAATTTGAGACTTACGACTTGTATTTCAAGTTGACTTGAAGCCCAACAAATAGTTTTCCCTACCTAAGGTTAATCATTGTCGACTAGTAACATACCTCTTTTCAATAAGATAGACATGAACATTCTAGATTAGGGTTCTTGACCCTTTATCGACTTCCCACATAAAGTACTTAAAATGGTTTATAACCATAAAAGTGTTGCAAGATAATTCTTAATCCTTCGAGGTTATATTGGGGTTTTATTCATCCTATTCCAATCCAATGGAATAACAAACATATGTATTCTAAGAAGTAAGAATATCATAATAACAATTATCTATTAGTCTTCCTTTGATTAAAGAGTTAAATTTATCTTTCCATCTATGATTGGATCATTAACACTTCAATACTTACAACCTTAAGTTGTTCTATCAAATACTAAATAGGTTTTCAACCCATCTCTATATGTTATTATTTTGAGATAAATATTCCCATATGACAAAAGTCAGTCAGATATAACTTGAGTTCATATTTCCTCATTTATTGCTCTATTGAAAAATAGCTATAATACTTTGAAAATAACAAGGTATTTAGAATAATTATCACCCTACGGGGTTATCATAGAGTTTTTTCCCTACTTAACACTCTAACCTCTATGAGGTTTGTTCAAATTTCTCTCTTTATAAGGAGCTAGGATGAAACTATGTTACCAATTTTTCCTTCCTAAAACAGATATAGAGAAGTCATTAAACTTGATGTATCTTTGAAAGATAGAGGGATACTTATGAGGAATCAATATTTCCTAACTAGACCCCCATGGTTCCTTATACTTTGAAGGAGTTCTATTATCTTAGATATTAACTACAATCCACAGCCATCTCACTTAAACATATAAGTTCTTACCATTAACTATAGTATATGGTATAGAGGAGATCTAAAAATATTAAGAAACATAGTTTACTCAGAAACTTCCAACTATCGCTATCTCAATATAATGAAATAAAAAGTATAAGCTTTATGTTATACTCACAAACATAAAAATAATGATCTATTTTCAATACCAACTACCATTCGCTATACACATCATAATGTTGTTTATAAATAGAAATTTAAAAGATAAAGAACAACAAAAGAACCTGTTAAGTGTTCTTTGACAGTTAAAGATCGTCCTTGCCAATCTTGCTCTTATTCAACAGTTGGTGATCTAACTCCTCTCTATAAACCTTTATATGGATTCACCACTCTGTCGACACTCCCAAATTTCCAAGTTAAACTTGTAGAGATTTCAGATGAAGTATTTTTCTTCACTACTCTAAGTTCTTCCTTTCCTTAGTTTTTCCTTTCGCACTACCCAAAAACTCCTCTCCCTAATCTCCCTCACGACTCAAGGATCTCCTCTCTCCACTCTTCATGACCCTCTTTAAGAGTCCATCCATTCATTTTATCCAACCCCTCACCAAAATGGACCACTACCGTTAAAAATACCCCTCCTATTGGATAACAATTTCCTCTTAATATGTTAACAACTTATTCATACTCTACTCTAACAGGTAGAGTGAATTTCCCTTGGGTCGCGACATTCTCTACTTCAACTTTTCTTCATTTTCCCTAGCTCTCTCCCACTGCGTAAACCTTTTCAAAAACTTATATTCCTCCCCTTGATAACCCTCATTCTCCCCAAAGATGATTCCAGCTCAGAACTCTCTTTCACTTCTTGTAATTCTTAGGAATAACCGTTTCTTCTTCTTAAAATAGAAATTGACCCCCTCAAGGCTGCAGATCTCCCTAAAATCTAACCTTTGAATGCTCTTTTTATCCCCTACAAAAAGTGGGAACGTGAGTATCTAAATGCCACTCCCTCACCAATCCATGACTAACTACAATCATAAGGATCAGCATGCTAAGATAACTCCACGTCTTCGAGTTATTAAGTCTCCACTCAAAGTAGTTAAACTTTTCATAACTGTCAAAATGACTCACAACAAAGTTGGAGACAATTTCTCTTTAAAACCGCAAACATCATTCCTTGGAACTCTTAAGATGTTTGAGCCAGCAAACATTAGAGATTTCATGGTATTAAACACCACTATCTTTCTTATTAAAGCCGTTGCCTTATAGATTAGGACTCATGTTTTCATTTAGATATCACATAGCTATGAAAACCTTTACCCGAAGTCATTAAAACTCCTCTATATGTCCCACCTTGATCACAATCTAAAAGTTTAAAAGCCTACGTCCTCATCATGGACTTCTCCTAAAGGATCTAGGCATGAATGGCTAAAATGACAATGAGGTAGTATTTGCCTCATAAACATTTAAAAGATTCCCTCTTCAATACATCACAAGTAAAGAATAGATAGACATGATAATAGAGAAAACGATTAGTAGTAATTTGACGATCAACTCATTTTGACTACTAAGGATTACGGATGATGTGAATGGGTCAAGTTTACCTCCCCATCACAATCCGTCCACAATATTCGCATCATCTAACTTGATGAAAACATCTTGACATTAAGAATCGACAATAAAACCTCAAGTGACTCAAGAAGAATAACACAACTGTTTTACGTCAATGACGTTGTTTACTTCACAAATGACTATGTCGACTCACAATCGACTTGACTAGATGAGAATCAAGATATTGACTACCTGTCGATTATATTCAAAAGTAAACTAACAAGACAAGACTTACCTCTTAAGACTCATTGGTTCACATTATCGTTTAACACTATACTCGTTTGGCAAATAGACCACTCGTAATCCGAGGTCTATATCTCCCTTCTTGAAATGTACTCTCTCTCTCATTCTTCTCTTCTCTGAGAGTCATCTGATAACTTGTAATCCTATTTCACTTGTCATCAACAATATGTAATTAGTGCATCATTATTCAACTAATAAATCAAATCTCATAATACAAATATTAAATTGATAATAACATAGTCATTTCCATGATTTCATAAATGATATTCAATACCATTCCATGTCATACCTTGTCATAAATCTATAACATCACAATAAATTTACTTATGTCCAAGTAAAAAGTAAAAGTATAGGAAGTCAAAAATTAGGGATGTAACATATCCTTCCCCTAAAGATTCATCGTCCTCAATGATTAAAGTATGAAAATGCAACTAAAAGCAAATTCATTGTTTATCTTCTATAAGCATAAAATAAATGAGGAAATCTCTTCTAGAATTCATGGTAACTCTTTCCCCCATGTAAAACTATTCTATGCATACCGGTCCCACTAGACCTTACACTACATAACCCCTACATTACACAAACATTGCTTGCGATCTTCAAGTGTTTAAGAAGCTTTATCATAACCTTTCCTAGGTTTTGTACTTGTAAAACATTCATAGACTATAATATTCATATATTACATAAATATATTTCTCATATATAAATCACAGAAAGCATTATGCCTCCTGGCAATAACTGGTAATAGATTGATTCTTGGTATCAATAAAATTTATATCCTTAAAATTTAGAAGGGTCCTTTATACTTAGGAACTGGTTTGGAATACATTCCATACTTTATGGAACATTTTCAGGGGTTTAACCCTTAAAAGAATTTTTCCTTCCCTAACTGAGAATTGTCTTGGTGTACGCTTAACATCCACATAAATTTTCTATTCATTATCAATTTCCACTGATCTTTCCTGATCAGTTAAATCTTCTAGAGATTCTTCTATAAAAAAGTTTCAGGATTTCATAAAAATGTTTGAGGATTTTGAGAATCTTCTATGAAAAACTCTGAGGAGTTTGTGAAAAATCTAAGGGAGGGAGAGAGAGTGTGTGTGTGTAACATCCATGTTCTATAAACATAGTAAAAAAAACCAAAAATTTACCATAAAGTAAATTTACAAGGTAAAAATGAGACAGAGAAAATTTTTCTTTTATTCAACATATAGTCGAGTAACTACAAATACAAGATATCTCATCACAAATACAATAAACCATATTGTCTTTCTCAAGTACAATGATTACAAAAATAAATCAATTACAAATACCTGAATTAGATAATGTTTTACTTAGTCTCAATAAACACAAGTCTCAGTGACATACTGCATCCAGAAATCTAACATCTTTATCGCAAGCCTCGGCATGTCTTCTGCGAGAGAGAGAGAGTATCTTTCCAGTGATTTACCTACATCCACAGACCGGCAGTCTCCCACACATCTTCCACATAGGAAGTGGCCCTACCCTTCACGAGGAATATAGACCAAAGGTGACCAATGGTAATTTGCCTTTCTGAGTACATAGTGTTGTATCCTACATAACTCTATCAATCATACAACCCTAGATACCCTCTAGCTAAGTATGATTTTTGATAGGATGTGCAATCCAGATGCAGTGAACCGACAATGCATGCAGAGACATATGCATTACTATGGCCATAGTTTCAATATAAATTGATGTTCACAATGAACGTTGTCATAATGTTCACCCACCCCAACTCGACTTGGATACTATCATATTCCTACAGTTCGAGTTGGTCAACTATGTTTAACTTAAGAAGTTATGATGATTTCAACAATTTAGTCTTCCCAACCCATACATGTTTTCTTTCACTGTCTATAATCCATAGACCTATTCAATTTTCTTTCTTTATGAGGACTCTCATTGCATCATTGCAATACTTGAGGTCCACGACTTATTGTCTCATAAGAATTATAGATTGTTTAGTAATGACTAAGATCATAACCTTACCCAGGTTAAGCATTAAAGTCTAGGAATCTAATTCCCTTCTTGAAAGTAAGAATAATTACACATAGTCAAGGCACTTGACCCTTCAATCACGATCTAAATGATGATCTCAACGCCTTAATATAATAATTACCATATCTAGGTTAAGTCAAGGTTTAACTAAAGAGATTTATCTAACTGCAATCTAGTTCTTTCTAACTTAGGTGAATTCACAAGACACTGTCGTTGCTCTATTAACATTATGGAATGACTATCCATTCTTAGGTATCTCTCTTTGCGTCATTACAACATTTGAGATTCACCCCTTGTCGACAAGTAATAGCTTAAGAGAAATTGTGATAAAAAGGTATAATGAATTAATGTTTGACTTAACCATTTAATGGTACCTCTTGCATGTTTGCAAAATTTGAGACTTACGACTTGTATTTCAAGTTGACTTGAAGCCCAACAAATAGTTTTCCCTACCTAAGGTTAATCATTGTCGACTAGTAACATACCTCTTTTCAATAAGATAGACATGAACATTCTAGATTAGGGTTCTTGACCCTTTATCGACTTCCCACATAAAGTACTTAAAATGGTTTATAACCATAAAAGTGTTGCAAGATAATTCTTAATCCTTCGAGGTTATACTGGGGTTTTATTCATCCTATTCCAATCCAATGGAATAACAAACATACGTATTCTAAGAAGTAAGAATATCCTAATAACAATTATCTATTAGTCTTCCTTTGATTAAAGAGTTAAATTTATCTTTCCATCTATGATTGGATCATTAACACTTCAATACTTACAACCTTAAGTTGTTCTATCAAATACTAAATAGGTTTTCAACCCATCTCTATATGTTATTATTTTGAGATAAATATTCCCATATGACAAAAGTCAGATATAACTTGAGTTCATATTTCCTCATTTATTGCTCTATTGAAAAATAGCTATAATACTTTGAAAATAACAAGGTATTTAGAATAATTATCACCCTACGGGGTTATCATAGAGTTTTTTCCCTACTTAACACACTAACCTCTACGAGGTTTGTTCAAATTTCTCTCTTTATAAGGAGCTAGGATGAAACTATGTTACCAATTTTTCCTTCCTAAAACAGATATAGAGAAGTCATTAAACTTGATGTATCTTTGAAAGATAGAGGGATACTTATGAGGAATCAATATTTCCTAACTAGACCCCCATGGTTCCTTATACTTTGAAGGAGTTCTATTATCTTAGATATTAACTACAATCCACAGCCATCTCACTTAAACATATAAGTTCTTACCATTAACTATAGTATATGGTATAGAGGAGATCTAAAAATATTAAGAAACATAGTTTACTCAGAAACTTCCAACTATCGCTATCTCAACATAATGAAATAAAAAGTATAAGCTTTATGTTATACTCACAAACATAAAAACAATGATCCGTTTTCAATACCAACTACCATTCGTAATATAGATCATAATGTTGTTTATAAATAGAAATTTAAAAGATAAAGAACGACAAAAGAACCTGTTAAGTGTTCTTTGACAGCCAAAGATCGTCCTTGCCAATCTTGCTCTTATTCAACAGCTGGTGATCTAACTCCTCTCTATAAACCTTTATATGGATTCACCACTCTGTCGACACTCCCAAATTTCCAAGTTAAACTTGTAGAGATTTCAAATGAAGTATTTTTCTTCACTACTCTAAGTTCTTCCTTTCCTCAGTTTTTCCTTTCGCGCTACCCAAAAACTCCTCTCCCTAATCTCCCTCACAACTCAAGGATCTCCTCTCTCCACTCTTCATGACCCTCTTTAAGAGTCCATCCATT
Organism: Cunninghamia lanceolata; assembly: GCA_027924645.1. Lineage (NCBI taxonomy): Eukaryota > Viridiplantae > Streptophyta > Pinopsida > Cupressales > Cupressaceae > Cunninghamia > Cunninghamia lanceolata. The sequence continues at coordinate 10,488,362 of BSBN01000579.1, read as the reverse complement.
CATTTTATCCAACCCCTCACCAAAATGGACCACTACCGTTAAAAATACCCCTCCTATTGGATAACAATTTCCTCTTAATATGTTAACTTATTTGGACTCCACTCTAACAGGTAGAGTGAATTTCCCCCGGGTCGCGACATTCTCTACTTCAACTTTTATTCATTTTCCCCAGCTCTCTCCCACTGCATAAATCTTTTCAAAAACTTATATTCCTCCCCTTGATAACCCTCGTTCTCCCCAAAGATGATTCCAACTCAGAACTCTCTTTCACTTCTTGTAATTCTTAGGTATAACCGTTTCTTCTTCTTAAAATAGAAATTGACCTCCTCAAGGCCGCAGATCTCCCTCAAATCTAACCTTTGAATGTTCTTTTTATCCCCTACAGAAAGTGGGAACGTGAGTATCTAAATGCCACTCCCTCACCAATCCATGACTAACTACAATCATAAGGATTGGCATGCTAAGATAACTCCATGTCTTCGAGTTATTAAGTCTCCACTCAAAGTAGTTAAACTTTTCATAACTGTCAAAATGACTCACAACAAAGTTGGAGACAATTTCTCTTTAAAACCGCAAACATCATTCCTTGGAAGTCTTAAGATGTTTGAGCTAGCAAACATGAGAGATTTCATGGTATTAAACACTACTATCTTTCTTATTAAAGTCGTTGCCTTATAGATTAGGACTCAAGTTTTCATTTAGATATCACATAGCTATGAAAACCTTTACCCGAAGTCATTAAAGCTCCTCTATATGTCCCACCTTGATCACAATCTAAAAGTTTAAAAGCCTACATCCTCATCATGGACTTCTCCTAAAGGATCTAGGCATGAATGGCTAAGATGACAATGAGGTAGTATTTGCCTCATAAACATTTAAAAGATTCCCTCTTCAATACATCACAAGTAAAGAATAGATAGACATGATAATAGAGAAAATGATTAGTAGTAATTTGACGATCAACTCATTTTGACTACTAAGGATTACGGATGATGTGAATGGGTCAAGTTTACCTCCCCATCACAATCCGTCCACAATGTTCGCGTCATCTAACTTGATGAAAACATCTTGACATTAAGAATCGACAATAAAACCTCAAGTGACTCAAGAAGAATAACACAACCGTTTTACATCAATGACATTGTTTACTTCACAAACGACTATGTCGAGTCACAATCGACTTGACTAGATGAGAATCAAGATATCGACTACCTGTCGATTATATTCAAAAGTAAACTAACAAGATAAGACTTACCTCTTACGACTCATTGGTTCACATTATCGTTTAACACTATACTCGTTTGGCAAATAGACCACTCGTAATCCGAGGTCTATATCTCCCTTCTTGAAAGATACTCTCTCTCTCTCTCTCTTCTCTTCTCTAAGAGTCATCTGATAACTTGTAATCCTGTTTCACTTGTCATCAACAATATGTAATTAGTGCATCATTATTCAATTAATTCAACTATTAAATCAAATCTCATAATACAAATATTAAATTGATAATAACATAGTCATTTCCATGATTTCATAAATGATATTCAATATCATTCCATGTCATACCTTGTCATAAATCTATAACATCACAATAAATTTACTTATGTCCAAGTAAAAAGTAAAAGTATAGGAAGTCAAAAATTAGGGATTTAACATATCCTTCCCCTAAAGATTTATCGTCCTCAATGATTAAAGTATGAAAATGCAACTAAAAGCAAATTCATTGTTTATCTTCTATAAGCATAAAATAAATGAGGAAATCTCTTCTAGAATTCATGGTAACTCTTTCCCCCATGTAAAACTATTCTATGCATACCGGTCCCACTAGACCTTACACTACATAACCCCTACATTACACAAACATTGCTTGCGATCTTCAAGTGTATAAGAAGCTTGATCATAACCTTTCCTAGGTTTTGTACTTGTAAAACAGTCATAGAATATAATATTCATATATTACATAAATATATTTCTCATATATAAATCACAAAAAGCATTATGCCTCCTAGCAGTAACCGGTAATAGATTGATTCTTGATATCAATAAAATTTATATCCTTAAAATTTAGAAGGGTCCTTTATACTTAGGAACTGGTTTGGAATACATTCCATACTTTATGGAACATTTTCAGGGGTTTAACCCTTAAAAGAATTTTTCCTTCCCTAACTGAGAATTGTCTTGGTGTATGCTTAACATCAACATAAATTTTCTATTCATTAGCAATTTCCACTGATCTTTCCTGATCAGTTAAATCTTTTCATCTATTTCTAATAACATTTCTGGACTAATGCTAATCCTATCTTCTAGCTTACCCAGCTTATAGGAGTTCGACATCTTTTTGTCCAATGTTTCAATTTAGGCCATCTTAATAGCAAAAAGTTGGGTATTGTTGAAAATTTCACAAGTGATAAGTAGTCTCCCTACTTATATTGCTAATCCATGCAACATGTTTGGAACAAATCTTCTAAAACCTGGTTAACTCTCTTAGTTTAACCATATGTTCTCAGGATGATATATTGTACTTTTATTAATTTTTAGTCATAAGAGTAGAGAACAAAATTTGTCAAATCCTTGACTTTATGTGCATATTTCTATCCGAGACAACCTTCTCAGGAATCCATGCAATCTAAATACCTCTTACACAAATTTGGGAGTTAACACTGATGCTCCATCAGTCCAATTCCTTGATATATAGTGTGCTACCATTGAGAGTGATCAACCACAAAATGACATCATGTCTATTTCTTGATATAGGAAGCCTTTGTACAAAATCCATACTAATAGCTTGCCATTTCCACTCTAGCACGTCATGTGGGTACAACAATCCTACAGGTGTTGATGTTCTACTTTTCCCTCTGGTACTCCAGACAATAAATCTCACAACATCATTCTTTATTCCTTTAAAGAATTAAAGAGGTTTTATATCTGTTAGTAGTTGGTTACCCCTAGATGTCCTGGGTATGGTGGAATATGAACTTCTTTCCACACTAGTTTTCTTACTTTAGAAGAATTAGAATCACATATTCTTTCTCTGAAACTCAATAGTCTGTGAGACTCAAAATGAAAACCTATCATACCTTGAATCTTTAAAATTTATCACAAGAGCTTGCTAAATTTACTCATCATGTAAAGGTACACCCCTTAAACCATTTCTTGAGGCATCAATTTTTCCCTCAAACTATCCTTCAGATCAGGAATTCATAGCATTGGTGCTGTTGTAATTTCTCTTAACCATTACAGAATCACTTGTACAAAAGGATAAAGTTCTCCTTCATGCTTAAAATAAATAAGTATATCTTCTAGAAGACTGGAACAAACAAGTCTAAATAATCTCTAAACACACTGTTCATGAGTTTCATGAATGCAACAAGGCATTTGTACATCCAAAGGACAACACTGCAAACTCACAGTGCCCATTCTTGTCCAAAAGTTGTTTCAAGAGTACCCTCATCCTTCAGTCTTGATTGATGACATATTGATCGCTAATCAATCACTTCAGTTCTACACATCTAATCAAAGAGGTCACCAATACGTGGTGAAAGATATTTGCTCCTTATTGTGGTTTTAATGAGCATATGATACTAAATACACAATTGCAGAGTTATGTCCTTTCTCTTGTTAATGATATCTAGTACACCCTGTTAGTAATAATTTATGTTTGGGGTTTTGAGTCAGATCTCCTCCCAAAAATCCAAAAATCCTGACACATTTTGGCCTCTGCAGTTGTTAAAAGTGCCAGAAATCAGTTGAGGTGCAAGTTTCAAACTAGGGCCTTAAAGTTTCTAGGCTTCGCGAAAGCTGCCATGTGTCAGCCTCCGCTGAAGTTTCAAAAGTTTTTATGCAGGGGCGGAGGGTGCAACGTGTCCCTTGTAGTTGCTGCGGAAGCCGACAGGTGGCTGCTTCCGCGTTAGTTTCTTTTTTTGTTTTGAAGTGTGGTGCAGACATGGTGGGTCCCAGTAAAAGGAGTTGCTACTATAGATGTTGCCAAGTGGCAACCTCCACCTAAGTTTCGAGGGACCCTTTCAAAGTTTCTGAGTGTGGCGAGCGGGAGGTTGTGGGCCCCATTCCTTAATGTGTCTAATGTTTCAATGATCGCGCAGAAGGCACCAAGTGTCATTCAGCAAGGGTAGTTTCTTTATGTTGCAACGTTCAGCGAAACAATGAGGTGGGCCCCAACATATGTATCAAGTGTCTCGGAAGGTGACACGTGGCAGAGGATCCCGGGACTTATGACAGGTTTCTCACTATAGTTTCAATGTATTTCAAGGTTAATGTGGAACCCGCCAAGTGTCGGCCCCCGCGGAGTTTCATTTGCCCCTTTTGTGTCCCTCGGCAGTGACGCAGAACCTGCCACGTGTTGGTCTCCGCGAGAGTTTCAAGGAGAGTCCCTAGCATCTCAAGGATGCCACGGAGCTTGCCACATGGCGGCTTCCGCGTGTGGTTCCGGCAGTTGGCTCTCGACGGGCAAAATGGGAGGAAAAGCTATGAGGACCCAACGATAGAAACTGCAAGTGCCTACGTGGCACATCTGGTTGGTGGCAACTTTTTGACACTTTTGGGGCCATTGATGATGATGATGAGTTTTGAATCGACGGCCATGTTTAAATCTTGCAGCGATAGGTTTTTTCTTTGTATTTGTGGCCATGTTTGGGTGGGAAAAACTTCAGAGGCTTGTTGTGGCTGCGTTTCCAGAGGCCGTGAGTAGTTGAAACATTAATGGCAGATTTTGCAGAAGGTATGGGTTGAGTTGACAGATTCAACCACCCGATTGATAGCCAAAGATCGTCCTTGCCAATCTTGCTCTTATTCAACAGCTGGTGATCTAACTCCTCTCTATAAACCTTTATATGGATTCACCACTCCGTCGACAGTCCCAAATTTCCAAGTTAAACTTGTAGAGATTTCAGATGAAGTATTTTTCTTCACTACTCTAAGTTCTTCCTTTCCTCAGTTTTTCCTTTTGCGCTGCCCAAAATCTCCTCTCCCTAATCTCCCTCACGACTCAAGGATCTCCTCTCTCCACTCTTCATGACCCTCTTTAAGAGTCCATCCATTCATTTTATCCAACCCCTCACCAAAATGGACCACTATCGTTAAAAATACCCCTCCTATTGGATAACAATTTCCTCTTAATATGTTAACAACTTATTCAGACTCCACTCTAACAGGTAGAGTGAATTTCCCCCAGGTTGCGACATTCTCTACTTCAACTTTTATTCATTTTCCCCATCTCTCTCCCACTGCGTAAATCTTTTCAAAAACTTATATTCCTCCCCTTGATAACCCTCATTCTCCCCAAAGATGATTCCAACTCAGAACTCTCTTTCACTTCTTGTAATTCTTAGGAATAACCATTTCTTCTTCTTAAAATAGAAATCGACCTCCTCAAGGCCGCATATCTCCCTCAAATCTAACCTTTGAATGCTCTTTTTATCCCCTACAAAAAGTGGAAATGTGAGTAGCTAAATGCCACTCCCTCACCAATCCACGACTAACTACAATCATAAGGATCAGCATGCTAAGATAACTCCACATCTTCGAGTTATTAAGTCTCCACTCAAAGTAGTTAAACTTTTCATAACTGTCAAAATGACTCACAACAAAGTTGGAGACAATTTCTCTTTAAAACCGCAAACTTCATTCCTTGGAAGTCTTAAGATGTTTGAGCCAACAAACATGAGAGATTTCGTGGTATTAAACACCACTATCTTTCTTATTAAAGTTGTTGCCTTATAGATTAGGACTCAAGTTTTCATTTAGATATCACATAGCTATGAAAACCTTTACCTGAAGTCATTAAAACGCCTCTATATGTCCCACCTTGATCACAATCTAAAAGTTTAAAAGCCTACGTCCTCATCATGGACTTCTCCTAAAGGATCTAGGCATGAATGGTTAAAATGAGAATGAGGTAGTATTTGCCTCATAACCATTTAAAAGATTCCCTCTTCAATACATCACAAGTAAAGACTAGATAGACATGATAATGGAGAAAGCGATTAGTAGTAATTTGACGATCAACTCATTTTGACTACTAAGGATTACGGATGATGCACGAATGGGTTGAGTTTACCTCCCCATCACAATCCGTCCACAATATTCGCGTCATCTAACTTGATGAAAATGTCTTGACATTAAGAATCGACAATAAAACCTCAAGTGACTCAAGAGGAATAACACAACCGTTTTACGTCAATGACGTTGTTTACTTCACAAACGACTATATCGACTCACAATCGACCTGACTAGATGAGAATCAAGATATCGACTACCTGTTGATTATATTCAAAAGTAAACTAACAAGACAAGACTTACCTCTTACGACTCATTGGTTCACATTATCGTTCAACACTATACTCATTTGGCAAATAGACCACTCGTAATCCAAGGTCTATATCTCCTTTCTTGAAAGATACTCTGTCTCTCTCTTCTCTTCTCTGAGAGTCATCTGATAACTTGTAATCCTGTTTTACTTGTCATCAACAATATGTAATCAGTGCATCATTATTCAATTAATTCAACTAATAAATCAAATCTCATAATACAAATATTAAATTGATAATAACATAGTAATTTCCATGATTTCATAAATGATATTCAATACCATTCCATGTCATACCTTGTCATAAATCTATAACATCACAATAAATTTATTTATGTCCAAGTAAAAAGTAAAAGTATAGCAAGTCAGAAATTAGGGATGTAACAGAGAGAGAGAGAGAGAGAGAGAGAGAGAGAGAGAGAGAGAGAGAGAGAGAGAGAGAGAGAGATTGTGAGTTGCAAACAATTTAGGAAAGACAAAGAGGAAAATAAATGCATTTATCATGATGTGTATTACACTAAACAAGTGGAGTCAATGGTGTCATGATAACTATATTATTTAAGGGATGAGATTATAGAGAGTAATTGCCTTTTCATAAATCAATTACCATTATAGAGTGTGTGTTTTTCTAAGCATTTAGTGTCCATGGGGAGCTATGCTTATCCTCAAAAGTTATAAAGAAAACAAGCATATCCTCAAAAATTTGGTGGAAAAAACACATCAAAAAGGTTAATTAATTAAGGTGGAAGATGTGTAAAATTTAACAAAAGAAAGACTTGATGAAATGAATAATTCAATTGGAGGTTTTGATCTAATAATAGGTGGAAGTAATAATTTGATAGACAACAACAGGAACACAATGGATGGGCTAGAGGAGAAGCATTCCTCTATTTTCTATGAATTTCCATGCTTTATGAATTATGTAAGGCATGAAATGCATTCAACTATAACTTGACATAATTCATTATTTTTTAAAGCAGTAGCTGCATCATTTCTCTTGATGTAGACCACCTCTATTGTACCCAAGAACTTACCCTTTCTATCAAAATGAAGAGCCCATCTTTTGAGCTCCCCAAGAACTTACCCTACCTGGATGAATGATAAACAAACAAAAGGGAAAATAACACATGGTCCTGAAGAACAATAAGCACGAATCACAGTTGCACCAAACTCACTTATCCCCGGATGTGCCAGTAGGTTCAATCTCATCAACAGGTTCATATCGAGATAGAATCATCAGAGCTCCAAGGATAAAAACTAAAAATGCGAAAGAGAAAATGAAAATAGGGTAAATAGAGATAAAAACCCCTTTGCACATGCATGAGAAAACTGCAATAAATGCAGGACCAAGGGTAGGTTAGAGTTAGGTCATATCCCTTGCCCATTGCAATATTGGAGATGTTTTTACTGTCATGCTAAGATGAAAAAATATGAAAATCTGACAAGGGTGATACATAAGACCAACACTAGTGTCCTCGGACATCGAGATGTCGGGGTGCTTTCATTGTCCCACTACATAAACATACAAGAGGAAACCATCAGGGTTTCAAGGATGATTCTACTATGCATTCATTTTAGTTGTCCATGATTTGAGAGAATTATTTGATTATCATTCACTTCACACACTTCAATTGGTGTGCTAAAATGAACCTAATTCTGCATGAGCATTCCTAGGAGCATATAAATGATTGAAGGGTGCCATTTTCAACCATTTATGTGGGTTGTCCTTGGAGAACATGTCCTCTTATGATATAATGACAACCCTACCAATTTTATGTACCCAAGGATATGATATTCTAATGTATATAAGTGGATGGAGATGCTGAAATGTGACACACATCCCTTAAGTTAGTTATAATGGGTCATGTGGAAAACTTGTGTAATTAATTATATTAGGTGATCAATAGGCTTTCATTGGGATTACCCCTCCATTATGTTATTAGGAGGAGGTATATAAAAGAGGTGATTATCAATGTAAGGATGGATGTTGAGTATGATATTGTATTTGGGATAGCTTGGAGATATAGCCTCATTCCATAAGGAGTCTTGTAGGATGTTATCCTACCTTAAGGGTTTATTCTATTTCTACATATGTTAGAGATTAAATCATCTTGACTCACAAAAATCTCTTTTTTGAATGTGATATATCTTCTATATTGTCTTATTTCCATTATTATATGTGTGAATCTTATCAAATGGTACATCTAATTAGTATTCTATTAAACCTTTTACTTATTAAACCATTAATCCATTTGCCACATTTGATAACAACAAAGCAAATTAAGCACAAAAGAAGCAACCAGAAAGCATCACACATAAACACGAGGATTTTTATGTTTAAAATCCTAAACAAGGAAAACCACGGTGAGTGTTAGCTCACAATGATTATGTAATAACAATACCGATTTACAAGGAGGCTCACTGCCCAAAGAAATGCCCATTGCAAGAATTTTTTTTATTTTGTGTTTATTTTCTTATATGTGTGTTTTATTATTAATATATTGTAGCATTTCAACATTTGTTATTATTCCATACACTTCTGGGCCTCTACTTGTTCCATCATTAATTAATGTTAAGAGTAAGATTATTATATACTTGGTAGTGCCAAAAACATACTTTTATCTAGATTAGAAGGAAAAAAGTACTAACGTGTTTATATCTTTTCCTTTAAAGCAAGTCTGAAATAAAGTCCTTGCAATGTCACAGTCTATCCCAATTTATCTGATGATCCCATTAATCTTCTTGCAACATTATATATCCCATATATTTATGCTCTATACATAAATTTCACAAATTTAACATTGTCAATCTAATACGTGCATGCAATTGGATATTATTTTATCCTTCATATCTACAGACTTAAGACTCTAGCATCGGTGTACACCCTTCCTGCCCTACAAAAATAACCTTTCTCAGGAGCACAGTGCATGTCCTCTGCACATAAACACATACCTTCCAAAGCACAACCATCCTTCTCTATAACCACCCCTTCCTTCCCTATTCCCAGCAGTCCATCAGTCCACTGATTGGACAACAATCCACGAGGATCATACTTTCTCATAGATTTCAAAAAGTCTCCCCCTTTCCTATACTTGTTTAGTACTCCCTCAAATGCAATGTTGCGGTTCTTACCCCAGTGGGGAGCACCTCCATACATGAACAACCCCATCTGCTCAATCTCTTCAAGCATGTCCTGGTTGAGTCTAGGAACCATGGGGTTCTTAGATCGATAATATGTGAAATTGAAGTCCACCGAATCCTCATTTGCTCCCAAATAAGCACTGGAGGCCTTGACAAAACGCATGAGAATTCCATTGTAGAGCTCCACCCCACAGAGACCAGAGGAATTCAGATCCCTTAGCTTTTTAATGTCTGTAATGAAGTCTGAAATCTTGGTAATGTTGATTTTCATGGTAGTCTGGTGGAAGAATTCTCCTTTGATGCGAGGATGCCATGGACAGGCTGTGAGCAAGAAATCTTTTGTAAAATTGAGACATGAGCCGGCTGCCTGGAGCTTCTTGTGGTAGCCTACAATGGGATATTCAACGAACCTGATGGTGTTGTTCTTAAAGCCTAAACCGATTTTCTGCAGAGCCCCTACCTGAAGCCTAGCCATCATGCATTTGCCCTTGGCATCCTTTGTAGCTTCCTGCAACTCTTCTGAAATAATTTAACTATGAGGAAGATTTTATTTGATTAACCCAACTAATATAAACTTGGATGTTGAATACAGAAATATTTGAATATATAGTGTGTGTAAGTAGCTTGGCAGTAGGGAAAGCAGATATTTACCTGCTGAACGAGTGATGGCCAAGCCGGCTGTTAAGGTTTGGCGAAAGCCAACAAAATCGTTGATGCCATCTCCGGATTGGTTTACAGGAACTCTGTCGTCCATTCTGTAAACAACCTTCCGCTGCCCAGGATACCATGTCACGTCTCCAAATTCGTGTGTTCTTCCAAACTCCACTATGCTTTTCTCCAAATCTTGCTCATCCTTTTTCACGTTTGTGATAGACCTCTTGAACATTGGTTGCAACTGCAGTGTCACCTGCACTTGTAAAATCTACTAAAAACTCATATGCTGTCTTAGGGATGTCAGAAAAATTGAACTTGTGCTAAAAGCAAATAAAATTCATGCTTCTCTGATTAAGAAATATTAGGAAAACTACTACCTATATAGAAAAATGTCAAAAGTAAAATGATAAGCATTTGCCATCCCTACATTATTAACCTTCCATTTTTTATTAAGTACAAATATCACACAGTGCAGTAAGAACTTCTTATATTAAGAAATTGAATTAATGATTGATTAAACATTTCTCAGTTTCTGTTACTAGTTAGATAGATGTCCTTATAATATATACTCCGATGGTGAGGCCCTTCCAATACGGCTTCTGTGGCAGCGCTAGATTATACTCCGCAGCCGCGCTGATTATCTCCCCCAACGCCGCCCCGCTCTCCACAGTAATTCTCATTGACTCCTCGTCTACGCCAACCACGCTGTTCAGCTCCCGGGTGCTTATGATTAGCCCTTTCTCTCCCCCAGGGCACACCAATTTCGGAATGGAGTGCGACCACTGCGTGACCACAAAGTATTTTTCATGGGTAAATGAATCTTAGCTATTAGAACAAAGAAAGAAGAGAAGAATCATATTCTAGATGTGTATTATTTTCTAGGTCCTAAACATAACATAATTAGTATTGGGTAGTTAGTACAAAAGGGTTATAGAGTTTATTTTGAAAATGGAGCATGCATGATTTTAAATAAAAATAGAAGTAACAAAGTGATTGAAAAAGTGTCAATGACAAGTAATAGAATGTTTGCATTAAAGATACAAAATGAATTATTTGTTTCCTTCAAATCCATTATAAAGGATCAATCATGGTTTTGGTATTTGAGATTTGGGCATTTAAGTTTTAGTGGGTTGAATTTATTGTATAAAAAATTATGGTAAAAGGATTCCCTTAATGGAGAAACCTAATCAAACTTACATGGGGGTTGTATAATTCATGGGAAACAACATAGAGAAGCATTATGTATTAGTAAGTCAAATAGAGCAAGTGCATCACTTGAAATTGTGCATTTAGATTTGTATGGACCAATGAAACCAAATTCAATTCGGAATAGTAAGTATTCCATAACCTTCATAAATGTTTTTTTGTAGACAAACATGGATTTTCTTCTTGAAATAAATATTAGAAGTCTTTGAGAAGAAATAGACGAGGAGAATGTGTCAAATGATTTTTTAAAGTTTTGAAAGACACATGGAATTAAGAACTGATTCATTGTAAGGTATACACCATAGCATAATGGTGTTTCCAGAATAAAGAATAGAACAATCATGTAGATGGTAAGAAACATGATGAAAGGAAAACATTTACCAAATGAGTTTTGGGATAGAGCTATAGCTTGTGCAGTGTCTATTTTGAATCGTTTCCTTACAAAGGGTGTAAAAGATAAAGTACCACAAGAATCATGGAGTAAGAAGAAATGTAATGTTTCTCATTTGAGAGTGTTTTGGTGTATTGCATATGTGCATGTTCTTAATGAAAATAGAAAGAAGTTCATAATGAAAAGAGAAAGAAGTTAGATTATAAAGGAGAAAATAGTTTTGTGGGATACCATGAACACTCAAAAGAATATAAATTATATAATCCAATCACAAAACAAGTCATAATGAACAGAGATGTAGAATTTTTAAAGATGAAGAATGGATTTAGAGTGAAAATTTACAACAATAACAACAACTTGAGATCAAAGACTTTAATGAAAATGTTAGAAATCAAAATTAGCCACTTGTAGCAAGTAATATCTCTAATCAACCTTTAAATTTTAGTGCTAGTCCTATTCCATCTTCAACTCCACCGAGTATAAGAAGAAGGGCCACTTCAATGCCCTCTTCAATACTGAAGAAGATTAGAAGCTTGAGGGAAATTATGAGGTAACCCAAAGTACTCATGATGATGATTTGATTTCTAAGTTTGCATTATTTACTAAAGTTGATCCAATATGTTTTGAGAATGAAATTAAGAATAATTTTTTTTTTGAAAGTCATGGATGAAGAAATTGACGCTATATAGAAAAAACATATGTAAGATCTTTTAAATCCCCTAGTAAGTAAAGACGTAATCGGTGTGAAGTGGGTCTATTAGACCAAATTCAATGCAAATGGAAATGTTGAAAATCATAAGGCAAGATTGGTTGCGAGGGTTTTTCATAGAGACCTAGAATTTATTATAATGAGACCTTTGCCCTAGTGGCTAGAGACTAGATATTGTTAGAGTTGTATTACCAATAGCGACTCAACATAAATGGAAGGCCTATCAAATGGATGCCAAATATATATTTTGAATGGTGTACTAGAAGAAGAAGAAGTTTATGAGCAACAACCATTAGGATATAAAGTTTAGGTCAAGAACACAAAGTGTACATATTGAGGAAAAACTTATATAGACTCAAACAAGTTCCAAGAGTTTGGTATAATAGGATTAGTTCTTAATTTTTAAAGAATAGAATTGCAAAAAGCAGCAACAAACTAACACTACATCAAAATGAATGATCAAAGTCAAATTTTTATTGTGTACTTATATGTGGATGTTATGATATTTAAAATAAATTTGTCAATTGACTTGTTCAAATCAACAATGTAGAAAGAGTTTGAGATTACTAATTTGGGATTGATGAATTATTTTCTAGGGATTGAATTGAGTCAAACAAATCATGAAATTTTTTATTTGTCAATCAAAATATGTTAATGATATATTGAAAATGTTTAAAATGATGAATTGCAAACCAACAATAACATTAGATGCCATACGATTGAAATTGACAAAAGAAGATAAGGGCTCGAATGTAGAACAAAGTTTATGTACAAAATTCTTGTTGGTACTTTGATATACCTGATAGCCACAAGACCTAACATCATGTATGGAGTAAGTTTAATTTGAAGGTTTGTGGAGTCACCAAAGGATTCTCACAAGCAAGATGGAAAAAGAATCTTGATATATGACAATGCCACAAAAAATTATGGTATTTTATATTTTAAATCTAATTAATTTGAGCTAATTAGTTACATAGATAATGAGTGGGTAGGAAGCATTAATGATAGAAAGAGTACCTCCAGATATATCTTTCATCTTGGTTTAGAAGCAATGTCATGGGCTTCCAAAAAACCATTGTAACTATTTCTATAGCCAAAATAGAATATGTGGCAGCTACACTAGTAGTATGTCAAGTAATATGGATGAGAAGAATGCTATCAAATTTGAAGCAAGAGCAAGAAGGACCAACAAAAATCTTTTGTGACAATAACTCAACAATAGCTTTATAAAAAAAGTCATGTTTTCCATAAATGCAGTAAGCATATTAATACAAGATATAACATCATCAAAGAACAAGTTAATAATGGTGAAATATATTTAGAGTCTTGTAGGTTAGAAGATTAATTTATAGACATTTTTACAAAAGCTTCATCAAAAGAAAATTTGAAAGATTGAGAAGAAATATTAGAGTAATCAATTTGAGATCAAATACATAGCTATGCTTGAGTTAAGATTAAGGGGGAGCGTTAGAAATGTAATCTTGCCCCTCGAGTTTTCTTTTTACAGGTCATGTCAATTCAAGTTAGAAGCTTGAAGCACAAGTCAAGAGTACATGTCATGTAATAAAGTCAAGTCATGTGTTAGAGACTTGGAGTGCAATTGAAGTTAGAGACTTGGAATGTAAGTCAAGTTAGAAGCTTGAAGTACTTTTCAAGAGTACATGTCATGATATATAGTAAAGTCAAGTAAAAAAGTTGGAGTGCAAGTCATGTATATTGCACTTATTATATATACATCCTTGTAACACAATAAATGATGATAAAAAAGAAAAGAGAGTGCCTTTATGCTCCAGCATTTTGATCAATAGTTTTTTTGTTTTGTATATAGCTTCTTATATGTGTATTTTATTATTAATATATTGTAGTGTTTCAATTTTGATGTTGTTCCACACACTCTTGGACCTCTACTTGTTCCATCAAATTGGTGTTAAAGTTATTATAAACTTGAAAGAAAAAAAGTACTACATTCATATCTCCTCCTTTAAAGGAAGTTTGAAATAAAGTCCTTGCAATGTTACATTCTATCCCAAATTATCTGATGATCCCATTAGTCTGCTTGCAACATTATCTATCCCATGTATTTCTGCTATATACATAAATTTCACAAATATAACATTGTCATTCTAATACGTGCATGCAATTGGGTATTATTCTATGCTTTATATCTATAGACAATTGGGCCTTATTCTATTCTTCATATCTACAGACTCTAGCATCAGTGTACACTCTTCCTGCCCTACAAAAATAACCTTCATCAGGAGCACAATGCCTGTCCTCTGCACATAAACACAGACCTTCCAAAGCACAACCATCCTTCTCTATAACCACCCCTTCCTTCCCTATTCCCAGCAATCCATCAGTCCACTCATTGGAGAACAATCCATTAGGATCATACTTTCTTATAGCTTTCAAAAAGTCTCCCCCTTTCCTATACTTATTCAATACTCCCTCAAATGCAATGTTGCAGTTCTTACCCCAGTGGGGAGTGCCTCCATACTTAAACAACCCCATCTGCTCAATCTCTTCAAGCATATCTTCGTTGAGTCTAGAACCATGGGGTTCTTAGATCGATAATATGTGAAATCGAAGTCCACTGAATCCTCATTTGCTCCCAAATAAGCATTGGAAGCCTTGACAAAACGCATGAGAATTCCATTGTAGAGCTCCACCCCACAGAGACCAGAGGGATTCAGGTCCCTCAGCTTTTTAATGTCTGTGATGAAGTCTGAAATCTTGGTCATGCTAATTTTTATGGTAGTCTGGTGGAAGAATTCTCCTTTGATGCGAGGATCCCATGGACAAGCTGTGAGTAGATCATCTTCTTTAGAATTGAGACATGACCCGGCTGTTTGGAGCTTGTTGTGGTAGCCTACAATGGGATATTCGACGAACGTTATGGCGTTGTTGTTGAAGCCTAATCCGATTTTCTGTAGAGCCCTTACCTGAATCCTGGTCGTTATACATTTGTGCTTGGCATCCTTTGTAGCTTCCTGGAACTCTTCTGAAATATTTCAACTATGAGGAAGATTTTATTTGATTAACCCAACTAATATAAACTTGGATGTTAAATGCAAAAAAATTGAATATTGACCTATTGAACGAGTGATGGCCAAGCCTGACGTTAAGGTTTGGCGAAAGCCAATAAAATCGTTGACGCCATCTCCAGACTGGTTTACAGGAACTCTGTCGTCCATTCTGTAAACAACCTTGCAGTGTGCAGGATACCATGTCAAGTCTCCAGATTCATGTATCCTTGCATACTCCGCTATGCTTTTTTCCAAATCTTGCTCATCCTTTTTCACGTTTGTGATAGACCTTTTGAACATTGGTTGCAACTGCAGTGTCACCTACACTTGTAACATCTACTAAATATCATATGCTCTCTTAAGGATGTTGGAAAAATTGAACTTCTGCTAAAAGCGAATAAAATTCATGTTCTTGATTAAGAAATATTAAGAAAACGACTACCTATATAGAAAAATGTCAAAAGTAAAATCGCCATCCCTACATTATTAACCTTCCATTTTATAAATAAGTACAAATAGCACATAGTGCATTAAGAACTTTTTATATTAAAAAAATGAATTAATGATTGATTAAACATTCTCATAGATAGATGTCCTTACAATAGATAATTGACAGTAGATATCAGATCTATATTCAGATTGATTGAAGTTATAATATATCTGGTTGTCTTGGCTCAAAGTCAAACGATTAACTTAACTACCTAATCATTAATGTTTAGATATATTCATGTGATTCACTTAATTTTGCCGGCTTCAAATGTACCTGAGAAATGACTCTGAGAAGACCAAGAGAGAGCTTGGCCGCATCAAAATCCGGGTGAGCGGAAGTGAGGGTTTTATATTGAGGTAGTGGTGGGTTTAAGTATGGAGTTGAAGTGGTGGAGGTGGCAAATAATGATCGAGCACAGGGAATGCGAGAATAGCACGACATAGTGCCAGGAGAAGCACTTAAAACGCTGCCCTTTCAGTCCAGTGGTTTTAAACTCGGGCAAAATTGAAGTTAATTTTCCCGTATTAAAATTTTATATATATATATATATGTGTGTGTGTGTGGGGTCTTCTTTTGTTTGTTTTTTTCTTCCCCTTTTTTTGTTTGTGGTCTTCTTTTGTGGTATTAAAATTTCGGCTATCTATTTAGAATACTGCTGGCATGCGTAATTAATATGTGTTGAATTTGACTAATGGAGCGTTTTAAAGTTGCGCAAATTTCCTTGTCGGAAATATTGTAAGGGACGGTGTACATGCCACTCCAAGTTCTTTGGATTGAATCTACGCCTTTTACGTTTGGAAATTTACGTAATTCTCAACAGCAATAACAGCAGAACGGCGAGGGTTTCGAGAGAATAACAGCAGACCGTGAGCGTCCGACGGCGAACGGCGAGGATTCCGAGTGAACGGTGAGGGTTTCCAGAGAATAACAGCAGACCAACGGCGAATGGCGAGGGTTTCAGAGACGGCTGTGAAGTTCTCCAGACGGCGAGAGTTTTTCGGGTTTCCAGAGGGTTGCCCGAGGTTTTCCAAGATAAAAAGGTTCAAAAGATCAAACCTCGAACAGAGCGGAGGCACGAAGCAGGGGAAAGTGGAGACCCGGTGCGTGGGCTTAAATTTGACAGTTGTATAGTTGTATTTATGCATTTTTGCTGTAAAATACAATCGAAATGAAAGGAGAGATTTTGGACAAACTGTCAAATTTTATATATATTTGATTTATATGTTATTTATTTATACTAAGGCATGTCTAGTATTTGAAGGGCAACATTGAACAGATAACTGCCCTAAAAAAAAATTGTTTGACAAGCAAGGTTTACTGTCAAATTTAAGCTCTGCTCGATAGGTAGTAACTAGGCATGAGGAGTTTAAAGAATGTGGGCTCCGACATTTGTTTAGTCAACATTTTAAGGCATAAAACAAGGTGCCCCATGTTAATCTCTCCTTTATTTCATTTGTGGTCTTCTTTTGTTTGTTTTTTTCTTCCCTTTTTTACTCTGCTTGGCTGGGAAAACCGGTCAAACTTGGATAGACAGAAACATGAGTATAAAACGAGATGATAAAAACATCTTAGCATTGCACTTTCGGGGTCCCACCGTAACACATTTGTTTAAACCAAAAAAAAAAACAGGACCTTGGAAACTGTAGGGAGTGCAAGGAACAACTACACTAAGACCATAAATGGGCCCCAAAGGTAGCTAGGCAACTCAGTGGTTAGTTTTATTTATTTGGAGGGGGCAAGAGCTCCATGGAATCACACCATACAGTCTTCAAATGGGCACTCAACTCCATACCTTAGCAAATGAGTAGGGAAGCTAGATGAATCGTGGAGCCCTTTATGGGCAGAATATCCTCAGATTAACATAGTAAGAGTAGGGAAAAGGTTGGTGTATGTAAATGCCAAGCAATATAAGGGGATACTAAGGCATAGGCAGACCCGAAAGATGAGACAAACGCATAGGAAAAAATTCACTATGATCTTACCGAAAGTGCAAAGTAATAGCTCAAATGTCCCTAATAAAATGCTTCAAATAGGAGGGCAAACAGAGCAAGGTGAAGTAAAAGGAAAGGAGAAACTTGTAGGCAACCCAGAGGATTTTGTTTCAAAGCAAGGCAAGGCGGAACTGTCCACAAAGAATAATGGTGTAGGAGAAGAAATCTCCCAAGATAACAAAGATCTATACAGCCCTACGTCCACACCTTCATTGTGGTCGTCAAAGCTGTATGTTGTAGAACTCGTGAACATGAAAAAGAGACTAGAAATACTTGAAGTAAAGGGGTTGCATGGAGAAAGCAGGATGAAGGAAATGGTAGAAGCTAGATGCAAGTTGGAAAGGGAGAATAAAATGCTCAAGTCCAACAAGTATCAAATCTGCAAATTAGCATGAAGAGAGGACATCAAGAGTTGGGCACTCTAAAACAAGAAGTAAAACAACTGAAATCAGCATAAAATAAGAAAAGTAGAAATGACAAATGGAAATGACCCAACACAGATGAAGGAGTTCCAATCAGTTATTGCTGACTTGGAAGTAAAATAAAATCAGTTACGAGAGCGAATAGAAGAGGCTAAATCCTGGTCACAAGTCATAAGTGGACCACTAAAAGAGCAAAAAGAAATCTTTGAGAGACAAATCAAGATACACATAAAAGAAGAAAAATACAAACAAGACAAGGCAATAAATATCATTATCAAAAGTTTAAGAGACTTTGGAGAGGAAGAAAGAACCGACATTCTTACAGTAGACTTTCTTAAAGACAAGCTGAAGTGGCCTGGTGTTATCCAACAAGCAAACATGATAGGAAAGAAGCTAAAAGAAGGAATGAATAGGCATGTAAGAGTTGTCTTAAGAAACATGGATGATAAGAGTGAGATTTTAAAGAATAGGGGGTTGCTTAGATGCACTCACTTATTCTTAGATGAAGATTTGATATTCGCACAACAAGAAGAGCAAAGGACGGAGTGGGAGAAAGTGGGCATGGATGAAAAATGGGAAAGCCCAAATCAACAAGAGATTTTCACACAAGAAATAGGGATTCGGGACCCCATGAGAGTATCTACACATAGTAAGTTGGAATTGTAGAGAATAGCCATGGAGAAGAGGACTAGGGTTGGGCCCCATAGTTGAGGGGGAAGACGTGATTATCCTTATGGAGACTCATGAGCATGATGGATGCAAAGTACTAAACTTCAAAGGGTACAAGAAAATTTCAGTTTAGAATGAAGGGACAGAAACAAGTAAAGGACATGGGGGATCACTGTGCTAATTAGAGAAATGTGGGGTGGAACAGTGAAAATTGAGAAAGAGGATCCAAATAAGCAGTACATATGGATGAAAATAACTGATAATGAGGATACAATCAGGTTGGCTGCTTGTTTCTTTGCTCTAAAGGGATCAAAGTTCTACAAGAAGAGAAATCTTGACAATAAAAACCCATATATGCAATATTAAAGAGAGACATTTCTACTTTCAACACTTTAGGGGAAATTGTCTTAATGGGGGATTTTAAAGCAAGGACAACAAATAATCAGTCTCTTTGATTGGGCAGTGAGAAAAGAGGGGACAACAATCCTTTATGGTTAGAGGAAAATGAAGACCAAATTATATTGGAAAGAGCTTCACAAGATGGAATTGGATGTGTGAATCATTTTGGAGTAGAATTATTAGGGCTTTGTAGCCTATAT
Organism: Cunninghamia lanceolata; assembly: GCA_027924645.1. Classification (NCBI taxonomy): domain Eukaryota; kingdom Viridiplantae; phylum Streptophyta; class Pinopsida; order Cupressales; family Cupressaceae; genus Cunninghamia; species Cunninghamia lanceolata. Next base: position 10,468,745 of record BSBN01000579.1, on the reverse strand, counting down.
GACATGGTTATCTGTAATGGTATGAGAACTTGGCCTAAATATGGGGGTATCACTTGTAATGCGTACAATGGTCAAAGTGTAGTACATTATGTTATTTGTTCTCAGAATGGTACTTCTAGGTTGTTAGAGTTTGACATAGGGTTTCAAACAAACATTCAAAAAGAAGGGCCATTCCAGCACATACAAAAGAAATATAACACACAAAATAAAATTTGGGTGAACCAAAAAAATTAGGAGATCTTCGATGTTGCACTAGAATAACACCTACAAACGATAAAAAATGGTATAGGATGCAAAGAACTAAACAAGGAAATAGGGAACTATATGGATAGTATGTTAGTACCTTTAATTCACAAGGCCTTAGAGGCGTGCAAGAGATCTCGAGCTAAGAAGAGGCTATCAACCAATTTCCCGGCTAATCCATTGTTTGATGAAGAGTGCAAGGTGGCAAAAAGATCCCTCTAAAAGACTGAGGCAAGCAAAGAAAGGAAGAAAAAGTATGAGAATTTGATAAAATCCAAAAAAGAAAGTTATGTAATATCTAGAAGGAAAGAGTTAGTATCTTTGGGTAAACACAACCCCAAAGGCTTTTGGAGGGAGTTACAGCAAGAAAGAAAACAAACTAAAAATAATATCACAGATGATCAATGGTTAGAGTATGTGAAGCTTCTCTATGAGCGGACTCTAAAGAAAGTCAACCCTCCTATAATTAACATGGCAACCGAGCTCTTCTCGGTAAAAGACATCAAGTAGGGAATAAAGAATTTAGCAAGTGGCAAAGCTCAAGACATTGATGGGTTGCAAGCTAAATTTTTAAAGCATGGGGAGTAGAGCACCTTGCCCCACACATCAAAAGAATCTTTAATGGCTTTAAATGCAAAGGGGTTTTCCGACTGAGTGGAAAACTAGTGTCGTTATTCATCTTTTCAAGAGTGTAGATATCAATAATCCCTCTAATTATTGAACTATCATGGTTAATCCTCTTCTTGGAAAGCTATTCAGGAGATTGATTGAATGCAAGATCAGCAGTTGGGTAGAAAAGCAAGGAAACAGAGCGAAAGGGCAGGTTGGTTTCAGGTTGAAAAACTCTACCATAGATCACTGCATCACTCTTGGGCATTTGATTGAAAAAGTTTGGGACACTCAAGGAGAGGAAGTCTTTTGTTGCTTTGTTGATTTCAAAAAGTCTTTTGACACGGTACCCAGGGACAAATTTTGGAGCAGGATGAAAGATCTTGGGGTTCCCTAGAGATAAGTATAGGGTTGTTGTTACAAGCTTTATGAGCAGGTTAGAGCTAAAATCCAAACTAAAGAGTGTCGGTCAGAGTGCTTTGGTAGTGACATCAAAGTCAAACAAGGTTGTCCCCTTTCTCCCACTTTGTTTTGCTTATACATCCATAAACTTGAAGAGTGGTTAAACAAAACTGTAGGTGGGGTTATCTAGTTGGTAGGTTTTGTGGTGAAGTTACTGTTGTATGATGATGATCTTATTATGGTTGCAAAATTTTCCCATGGTTTGAGAGAGCACTTGAAAGCTTTAGACATCTTTTTGTAAGAGGTCGAGATGCAAGTGAACACTAGCAAGACCAAAGTCATGATTTTCTCTTTAAAAAGGAAGCAACAGCAAGTCAACTTTATTTTTGAATGAAGCTCGTTGGATATTGTAGAAGAATACAAGTACTTGGAATTTTTTTCCACAATAGGGTCAGTTGGGATACTTGTACAATGAAGAAGATTCAAGGGGGTCGGAGATCCTCTTACCTACTCCAGAACAAGTGTAGGAAAGCAGATCTTTGGGATTGGAAAACCAAGAAGACTCTTTTTGGCCTGTTAGTTATGTCAATTGTCCTCTATGGTTGTGAGGTTTGGGGGAGTAGCGTGTCAAATCACAAATGGAGACAATTAGAGAGAATTCAAAAGCATCTTATCACTAGTAGTCTTAAAGTCAAAGATACGGTCCCTTATGAGCTTCTTTTGGCTAAGGTGGGCACCTTCTCAATGGAGACATATGCAATACTCTGGTTGCTATGTTACCTTAAAAAGGTGGAAAACATGGAGAATCATTGCCTAAAGTGGTGGTGGAGGAGGAGTTACATCGTAGGAAAAAGACGTAGATTAAGAAGACCAACAAGTGGATGAACAAATGGGATATTAAGCTGCAAGAGTTTCCTAAAACCAAAGAAGAAATTAAGCAGTTAGTGTTAGAAAAATTTAGGAATGCCATGTGGACTAAGCAGATTGGCATATGCAGTAATCTGGTTGCTATGTGCCTAAAAAAGGTGGAAAACATGGAGAATCAGCAGCGGCCTAAGGTAGTGGTGGAGGAGTTACATCGTAGGAAAAGACATGGATGAAAAAGAACAAGTGGATGAACAAATGGGATATTAAGTTGCAAGAGTGTCTTAAAACCAAAGAAGAAATTAAGTAGTTTGTGTTAGAAAAATTCAGGACGGCCATGTGGACTAAGCAGATTGGTCGAAAAAAAATTATTATGTCAAAGAGTTCAACCCCACTTGGGAGCATGGGGAAAAATCCTACTTGCATGCCACTCTTAAGGGTAAAGCTAGAATTTTAATAGCACGATTGAGGACCAATTCTCATTATTTGAGATGTGAAACTGGTAGATGGACGATCCCCAAAGAAGCTTGGGAAGATAGGATTTGCATTTTCTGTAGCAAAAGAGTGGTTGAAACTGAATGACACTTCATCTTTGAGTGTGTTGCCTATGAAGACATTCAGAATCAATATGAAAACAACTTGAAGGTGGGCAGTATTATTGAGCTCTTTGAGGAAGCAACGCTGCACATAACGGTCGGCTTCTTGTTTAAATACATAGTAGGAGAGTCGAACCCTGAAGATGTCTTAGGGCTACAACTCTTGGTCCCTTAGACTACTTGGTCTCGTGGACGTCATTAAAATTCATTCATTCATTTGGCAAATAAAGACCTAGCTTGGGTGACCAAGCGCTGACAACAGCCTGCAAGGATGCAAAATGATTGAAATGTTTGTAACTATTCAATTTTTCCTATTTTCGTTTGACATTTTCAATTCTCCGATAATATTTTCCGTTTGATTCTTCGATAATATTTTTTGTTCACACACTTTTTTTCTCGTCGGTTTCATGTGCTCCAATTTCACGTGCTTTGGTTTTGCGATACTGCACAAAAGCATCACAACGAAGCCTTTTTTGTTGTGTCTATATGCGCGGATGTTGTTTTTCCCTTTAGTGTCGCATCTACTCACGTTGGGCAGTTACATTTATTTATTTTTACCAAATACATCATTACCAGTATCAAACCTACCAATCTCACAATATTCATTATGCACTATGAATTCTAGCTAAAAATGTAGACAACAAAATAATTTGACACCTTTTACCGCTTCGTTACAAATACATCTATCGCTGTTGTTGATTTCTATCATATTTATCAAACTAATGGATTTGGAATCAACGTGTTAAGATTAAATTTACACCCTCGTGGGGATTGTAGACATTTATTTCGTTCATAGTAAATTGGATTTGATAGGGATGGTGTACTATTTGGCATTCACCAAAGTTGCCCAAAGACTTTTTACTGAGGTGTATCCCTGCATTAAATGTAAGAAATTATATCTTTACTTATATATATACAAGAAGAGAGCGAGTTAGGCTGGACTATATATGTACATGTAGACTAGGGGAAAGGACCCAATAGGTGTGATAGTTCCAATCGCTGAGACAATAAATGTGCATTTAAGGCCCAATATTTTTTAAGTTAAGGCCCAATACTTTTAAAGTTTAGTACTAGTAGTTGTGAGTTTAAGGTTGTTAGTGTTATTATAAGTACTAATAATTGAATGAAATGTGCCCTTTATATTTAAAAAGCATTCAATCATGTGATGCCAAATCAGCACATCATCAAAGGGGGTCTTAATTCACACCTATTGGTCCACACTTTTTTTTTGGGCACTATTTGACACCTCAACAAAAAGCATGTTGATGTGGCATCATATTTGATGATGTGGCCCTGAAACCTTAGTTATAAGCAAGGGCATTGCCAAGTAAGCTACTGTAAAATTTTTGAAGTGATTCGAAATTGCCACGTATGATTTTGAGAGGCGTGAAGTTAGGGTGCACAACTATTGGGTCCTCTCCCCTATATGCCATGCAAATTAGGTATATTATGTCAATCTTTTAATACATTAGAAATTTTATGATGATGTGGGTGGCAGATATTTTGTGGTCTAATTTTATTTTCTTCTTCAAAAATTAATCTAGAGGATAAGAAAAGATAGAAAATTTGAGATTCTTCTATTAAAAATTTATGTCCAGTTTCACTTCCTTAGAAATCATCAAAATAGCAAATAAATGGTAGATAGAAATTGGTCATAATATTAACATCTGAATTAGCAAAGATAAAATGTAACTGATTTAGCAGATAATATTAATTTAGAAGTTAAAAATCTTGGTAGGCAATTCTAGAACATATACAAAATATTTTTCTATAGTGCCCTACAACACATTTGGAGATTCTTCTATGAAAAAGTTTGAGGATTTCATAATTCTTCTATGAAAAATATGTGGCCAATTTTATTTCTTCTTTAAAAATCAACAAAACAAGTAAAGGAAGACAAAAGTTGACCCCTATATTAACCTCTAAAGTAGTAGAGACAAAAATTGACAAATTTTCATGTAATGCCCTATGATGCCTTTAGAGATTCTTCTATGAAAAAGTTTGAGGATTTCATAAAAATGTTTGAGGATTTGGAGAATCTTCTATGAAAAACTTTGAGGATTTTGTGAAAAATCAAAGAGAGAGAGAGAGAGAGAGAGAGAGAGAGAGAGTTGAAAACAATTTAGGAAAGAAAAGGAGGGAAATAAATGCATTTATCATGATGTTCATTATACTGAACAAGTGGAGTCAATGGTGTCATGACAACTATTTTATTTAACGGATGAGATTATGGAGAGTAATTGCCTTTTCATAAATCAATTACCATTATAGAGTGTATGTTTTCTAAGTTCATTCATGAGGAGCTATGTTTATCCTCAAAAGTTATAAAGAAAACAAGCATATCCTCAAAAGTTTGGTGAAAAAAATGCATCAAAAGGGAAGGTGGAAGATGTGTAAAATTTAACAAAAGAAAGACTTGATGAAATGATTAATTCAATTGGAGGTTTTGATCTAATAATAGGTGGAAGTAATAATTTGATAGGCAACAACATGAACACAATGGATGGGCTAGAGGAGAAGCATTCCTCTATTTTCTATGAATTTCCATGCTTTATGAATTATGTAACCTGCATGAAATGCATTCAGCTATAACTTGACAGAATAATGAATCCTTTATTTTGTATAAATTCATTATTTTTCAAAGTAGTAGCCGCATCATTTCTCTTGATGTAGACCACCTTTGTTGTACCCAAGAACTTGCCCTTTCTATCGAAATGAAGAGTTCATCTTCTGAGCTCCCCACAAACTTACCCTACCTAGATGAATGACAAACAAACAAAAGGGAAAATAACACATGGCCATGAAGAACAATAACCATGAATCACAGTTGAACTAAACTCACTTATCCCCGAATGCGCTAGCAGGTTCAATCTCATCAATAGGTTTATATCGAGATAGAATTTTCAGAGATCCAAGGATAAAACTAAAAATGCAAAAGAGAAAATGAAAATAGGGTAAATAGAGATAAAACCCCTTTGCACACACATGGGAAAATTGCAATAAATACAAGGACAAGGGTAGGTTAGAGTTAGGCCATATCCCTTGCCCATTGTGATTTTGGAGATGCTTTTATTGTCATGCCAAGATAAAAAACTTTAAAAATCTGACAAAGGTGATGCACAAGACCAACACTAGTGTCCTCGAACATCGAGATGTTGGGGTTCTTTCACTATCATGCCACGATGACAAACCTCGATAGGCTGATAACTCCACTACATAAACATACAAGAGCAAACCATCGGGGTTTTAGGGATGATTCTACTATCATGATGAAATGATAAACCCCAATACCCCAACGAACAAGCAATGAGAAAAACCTAAGTAAAAAGCATCAAAACTAAAATATTAAAACACATAAGAGTGGAAAAAGGTGGAAATCTAAGCAAAAGCAACAAGACAAAGACTAAATGAAAAAGGCAAAATTTAAGTAAAGGCATCAAAAAACAAAATCAAAAGAACACCATAAGAGAAAGGAGAAAAGTAAGAAAAGAAGGGGGTCCTCATTTAGCCAAAATGGGGCATGCGTGTGAAGCACAACAAGTCCTTTAAAATCAACATGGTCTTATAGGCTCATTATAAGAGTATCACATAATACAAGATCACCAATGCATTTACATTTATAGATATAGGTTCACACATCCTGAAGTCATACTCAAAATCTACAAAGGAGAGAGAGAGAGCATCATCAAGGTGATATCCACCCTACCACAAAGCATTAAGATTCCTTGTGCTACTCCATTGGAGAAGCCTGAACCATCAAGAAGGATCCAGCAATATGTGGCCAACATGCATGAAGGAATCTAGTGCTCTATGTGAATCACTAACAATCTAGCATACCTATATGCTCATGCAACATATATCTAATGCACATGTCCATTGATAAAAATATTATGGGAGAGAATATAAATCAACAAAGTAATTTACACTTATGATTGATTTCAAGCTATGGCCATAGCATCTATTTCATAGTTAGGACAACCTAAATTCTTTGATTTCCCATAAATGACACCTATCCATATTTGTCTCTCAGGTTAACAAACAAAATGTACTAAATACAATAGATTTCAACGCATATAGTTTTAAAATAGATCTTTAAAATCTTGCTATACAAAACAACAACCATCAAAGCCTACAACATATAAATGTCCTAATCATCTCACCATGATATCTTGACATTCAATAAGATGGATAAAATATCCAAAAGACAAAGTCCATAACTGACTTTTAGTCTTTTAAATGTAATTTAAATAATATATTTTCAAAGTAATAATGTTTATTGAATCATCCTATAAGGATACTAATCAACATCATAAACACAAAGTAATCATGTCCTAATAATCTCATCATGATATCTTGACATGCGACTAAAGGGAATGTTTCATTTTCTAATAATAGAAAACACACAATGCAACAATATCTATCATTTTAGTTAGATGCTATACTTCATAAGAAGATGTTAGCTAAAACGTTCAAGTCCATAAGAATAGTATCAACCAATTTCACCACACACAACCATCATTCTAGGTCCTATATTTATAACCTCTTGGTTGTTCCATTAGAATTGTCATCTTTTCACTCTGATAGCATCATAACCACCTCAAATAAATCAACATTATTTCAAGGATAAGACTCCACTTAACCACTAGAATGATCTTTTACTTCAAAAGGATAATTATCAACATTGGATTCTAAACATGGCCTTGGTTTAACATCATTCAAACATAATAAGGTATCATAATAACAACTAAACGACGTCATAATGTAATCAACTCAAAGTATAAGAAACAATGTACAGGTAATAAGTTAGGCCTATCTTCGACTCTATCCAAATCCTCATCTTAGGCATAACAACATGACGACAATCATTGTCAAACATTTGGTCTTATTAATGACTATGAGATTTACCATTTAAACCCCAACCATTAATAGAAGGGAAAGAACGCTTCCTAACACATATTTGTGTAATTGTGCCAATTTTATACATAGAAATGCATACAGACATTGGAGCAACAATTCTATTATCAAGCCATGTGAAGTTACCAAGGCAGTTGGAAGAAGATGAAATTTGAGTGCTAACAATGTCTTATCCATATGGCAAGATATATTAACATTGGCACTAAATTTCTAATGTTAAGTTTTATCTAACAAAATCTTCCATAAAATTGAGCATTAAATTCATTGTTATTGTCTATCTATAGACTAGAAAAGAGATTCAACCTTCTACAAAGAGCAAATGTTTGATTGTGTTTTAATTTGTACCAATTAAAAATCAAATAGCTATTTGGAAGCCTAATTCCACCACACCATTTTCTGTATAAAACAACTGATTAAAAGTCTTATGATGGTTTTTATTATATTTAAAGGAAAAAGGTTTTATCAAATTCCATACATTCCCCCATAATGTTTTGGTGAACTAGTTGTAATCTAGTCATTGGCAATAGAATAGGTATCCCTAACCTTTCTCCTCTCTACTATTATGCTATATAGAAACATCCAAGAGAATATCAACCTATATATCACTCAATTCATGAGCTAGTGTTTGGCCTAAAACTTGCTTTGTAGGTACAAGATACTCGATCTCAAAGTGGCAACCAATTTTTTTTAATAACTTAAATTGTCCACGGTACCATCTACACTAAAAGTTTGCTAGAGGGGAAACTAGTTCAAACACTTCACAATCAGACATTGACAAGGAAGACCATATAGTACTAGACCTCTTGTCAAAGTTTGGTTCTAGTCAAAAAAAAAAAAAGAAAAAAAAAGAGAGGAGAGATGTTGATTGATAAAGGGTAAAACTTTGTGTCCAGTTATGATCTAGAATATCTCAATGTCCAAGACATTCTCTTAACTATTTCAGTTGTCAACTAAAGTTCACATGGCACATGGTTTAATCCTTACATGAGACTTGTTTGGTCTTTGTAATAATATGATTTTCAGTCATCAAGTTGCGTTTGACTGGCTCCAAGTTTTGGCGATCATAGGTTTACTGTTTGATGACAGTGGGTATTTCTATACATGTTTCAAACACTGAGATCCGAAACTTGCCAAGAAATATACCATACCAAAATACCTCTACTTAAATATCATCCACTTCAATGGTCAAACAGCCAATAGCAATTTTACACCTCATTCACAACAAAAAGTGGTAAATATTTGTCCTATTTTTATTGGCCAAAATTGACCTTTGACTGTTGAAGTGGATGATGTTTAAGAACAGTCTACCAAAATACCTTAACATGCCAATGTGTTCGTTCTTGCTTTTACATAATAAATGCCCAAGCACCACTGACCATATAGATAATTTGTCTTGTTTAAACAAGGTACATCAAACGTTTGACAAAATGCCTGGAAGAGGTGTCATCTGATCGAATGCAATGATTTTCTAGATATACACAAATTGGATTTGTTGAAAGGGCTTGTGAAATTTTCAAGAAAATAATTGACAGGCATAAAGCCAGATAACGTAACCTTTGCCAGCACCCTCTCTATCAAAAATTTGACATATATGTTGTAGTTGTAGTTCATAAGACATAAAATACAACTTTTAAGAATGTTATAAAGGGCATTTAAATTGCTCGTGACAATATTATATCTCCTCCTTTAACGCAAGTCTGAAATAAAGTCCTTGCAATGTCTCATTCTATCCCAAATTATCTGATGATCCCATTAATCTTCTTGCAACATTATCTATCCCATATATTTCTGCTCTATACATAAACTTCACAAATTTAACATTGTCAATCTAATACATGCATGCAATTGGGTATTATTCTATCCTTCATATCTACAGACTCTAGCATCGGTGTACAGTCTTCCTGCCCTACAAAAATAACCTTTCTGAGGAGCACAGTGCCTGTCCTCTGCACATAAACACAGACCTTCCAAAGCACAACCATCCTTCTCTATAACCACCCCTTCCTTTCCTATTCCCAGCAGTCCATCAGTCCACTCATTGGAGAACAATCCATCAGGATCATACTTTCTCATAGCTTTCAAAAAGTCTCCCCCTTTCCTATACTTGTTCAATACTCCCTCAAATGCAATGTTACGGTTCTTACCCCAGTGGGGAGTGCCTTCATACTTAAACAACCCCATCTGCTCAATCTCTTCAAGCATGTCCTGGTTGAGTCTAGGAACCATGGGGTTCTTAGATCGATAATATGTGAAATCGAAGTCCACCGAATCCTCATTTGCTCCCAAATAAGCACTGGAGGCCTTGACAAAACGCAAGAGAATTCCATTGTAGAGCTCCACCCCACAGAGACCAGAGGGATTCAGGTCCCTCAGCTTTTTAATGTCTGTAATGAAGTCTGAAATCTTGGTCATGCTGATTTTCATGGTAGTCTGGTGGAAGAATTCTCCTTTGATGCGAGGATCCCATGGACAAGCTGTGAGCAGGAAATCTTTTGTCGAATTGAGACATGAGCCGGCTGCCTGGAGCTTGTTGTGGTAGCCTACAATGGGATATTCGACAAACCTGATGGCGTTGTTCTTGAAGCCTAAACCGATTTTCTGCAGAGCCCCTACTTGAAGCCTGGCCGTCATGCATTTGCCCTTGGCATCCTTGGTAGCTTCCTGCAACTCTTCTGAAATGTTTCAACTATGAGGAAGATTTTATTTCATTAACCCAACTAATATACATTTGGATGTTGAATACATAAATATTTGAATATATAGTGTATGTAAGTAGGTTGGCAGTAGGGAAAGCAGATATTTACCAGCTGAACGAGTGATGGCCAAGCCTGCTGTTAAGGTTTGGCGAAAGCCAACAAAATCGTTGATGCCATCTCCAGATTGGTTTACAGGAACTCTGTCGTCCATTCTGTAAACAACCTTCCGCTGCCCAGGATACCATGTCACGTCTCCAAATTCATGTACCCTTGCAAACTCCACTATGCTTTTCTCCAAATCTTGCTCATCCTTTTTCATGTTTGTGATAGACCTCTTGAACATTGGTTGCAACTGCAGTGTCACCTGCATTTGTAAAATCTACTAAAAATCATATGCTGTCTTAAGGATGTCGGAAAAATTGAACTTGTGCTAAAAGCAAATAAAATTCATGTTTCTGTGACTAAGAAATATTAGGAAAACTACTACCTATATAGAAAAATGTCAAAAGAAAAGTGATAAGCATTTGCCATCCGGATCCCTACATTATTAACCTTCAATTTTTTAATTAAATAAGTACAAATATCACACAGTGCAGTAAGAAGAACTTATATTAAAAAAAGAATTAATGATTGATTAAACATTTATCAGTATCTGTTAGATGTATGTCCTTATAATAGATAATTGACCGCAGACATCAGATCTATATTCAGATAGATTAAAGTCATAATATAATTGGTTGTCTTGGCTCAAAGTCAAACGATTAACTTGTAACTACCTAATCAACTACATAATCATTAATGTTTAAATATATTATGTGATTCACCAAATTTTGCCGGCTTCAAATATACCTGAGAAATGACTCCGAGAAGCCCAAGCGAGAGCTTGGCCACATCGAGATCTGGGTGAGGGGAAAGGAGTGTGACAAGAGTGGCATTGGGGAGGACCAATCTGATCCCCACAACATAGTCGTGAACACCACTTCCCATCCCAAACAGGGAGCTTCCATGGGCGCCCGTAGAAATCAGCCCTCCGATGGTGAGACCCTTCCAATACGGCGTCTGTGGCAGCGCCAGATTATACTCCGCAGCTGCGCTTATTATCTCCCCCAAAGCCTCCCCGCTCTCCACAGTAATTCTCATCGACTCTTCGTCCACGCCAACCACGCGGTTCAGCTCCCGGGTGCTTATGATTAGCCCTTTCTCTCCTCCTGGGCAGACCAATTTCGGTATGGAGTGCGACCACTGCGTGACCACCCGCATCTTCTGTTTATTCCGGCTGCCCGTCGCCACCGCCTCCACCAGCTCTTCTTCCGACGCAGGAAAAACCGCCGCTGCAGCTCTGCACGTCGATCGGTCGGGGAAAATTCCGTACGCGTTGGTCACCGTGCAACCGCTGGTGTCGCATTTGACTGGCGGAGCAGGCGGGGTGCACCATACGCCATTACTGTTGATCAACAGGAGGAGGAGGAAATACATGGTTCCAATAATTATGTGCCTTGGAAGAAAAGGCCTCTCTTTTTCGATTTTAAACGAAATTTATGTAGTCATTTATGTAGGCACAAACTTGACCTAGAGTAGAGAAAATATCTATCTTGTAGTCTACCATGTGTAATGTAATCTACCAGGTGTAATAGTGTTAGGTGTGATCACAAGCACAATATAAATAAAAATTTATTGAAAAGGACCAAAAATGATACAAATAGTTTTTTTTTTTAAATTTAAAAAATTTATAAATTAAATTTACATAGAAAATGTCACAACTTGTTAGTTGACATCATCTTTAATACATTACTGATTATTTGTTTGGTATAATTGACATAATAACTTAAATGTTGAAATTGTTAATTTTGGTGGCCCAGTAATGCTAAAAGGTAGGACACCTATTATGCTTTCATCATCCCTTCATTGGGAAGCAATAGTCCCCGTCATGAAAGGTTAAAGAGATAAGATTTGGGAAGATTTATGACATTTGAGCTATCTTGAACCATTTCCCTTGGGAAGGAACCTAAACTCATTTGATGACTTAATAGATATAAATTTAGTTATCCCTTGTATATTTAACTCCACCTTATTGAAATGATACAACAATTAGGATCAATCTATCCTACCCAAGATGGTAGATTCTAAAACTTTTGAGGTTTAATACAAAGGTTGAAAGTAATCGTGTCGGATTCCGCATTGAAGACTAGATGAAAACCCAAAGGGATTTTCTTAATAAACTTATCATATTACAAGGTTCATCAAATCTTAAACAATACCCGTAATTTTCATTGTTGTGTAGATATATTGAAACATTAATCCCCCTCCAAATAAGCAATTCCTAATAAAATCCCCTCTTGTTTTACCATATATCTTAGGTACCAATTTTTTTAATGGCATTTTTGACCCCTCATATGTTCAACAAAACATGTATATAGTCTCTATCACTATTAAATACATCTCCAAATAAAATTCTGATTGAAAGTTATGGAAATAAAATACATTAAAAATATTTTTATACTATAATAACTTTATATTGCTTGCTAAAAGAAATCTAGATTTTTTAAAATCAAGGGGAACTAATTGATGTATATATGGGGATATTTTTACTTTTTCTACATATTTGGATAGGGATAATAAATTAATACTTGTGAATAGGGTAAATCACAAGAAACTAGAAATATTATTGTTCACCCATCTTAGATCTACCCATCATTATTAATTTTTATCTTTGGCATTATCTTGTTGCAATGCTATAAGTAAAATATTTATAGATCTCCACAATATTTCCATTGAAATATTAAAATGATAATTCAAAATACTAAAAATGGTGAAGATTTTTTTTCTAATCATTGACAATGGGACATTAATTTGATATATGGTAAGTACTTGGTAGATATCGACAAGGAGATACTTTCCACATTTACCTTATATATATATATTGTCTTACAAGGTGTACATATCATATCCCCCTTTTTAAATCAAACATATGTTACATAGATATGGCACAAAACCCAATTTATTATTAGGCTCACTTAGGACTAAACAAATGTATTTTTAAGCCCTACACAAATAACATAACCAATTCATATAGATGTACCCTCATGAAAATAAAAGTGAAGAGGGATAAATTTGAATTTCTATTTTTTTACTCACCCAACTTCCTATCCCTTAGACCCAACCCCGTCGCCTTTCGTTGTCTTACTCACGATACCTAAGAAAAAACATTAATAAAATTACCCACTCTATCTAGTTATATGTTTATCTATTTTTCAATATTGAATAGTCCATTATGAATTAATGCATTATGATATTTCCTATCTAGTGACACCCACAAAATGATGACCAATCTAGTTTGAATCCTCATGATAAATAAATTAGAACTGGTTAGTAATAGTGTATTAGGCATATGACAAAAATAATCTATTTTGCAATAGGGTCCGATAAATATTTTCTTGTAAAAAGTAAACCATGCTTTTACACTAACTTTGAATTAGTGTGACACTAAATTTTATCATGGAACTAAGTTTGTAATTAGTATTGGTCATTTCCATGAAAGTCTTAATTTATTATGGAATTTATTAAATGTGCTCAATTAAATTATTTTCTTTCAAAAACATTTTTTAGCCTAAAAGAGTTGATTCACTTCATGGGAGGGATATCATAATCTACATTTATGGGTGCCAATTGTTAGAAACCCAAATAAAATTTTAATGAGTTGTGATTTGGACATATGCACATAGAGTTCCATTGTAGCTATGTTGAATGAAGGGTTGTATTTCATCCCTACAATATTTGTTTCATAGATTCTACATTATGAGAAGATGCATTATCAGATCTTATTAACCACATTTATTTATGCATTTTGATCTAAAGATGGAATGTAAGAATTTTTCATATTTGTGTCCATTATTGTCAAATATTATTTCCAAAAATTGGTCAAGAATATAGAAATTTTAATGTATGCTAGTGAAATATATATTCCAAAATGAACCCATGAATTCTAAGTGTATAGTTTTTATTTCTAGAACTAAGATAGTATTTGTTTAGCTCACAAGAATCACCATCTTTGAGAATCTAAGAACTACATTCCTTGAAAATTAATTTTATGGATCTATTTAGCATAGGAAAATGAATATGCATTCCTTTGTTCATATTTGCTACCTTAGATATCGAAAAGGTTGCAGATTATTTGATGTATTTGTAACATCATCTCTGAGATGTGTCTAACATAAATACTTCTTCAATATTGCAAGGGAAATATTCAAATCCAAAATGAAATATGACCTTTTAGAAGTGAATATCCTATATCTACTTCTTATCCATTATTTTGAGTAGCGATTCATAATATTATTGCCAATGACATAGTAGTCTATCCTACAAATAGTAATAAGGTTTTTAATTACTTTTATTCAATGCTTGATATATTCGTATGTGATTCTTATTAAGAGTGTACAATATTTGAAATACATTGTAATATGGAAATAGGTTCCATAAAATAACAGTTGTTGTTGTTCTAATAGGTGTATTTTCTATTATTTTTCTGTTCCTAATCATTTCCAGGTGCTAAAGAAATTATCTCTTCAGTTTGGTAGAGCTTGACTATGTTATCAGTGTGTATTTCAACATTTTAGTGGTTTTGGTTGTAGTTGTTTTGGGGTTATGTGCTATTGTTGTCAGGGAGAAGAATATTGATGTTCATTTTGTGTGTTCAGGTTAGCTCCAGGTGTTGAAGATCTCTTATTTTAGTTTGGCAGTGAAGTTTGTTGGCAGTGTTGTGTTGTTGCTAGAATTATGGGGTTTTTTAAAGACATCGTTTCATTTCTTGTTGTTGCTTCTATTGTTTATAGTGTTTCTATACATTTTTCTACTGTAGCATTATATTTTATGTACTTACATTTTTTTACATCAATAGGAGAAGTCCATTAATTTTTGTGCAAAACTATGTCAATTTGGGAACAATATCATGAAGTAATTGTTGGATATTTTTGTGGATATTTCAAGACATGTTTAAAAATAATATCATGAGGGTTTGTGATTCATATTTTGCTTCATATTTTCTATGGTTTAATTTAATTTGGCAAATTATTATATTCATGATATTACATCTAATGTAGATCCAAGTTTGTGTACAAAAAACTTGTTGGTACGTTGATGTACTTGATAGCCACAAGACCTAACATCATGTATGGAGTAAGCTTAATTTCAAGGTTTGTGGAGTCACCAAAGGATTCTCGCAAGCAAGATGGAACAAGAATCTTGAGATGTGCCAGTGCCACAAAAAATTATAGTATTTTATATTTTACATGTAATGAACTTGACCTAATTAGTTACATAGATAATGAGAGGGTAGGAAGCATTAATGATAGAAAGAGTGCCTCCAGATATATCTTTCATCTTGGTTTAGAAGCAATGTCATGGGATTCCAAAAAATAACCATTGTAAATCTTTCTAGATATCCAAAATAGAATATGTTGCAGCAAAATTGGTAACATGTCAAGTAATATGGATGAGAGCAATGCTATCAAATTTGAAGCAAGAACAAGAAGGACCAACAAAAATCTTTTGTGACAATAGCTCAACAATAGCTTTATAAAAAAATATGTTTTCCATAAATGGAGTAAGCTTATTAATACAAGATACAACTTCATCAAAGAACAAGTTGATAATGGTGAAATATATGCATAGTCTTGTAGGTTAGAAGATCAATTTATAGACATATTTACATGTAAGCTTCATCAAAATAAATTTTGAAAGATTGAGAGGAAATCTTAGAGTCACCAATTTTAGATCAAATACATAGCTATGCTTGAGTTAAGATTAAGGGAGAGTGTTAGAAATGTAATCTTGCCCCTCGAGTTGTCTTTTTACAAGTCATGTCAAGAGTGCAAGTCATGTCGATTCAAGTTAGAAGCTTGAAGCACAAGTCAAGAGCACATGTCATGCGATTAAGTGAAGTCAAGTTAGAGACTTGGAGTGCAAGTCGAGTTAGAGATTTGAAATGCAAGTCAAGTTAGAAGCTTGAAGTACTTTTCAAGAGTACATGCCATGTCATATAGTCAAGTCAAGTTAAAAAGTGGGCTCAGAGCAAGTGAAGATTAGAAATTGGAGTGCAATTCATGTATATTGCACTTATCATATATACATCCTTGTAAAACAATAAATGATGATAAAAAAGAAAAGAAAGAGTGCTTTTATGCTAGAACATTTTGATCAATAAAATTTTTGTTTTGTGTATATTTTCTTATGTGTGTGTTTTATTATTAATATATTGCAATAATTCAACTTTTGTTGTTGTTCCACACACTCTTGAGCCTCTACTTATTCCATCAAATTGGTGCTAGAGTAAAGTTATTATAAACTTGGTAGTGCAAAAAAATACATTTATCTAGATTACATAGAAAAAGGTACTACATTTATATCTCTTCTTTTAAAGAAAGTCTGAAATAAAGTCCTTGCAATGTCACATTCTATTCCAAATTATCTGATGATTGCATTAGTCTGCTTGCAACATTATCTATCCCATATACTTCTTCTCTATACATAAATTTCACAAAATTAACATTGTCAATCTAATACATGCATGCAATTGGGTATTATCTTTCATATCTACAGACTCTAGCATTGGTGTACACTCTTCCTACCCTACAAAAATAACCTTTCTTAGGAGCACGATGCCTGTCCTCTGCACATAAACATAGACCTTCCAAAGCACAACCATCCTTCTCTATAACCACCCATTCCTTCCCTATTCCTAGCAGTCTATCGGTCCACTCATTGGAGAACAATCCATCAGGATCATACTTTCTCATAGCTTTCAAAAAGTCTCTCCCTTTCCCATACTTGTTCAATACTCCCTCGAATGCAATGTTTCAATTCTTACCCCAGTGGGGAGTGTTAAGACTGAAAGCACAACTCAATTGCAGAAAAAAAAGTAATTAACAGCTCACAGATGTAATTAGAAAGAAAAAATGAAATAGACACTAGATTTATCGTGGTTCATCAAACTTGGCTACATCCACACTAAGCAGAGGAATTATTATTGATAATTAATTGTGTTTTACAATGAGATATCAAGCATATATAATGCTTCATTATACATTATAAGAGGAATGTGTAAAGACAAGCAATTGGCAGGAAAATAATGTGTCCGTTGGTCTTCATTTCCTTACAATCTCCCACTTGAAGTTTAACGGATGCTGCAACTCGCCAATCATTCCCCTACTCTAAACTTCTGATCACTTCTTCTTAACTAGACCAAGAGAAGTCCTGGCACATTCGAACTTCTCTTTGGGAACAACCTTGGTGAAGATGTCTGCCGGATTGACCTTTGTGTCAATTTTTGCAACTTGTAACTTGCCCTCTTCAACCACATGATGAATGAAATGAGCATGTATGTTGATATGTTTAGAACGACGCTGAGATGAATGATTATGAGCCATAAAAATGGTGCTGCGACTATCACAAAACATAACATAGTCACTTTGTTGACATTCCAAATCACCAAACAACTGCTGTAACCAAATCATCTCCCTAGCACCTTCAGAAATAGCCATATACTCAGCTTCGACAAAAGAAAGAGCAAAAGAATGTTGCAGCCTTGAGACCTAACTATTGGCAGCTCTAGCAAACATAAAAACATAGTCATTAGTAGATCTTTGTTTATCTAAATCTCTGGCAAGATCAGAATCAGTGAAACCTTGTAGCTGTACCTTATTGCCACCAAAACACAAAGCATAATCAGAAGTACCTTTAAGATACCTTAATATCCATTTGACGGCTTCCTAATGAGGCTTACCGGGATTGCTCATGAACCTTCTCACAACTCCCACTACATGAGCAATATCGGGATGAGTGGAGATCATAACATACATGATGCTACCAACAGCCGATGTATAAGGAACACCTTGCATAAACTCTTTATCCTCTTGTGTTTTTGGACACAAATCAGAAGATAAATGAAAATGGGCAGCAAGAGGAGTAGAAACAACCTTTGCATCAGTCATTCCAAATATGTCTATAACCTTATCAATGTATGCCTTTTGTGACAACATGATCTCCTTCTTTTGTCTATCCCTAGTGATGGTCATTCCAAGAATCTTCTTGGCTGGACCTAAGTCTTTCATAGCAAATCTCTTAGCTAATTGAGACTTCAATTCAGAAACAATCCTCATACTTGTACCAGCTACCAACATGTCATCAACGTAGAGCAAGAGAATGACAAACTCACCATTAGGAAGTCGCTTATAATAGACACATGGATATGATTCACATCTCAAAAAGTTATGCTCAGTCATAAAGTGATCAAACTTGAGATACCATTGGTGCGGGGCTTGCTTGAGCCCATACAAGTTGTGCTTCAATCTACAATAAAGATGTTCTAGTCCTTATTCTTTAAATCCTTCTGACTGCTCCATGTACAGCTCTTCATCAACATCACCATGTAAAAACGTTGTCTTGACATCTAACTGATCAAGTTCAAGATCCCAAACTACAACCAAACCCAAAACTACCTGGATTGTGGTCATTCTCACAACTGGTGACAAAATCTCATTAAAATTTATGCCTTTCTATTGATCATACCCTTTGACAACCAGTCTAGCACGATAGCGCTTGTTGCCTCCATCTTTCTCTTTCAATTTGTATACCCAGCAATTCTTCAAGGGTCTTTGATTAGGTGGAAGTGGCACTAAATCCCAAGTGTTATTAGCCTACAATGAACTCATTTCATCTTGCATCACCTCTTGCCATTTCAAGGAGTCAACTGCCTTGCAAGCCTGTTTATAGGTAGTTGGTTCAGGTTGATCAGAAATCAATAATTCAAGCTCTGCTTCCTCTGAATACAACAATTCATAATCTAAGAATTTGGAAGGATGTCTCCTCTCCCAGGTAGACCTCCTTAAGTGAGAAACCTCCTTTTGCAAATTTGAATCATCCAGATTCATTCTATGTAACTAGTTTTGAATATTTGCTATCTCATTTTGCAAATTACCTCTGTTCTAAACATTTTCTTCATGATTCTGCCTCTGTACACTTCCTTGTTGCACAATCCCTTGCATCTGTATATTTCCTTGTGCAAATTCTCTAATGTTTTGCACATGAAAACTCCCCTGTCTCTGAATACTACCCTGATCTAGCGTAGTGACTTGTAAACGCCTTTCATTAGATGCTTCAATAAAAGGAGATTGTGAATCAATTATGGTAGGCTGCATTGCATCAGGCATAGGCTGTGTATGGAGTTGGGCAAGCAATGTATGCATTAAAGGCAGCGAATGAGTTTGACCATGCTGCGTTTGAGCTAACAGGGGCTGTGTTGAAGTTAAAGGTAGCGAGCTTGTGTATGGGGGCAGGGTATGTGTTAGGGGAGGCTGCGTGGAAGCTAAGGCAGGCTGCGTATCAAATACAGGCAGCGAACACTCATTTGGAGGCAGCGATATACCAAAGGGAGACAGCGTATGTGTTAGCATAGAAGTTAAATCACTTCCAATGTGAGTTGTGGAGTTTGAAAAAGGCTGTTGTGTAGGAGTTAGAGGCAGCGAACATGTTTGAGGAGGTAGCGTATGATTTAGTGAGGGCAGCGATCCATCACCTAGAGTCTGTGTGGGATGTGAAGAGCGTTGGGAGCCAATTAAAGGCTGTGAGCAAGTGTTAGGAGGCTGCATAGAAATAGAGGAAGTGTTTCCTTGCCTATGAACCATATCATTTCCATTATCAAACAAATCAACTGTTATATATTCATTTGAAGATGTATTAACTTTGTGCAAACCTGGGAAAATTTTTTTGTTGAAGACGACATCCCCACTGCGAGTGACCTTTTTGGCAACAGGATCCCACAACCTGAATCCATACTAATCCTCGCCATACCCAACAAAAATACACTTCTGTGACTTGGGATCCAATTTGGATTATTTCTCAAGAGGAATAAGAGCAAACACTTCACATCCGAACACCCGTAGATGACTAGAAGAAATACACTTGCCCAACCACCTTTCCTCGGGAATGTCAAGATTTAACCGAGATGAGGGAGCTCAATTAATGAGATAAACCACTGTGTTGCAAGCTTCTGCCCAGGACTCTTTTCCCAGTCCAGCATTGGAAAGCATACACCGTGCTTTTTCCAAAATCATTCTGTTTAACCTCTCCGCAGCCCCATTTTCTTGCGGTGTATAAGGAACAATTTTGATTCTTCGAATACCATTGTCAGCACAAAAACTATCAAACTCTAGTGAACAAAATTCACCACCATTGTCAGTTTGCAAACACTTGATATTATGCCCACTCTGATTTTCAACTAGAGCCTTAAAAATTTTGAACTTGCTAAACACTTCAAATTTTTTATTAAGCATAAAAATCCAAAGTTTCCTAGTGCAATCATCAAGGAAAGTTAAAAAATAATTAGTACCTCAAAGAGAAGTTAACTTGGTTGGCCCAAAAACATCTGAATAAACTAGCTCCAAAGGTGAGGTGTTCTTCTCATGACTTGTCTTTATGAAGCTGATCCGCTTCTGCTTGCTGTAGAGACAATGTTGGCAAAAATTCAAATCCACAGATTTCAATCCTGGTAATTGTTCTCTTTTGATCATGACTTCAAGACCTTTCCTACTCATATGTCCAAGCTGTTGGTGCCAAAGCTCAGTTTCGCTGTCTGTCAGTGTCATAGCAGCTCCCACTTGAAAGTCATTTTCAAAAACATATAAACTGCCCTCTCTATTTCCTTTAGCAATCTGCATGACACCTTTAGTAACCTTCCATGAATTTGGATAGAAGGTAGTATTGTAGCCTTGTGAGAACAATTGGGTTATAGAAATCAGATTCTTTTTTAGTTTTGGGATATGCCTAACATCTTGCAAAAGCCATTTGCTTTCATTCTTGGATTGTTGGAGAACATCACCTTTACCAATGATGTCCAATGAATTGTTATCCCCCAAGTAGACCTTCCCGAACTGTCCTCCTTGATAATTAGAGAAGGCATCCGTACAAGAGGTGGCATGAAAGGATGCACCCGAATCTAGAAGCCATGAATCTGAAGTGGTTTCACTTACGGACAAAACCAAAATATTATCATCCTTGTCATAAATAGCATTGACCTCGCTGTCTTTAACCTTCTCTTGCGCCTTCTTATAGGAATAACAATTTTTCTTGGTGTGACTGAGCTTACCGTAGAACCAACAGTCACCAACTCTACCTCTGGACTTTGAACTCTTTGTTGATTTTAATCTTCTTCTGTTATTGTCTTTGCCTCTATTCTGAGGCCTTCCTCTATTGACAACGGTTAAGGCTTCACTGGAAGATATTTGTTGGCTCATTCTACGCATATCTTCACTAAGGAGTGTAGCTGCTATGTCATCAAAAACTAATTTTATTTTGGTTGCAGCTGAAGTACTTATGGCCATCACGACACCTTCCCAGCTGTTGGGTAATGAGCATAGCAGCAAGATTGCTTTAATTTCATCTTCCAACTTTATCTCCACTGAAGTCAGTTGGGTAAGTAAGGTATTAAACTCATTCAAATGGTTTGACATAATTTCGCCTTCTTTCATTTTCAGGTTATAAAACTTTTTTATAATAAAACCTTTATTGGATACTAAAGCCATCTCATACATTTTAGAGAGTTTATCCCACAACTCCTTCGAAGTCTTCTCCGCTGAAACATTAAACAATATATTGTTGGACAACGAGAGGAAAATCGTAACTCTTGCTGTAATGTCCCCTTATAGATTTGCCCTAGATTAAACCCTACAATCACAATTATGATACATTAGGGTTAGGGAGATGACTTACAAGTAGTTATTTCTTCATTATGCTCTTGAATAGAACTCCTGCAATCATCACATAGAGAACACAAGTACAATATATATACATATAAACTAATGCCATTGTTAGGGTTAGCTACAAATATATCAAACTCATAATACAATTCCAACACTATCGAGATAGGGACATGATAGGTTTGACCCAGCCAACCCATACTAAGCCCAAGAGTGAAACTTTGGCCCTCCTGGCTTTGGTGGCAAGACTTAGACATCCACCAAAGTGGGGTACTTAGCAGACTGCTGGTCTTACTTCCCTATCCATGCCTTATCACTTATAATTAATAACTCATCATGGTAGGAATGGTACGGGGATCATAGCAGAGTTCTCAGTTTATCCAATCTAAGCCTAAGAGCGGGACTTTGACCCTCTTGGCCTTGATGGCAGGGCTTTGACATCCATCCAAGGTGGGGTACTCAGATGGAAACCTTATACTCTCTTACCTATGTCTCCTTCCCTTCCTCCACGATGAGGTTCCATATATTTTATATCTAAAAGATATTGAATGCATAAGAAAACAATATCATATACTGTATTATTATCTCGTATCCTATACATGATTCATTATACATAAGTAATGTAAATTGCAAGGGATATTAATTCTTGATTGCAACTATATTATCAGACTTACAAATTATTATTAACATATGTTACTTACTCTGATTCTAAGTTCTTTGGCTGCTGCTCTTTCTGCAGATCTGACTGAATCTCTGAATACTACAGTCTGCCTTTTATCTCTTATTTCTAATACTTTTAATATTTTCTAATGTCTTCTTCTCTGTATTGAATCCTATAATATCTCTGCTGCTTGCCCTCCTGAAATGCCCCTCAACAATAATATATATATCTCATGTTTGAATGAATGCATCACTTCTAAGGGTGGCGTCCTTCCACCAAATCGCATCTCTTAATAAATGGTTTGTTTATCCTTATAGAGTGCTGCATTAATTCTGATTATTTTCTTAAACAAATCACTGCTAAGGAGACACTTTGTCTTATGTGTTAAATAATAATAATATTATGATATAAATAATTGCTGATAGGTATTGATGCATATATTCAATCGGGTTTATGACACTTGCCTTCTTATCGATCTTGTCCCACTCTTCATCCGTCATTGAGCTTGGCTTCTTTGTTACCCCTTCAAGTGCAAGTGAAAGGTCTTGTTTTATCAGTAAAGACTCCATATGCACTTTCCACAATCCAAAATTCTGACCGGAGAACTTCTCAATCTTCGGTTCCTCCATGGCTCGAAAATCCAACACCGATTTCAGCTATACCGTCACCGTACAGCTTTTATACCAATTGTTAAGACTGAAAGCACAACTCAATTGCAGAAAAAAAAAAGTAATTAACAGCGCACAGATGTAATTTGAAAGCAAAAATGAAATAGACACCAGATTTATCGTGGCTCACCAAACTTGGCTACATCCACACTGAGCAGAGGAATTATTATTGATAATGAATTGTGTTTTACAATGAGATATCAAGCATATATAATGCTTCATTATACATCACAAGAGGAATGTGTAAAGAATTGTGTTTTACAATGAGATATCAAGCATATATAATGCTTCATTATACATCACAAGAGAAATGTGTAAAGAAAAGCAATTGGCGGGAAAATAATGTGTCCGTTGGTCTTCATTTCCTTACAGGGAGTGCCTCCATACTTAAACAACCCCATCTGCTCAATCTCTTCAAGTATGTCTTCGTTGAGTCTAGGAACCATGGGGTTCTTAGATCGATAATTTTTGAAATCGAAGTCCACCGAATCCTCATTTGCTCCCAGATAAGCACTGGAGGCCTTGACAAAACGCATGAGAATTCCACTGTAGAGCTCCACCCCACAGAGACCAGAGGGATTCAAGTCCCTCAGCTTTTTAATGTCTGTAATGAAGTCTGAGATCTTGGTCATGCTGATTTTCATGGTAGTCTGGTGGAAGAATTCTCCTTTGATGCGAGGATCCCATGGACAAGCTTTGAGCAGAAGATCTTCTGTAGAATTGAGACATGAGCCGGCTGCCTGGAGCTTGTTGTGGTAGCCTACAATGGGATATTCGATGAACGTTATGGCGTTGTTCTTGAAGCCTAAACCGATTTTCTGCAAAGCCCCTACCTGAAGCCTGGCCGTTATGCATTTTCCCTTGGCATCCTTTGTAGCTTCCTGCGACTCTTCTGAAATATTTTAACTATGAGGAAGATATTATTTGATTAACCCAACTAATATAAACTTGGATGTTGAATACATAAATATTTGAATATATAGTGTATGTAAGTAGCTTGGCAGTAGGGAAAGCATATATTGACCTGCTGAACGAGTGATGGCCAAGCCTGCAGTTAAGGTTGGGCGAAAGCCAATAAAATCGTTGACGCCATCTCCAGATTGGTTTACAGGTACTCTGTCATCTATTCTGTAAACAACCTTACGCTGCCCAGGATACCATGTCACGTCTCCAAATTCGTGTGTTCTTCCAAAGTCCGCTATGCTTTTCTCCAAATCTAGCTCATCCTTTTTCACGTTTGTGATAGACCTTTTGAACATTGGTTGCAACTGCAGTGTCACCTGCACTTGTAAACTCATATCTTGTCTTAGGGATGTCGGAAAAATTGAACTTTTGCTAAAAGCAAATAAAATTCACGTTTCTCTCATTAAGAAATATTATGAAAACTACTACGGACTACCTATATAAAAAAATGTAAAAAGTAAAATTGCCATCCCCCTTCCATTTTTTAAATAAATACAAATATCACAATAATGCAGTAAGAACTTTTTACATAAAAAAAATTGAATTAATGATTGATTAAACATTCTCAGTATCTGTTATATAGATGTCCTTACAATAGATAATTGACAGCAGATATCGGATCTATGTCTTGGCTCAAAGTCAAACGATTCACTGTAAGTACCCAATCAACTACGAAATCATTAATGTTTAAATATATTAATGTGATTCACCGACTTTTGCCGGCTTCAAATATACCTGAGAAATGACTCCGAAAGAGAGCTTGGCAGCATCGAAATCCGGGTGAGCGGAAGTGAGGGTGACAAGAGTGGCATTGGGGACGGCCAATCTCATTCCCACAACGTAGTCGTGAACATCGCTTCCCATCCCAAAGAGGGAGCTGCCATGGGCGCCCGTAGAGATGAGGCCTCTAATAATTGTGTGCCTCGGAAGAAAATGTCTTGTCTTTTTCGAATGTCAACGAAGTTTATGTAAATCATTCGCATAGGTGTGTCTAGATCATTTATGTAGGCACAAACTTGACCTAGAGTAGGGAAAATATCTATCTTGTAGTCTAACAAGTGTAAGAGTGGTAAGTCTGATCATAAAGCACAATATAAATAAAAATTTATTGAAAAAGGAACAAAAATGTACAAATAGTTTTTTAAAATATTTAGAAAATTTATAAATTAAATTTATATAGAAAATGCTACAACTTGTTAGTTTACGTCGTCTTTAATACATTATTGACTGTTTGTTTGGTATAATTGACAGAATAGGTCTAATGTTGAAATTGTTAATTTTGGTGGCCTAATAATGCTAAAAGTTAGGACACCTATTATTCTTTCACCATTCCTTCACTGCGAAGCAATAGTCCCCATCATGAAAGGTTAAGAGATAAGATTTGGGAAGATTTATGACATTTGAGCTACTGTGAACATCTCCCTTGGGAATGAACCTAAACTTATTTGATGATTTAATAGATATAAATTTAGTTATTCCGTGTATATTTAAATTTATTTCGATTGATCCACATGTATTGAAATGGTACAACAATTAAGATCAATCTATCCTACCCAAGATGATAGATTCTAAAACTTTTGAGGTTTAATACAAAGGTTGAAAGTAATTGTGTAGGATTCTACATTGAAGACTAGATGAAAACCCCAAGGGATTCTCTTAGTAAACTTATCTTATTACAAGGTTCATCAAATCTTAAACAATATCCCTAATTTTCATTGTTGCATAGATATATTGAAACTTTTAAACCCCCTCCTAGTAAACAATTCCTATTAAAATCCCCTCTTGTTTTACCATATTTCTTAGGTACCTATTTTTTTAGTGCCATTTTCACCCCTTGTGTATGTTCAACAAAACATGTATGTAGTCTCCATTACTATTAAACACATCTCCAAATATTTTTTTTTAATGAATTTTGATTGAAGATTATGAAAATAAAATACATTAAACATATTTTTATACTAGAACAACTTGATGTTTCTTGCTAAAGGAAATCTAATTAAAAAAAATTAGGGGGAACTAATTGATGTAAATATGGGGATATTTTTACTTCTTCTACATTTGGATAGAGAAAATAAATTAATACTTATGAATATAATTGTTCACCCACCTTAGATCTACCCATCATTATTAATTTTTTCTTGTGTTATCTTGTTGCAATCCTATAAGTAAAACTTTGTAGATCTCCACAATAATTCCATTGAAATATTAAAATGATAATTCAAAATTCTAAAAAAGGTGAACATTTTTTTCTTAGCATTGACAAGTGGAGCATTAATTTTATACATGGTAAGTATTTGGTAGATGCCCACAAGGAGATACTTTTCCCATCTACCTTATTTATTGCCTTACAAGGCATACATATCATATCCCCTTTTTTAAATCAAACATATGTTACATAGATTTGGCATAAAAACTAATTTATTGTTAGGCCCACTTAGGACTAAACAAATCTATTTTTAATCCCTACACAAATAACATAGCCAATACATATAGATGTGCCATCATGAAAAATAAAAGTGAAGAGGGATGAATTTGAATTTTTATTTTTTTACTTGCCGAACTTCCTATCCCTTAAACGCAACCCCATCCCCTTTCATTGTCTTACTCACAATACCTAAGAAAAAACATTAATAAATTTACCCTCTCTACCTAGTTATATATTTATCTATTTTTCAATATTGAATAGTCCATTATGAATTAATGTGTTATGATATTTCCTATCTAGTGACCCCTACAAGTTGATAACCAAGATAGTTTGAATATTGAGCTCAAGACAATTATATTAGAACTTGTTAGTAATGGTCTATTAGAAATATGACAAAAATAATATATCATTGCAATAGTGTCCAATAAATATTTTCAAGATGTAAAAAGTAAACCATGCTTTTACACTAACTTTGAATTAGTGCACGACACTAGATTTTATCATGGAACTAAGTTTGTAATTAGCATTGGTCATTTCCATGGAAGTCTTAATTTAATATGGAATTTATTGAATGTGTTCAATCAAATTATTTTCTTTGAAAAACATTCACTTCATGGAGGGATATCATAATCTAAATTTATGGATGCCAATTGTTAGAAACCCAAATAAATTTTTAATGAGTTGTGATTAGGACATATGCACATAGAGTTCCATTGTAGCTATGTTGAATGAAGGGTTGTATTTCATCCCTACAATATTTGTTTCATAGACTCTACATTATGTCAAGATGCATGATCATCTTATTAACCACATTTATTTATGCATTTTGATCTAAAGATGGAATGCAATAATTTTTCATATTTGTGTCCATAATTGTCGATTATTATTTCCAAAAATTGGTCAAGAATATAGAAATCTTAATGTATGATGGTAGAATATATATTCCAAAATGAACCCATGAATTCTAAGTGCATAGGTTTTATTTCTAGATCTAAGATATTATTTTTTTAGCTCACAAGAATCACCATCTTTGAGAATCTATGAACTACAATCCATGAAAATTAGTTTTATGGATCTATTTAGCATAGGAAAAGGAATATGCATTCCTTTGTTCGTTGTTGTCAATCAGGATTGTGCCACTAGCCAAGTCAAGCTTGATTATCCTGTTGAAATATGGAAACACTCTCAGGATGTGGGTTTCCTATAGTGAGAGTGAATCTCTAGAGTGAGCTGGTTCTCCTTAAGATTTTCTAATCTAAAGACTTGTCTGGGAAAAGGGATGAGAGAGTAATTGAAATGCAAAACTAACTTTAAGATTTAATCTAAATAAATATCTTCACTCACAAACAACCCTTTACACTTTAACTTTCACAACCCCACCTCTGAGTTTTGATCCTAAAATAATTTGTAAAAAGGTTCAAGTTGAACACATATTACAACTAGGACCAAAAGTAAATCTTACAACAAGAGACACAACAAAGGACATGAAACTGCCATAATGAGATATCAAATCAAACTGCAAAGAGAAGACAAATTGATGGAATAGGAAAGTTTGTTGTATTAAACTGGAAGGAGTACAATGCAAAAACCCAAACTGAGTCAATCCCTATATACAACTCTTTGCCTGTGCTCAAGAGAGAAGAAATGGAAAACACTCTTGAGAAAACCTAAGTCTTCTCCTATAAATGCCTCCAAGAGATCTCCCCAAAAAAGCTGGGAAAAACTCCCAGTAATAGACATCCAAGTCCATTTTTTAGCTCCTTAGAAAAGGTGATAAAAAACCTTACCAAACTGCCACCAAACTAAGAATAGCAGATGCCAAACTAAATCATTAGGTGGCCCCACCAAAAATCTACTTTAGAACATGTCTTATCTACTTAGAAAAGCTCCTAATTTTGTCCTTTTCTACCCAATCTGCCCAGAAAGCAAAAATAGAATCTTATTGCTTTAACCGCTTTTAACAACTATTTTAAAAGCAAATTATAAATCTCTGCTTTAAAATAATATTTTACAATAAATTGCAGTTTATTTTCTAGCCTAATCTTCACTCAATTGGCCTATCTGATAAAGCAAGATTACAATATCATAAGAATATGATGGCTTCTATATGATTTTTTTCAATGAATAATTTGACAAAATTAAAAAAAATCCCCCCCCTCTTGGCTTTATTCTATTCTCTCACTGCTCATCTGCATAAAAAGAAGGGTAACTTTTCATATGTTTTTTAATTTTGGCTTAACACAAAAGTGGCCAAGGGAATCATGAGGGCATAAGGCTTATAGCCTAGACAATTTAAACATGTCATTTAGGGGCTAAATACCTGCGTGGGAATTAGTTGGGGCAAACAAAAGAACCCAATGTGATAAAATATTAATCAACTTTAGGGCTTATCTAAAACCCTAATCACAAAATGCCCTAACCTAAACTTATCAGGTTCATTTGATCACTTTGAGTTTTCAAAACGATGCTCTACCTCTGGCCACCGCTAGAGCTAGGGTTTTGGACCTAAATCCTGGATCTCTCACTGTTCCTGAGCAATCTATCTGAAGATCTCTGCATTTTTTGAAGTGACCCTCAGTCACATCTAGGTGATCATCTCTCCACTTCATGAGGCATTTTGGCCCCTTTTTGGCTGCGTCCATACTATATTTCCTGATGCATTTATTTGTTTTATCCCCTATATCTCAGGTCGATGCACATTTATTTCCTCTTCTTACTCAGGCCATGGATGAGGGTTGCCTGAGTCGTCATATTGAAGGCATCTCAAGCATACTTTTCTACAGAAAAAATGATGGTAAGGGCTCTTAAACTCCTAACTCTGTATTTTCCTTTATCTCTATATGAAATCACTTGGAATCCTATACAAATAACTCGAGGGTTTTGATTCTTTTGTAAAGAAGAGGGCTTTCTTGTTTCATTGTCGGGGCCTTACTGTGCTTCTGGCATTTCTCTATTCCTTCAGTCAAGCTTGAAACCTCTATTTTTTCCTACAAATTTGGTTTTGTTTATATATATTCTTGTGAGGTTGCAACTTTTACTGTATGCACTACCTATTATTTTGAGCATCAAAATGCATTTTGACCCACGAATAGAGAAGCCCCTTCTGTGTTTGAATCCTGGCTTTAAATGATGGGAGGATTTTGTATGGAATGACGACCTGTATGTTGCTATGTATTCAAACACTTTATAATGCATTTGGAATCACCATTTGATGTGTTTGTTGTATTTGATGTCTTC
Source organism: Cunninghamia lanceolata (assembly GCA_027924645.1). NCBI lineage: Eukaryota > Viridiplantae > Streptophyta > Pinopsida > Cupressales > Cupressaceae > Cunninghamia > Cunninghamia lanceolata. Next base: position 10,438,720 of record BSBN01000579.1, on the reverse strand, counting down.
ACATGATATGATATACACGCACCTTCTCTCTGTCATTACCTTGACTGCATGCTTTCTTAAAATAAAAATGACAAAACTTAGCAGATGACACTTGATATCTGCAGTCTATTTCACCATAGCTCTATGATCATTCACATCATTGATGTATTCCTTTCAAAACAAGCTTAGATTTGTTCACTTCACCTACAGATCTCTCATTTTGTATTGTAGAATCATTGTATTTAGTGTCGCACATGTTATGATTGCTCTGTTCCATAGTTTATGCATTTGTAGCTGTAGCTTATGGTTATATTGTTGTTCCTTTGAAGATGGCTATCACATTTGTTTTGACTATAATATGTACCAATTGAATACCATGAACACACTTGTCTCTCTATTTTCAAATGTACTACACTATGCATAATTCAAGAGCATGCTATACTTTGGGAAAGATCATCCTTCACCTATACCTTGCATCTGATCTCATGTACTTGCAGTTGGGCTATCCACATTTGTTGGATGACATCATTATGTCTATTCTAGTGATGATCTTTATAATTCATTCGCAACCAAGTTGTCCCACCTCTGTCCTAGATAGATCACTGACTGTCTTCACTAAAGACATGGTTGTTTCGGTATTACTATACATCATCAAAATGGAGTTTGCTATTCCAAATATGTTCTTTAGATCCATCTCTTCTTTGCTGCTCCAGAACCTTTATATACTGTGATATCAACACACATGATATGCTTTTTTGTACTTCCTGCACACATGATCTACTTTGATGACAAGCTTGGCCACTCTGCATAACTTTAAATGGTCTCCTATGGCACTGATTGCTCCTAGTCGAGCTCTTGTATATGTCCATTTGAAAGTTTTAGTTGGCTTAATTTGTACCTTTCATTTGATTATGCCTGATACCATTGGTTTAAAAGATTCTGTTATTTTTTTGGAACTCTATTGCTCTGAGATAGTACATTGTAAAATCCCTTGAATGATCATGTTGACTATCCTACTCTATTGCATTGTAGTGGTTGTTCCATCGTGCATATATCTAATATTTACTTCTGATGCTATCATGTGGCTAGAGCAGTCATACACTCTTTGAATGAGGAAGTTTATTTGCATTGGTTTGGTATACAATGTTATGTATGGATGGAATATCCCTAATGCTCTAAATGTCCCATACATGGATCCATAATGTTCATAGATATGTACTTACCTCCGATCTCTTCATGAACAATGAAATTGTGCCATTTACCATGATGAAATGTATGCTATCCTATGGCTTCTTTTACCCTAGTGTAGTGGCTCATTCACATGTCATCAAGCTCACTGTCATGATGCAGTTGGTTGCTTCCACTTGGTATCTTGCCTTGGGTAGTACATGGCTACCATTTATTGCCCTTCTTCATGTACTAATGACTATCAAAACTCAAAGAATTGACAGATGAACTTTCCCATGAGGAAAGCACCACCTTCTGCATCTTGTAACAGATTACATATTTCTTCTTAATGGTTCATGTATGTTCACTTTGATGCATGTGGCACCTTTACTTGATGATCATCAAGGCAGATTTGTTTATCTCTTCATGCAATTCTAATGTCAGCTTAGTCATGCCTTTCTATTACTTCCTTATACTCATGGCTGCCCCAATATCAAGATCATATTTCCTTTTATATCTCTATCTGAAAGGCATGTTGTATCATTTGGCAGTCTTGAAAAGGAGCTCAATGTCCATTGATGACTCTTACTTTGAGTCACCCCGAACTAATAGCCACCTGTGGGCATTGATCTTGAGCTCATACACTCAGTTGATATAACATTCCTTTAGTTGAAATATCCTATCTTCACAGTAAGAACATGTATGCCTATTTCATACCCTTTGAGACTCGGGGGTAGCATACCAAGCTCTACCCTTGTGGGAGGCAATTTAACACCACATGCAGAAATGACCAGTAACATAAATTCACTTGTTCCTACACATGAAACAAATAGATTAGAATAAAAACAATGAAGTTCCATGATTGTTTCTTTCTTAGTCTCTCTTGCATCTGAATGATATTCTTTGATTAGTGCATTATAAGCAAAGTGTTAGGCCTTTTCTGATAGGACATAGAGATCTCATAACTGGAGCTCTAATAGGACCCTTCCCAAATTTTGCAAGTTCCCATCGGAGATCAGGAGCAGGAACAGGATGGCAACCTCAGAGACTAAAGACCCTTAAAGGCAATGATGGCTATGACCTTCTCGCCTATCTTTAGATGCATAGCACTCTCTTTATATTTGCATATGTTCATCTATACCCATGGCTTGTGTGGGACATTAGATATGTCATTATTTCTTTCAATGCAATTTTTATCCTTTTAAGTACTTCAATTTGTAAATGAATAATCATTGTAGTGATTGAAATATTTATTTTAATGTTTTGCAAAAATTGAATGATGAATTGAATCCTCCTTCTGTCAAACAACTAAACTACACACTGGATACCCCTTTTGACACACATTGCACTAAACAACTGAAGCTTTCATAATTATGCAAGGCAGAAATAAATTCAAATCTTTCACCTTAAAATGAACAATATACCAACTCTGCCAATTTTGAGTTGTGAAAAAATGGTAACATTTCTAGCGACTTCTGTTACATGCTTGCCTACTATGCATCGGATCAGTTGCCTTAAACAATCCATTGGGCATTGAGTCATACTTTGCTCTTCTCAAACTCAAAAAACACTAAAATTCAGCGCTACAACAGTTCAAATAGCAACAGAAAACTGAAAACAAACTAAACTGAAAGCAAACTAATAGGCCCTGATGGCCAGAAAAGTTATGCAATAGCACTTAGGGAAAAAACACTTACTGAAGTAAATGTGCATATGCACTTATTAATGAAAAATTCTAACCTAACCCTAGTCTAACTAGCTAAGGAAGTTGGTCAAACAAAACCATTTTACTGGCTCCACAAAATATCTGCCCTTCCTTTGCAATCTGTGATACTCCATGAGCTTGTTAGTCAGCCAAAAATAGTGGAGAACAGTAAAATACTCTATAAACTATTGTATTACCTTCCCAGAAAACCAAATGTGACCATCTACCTTGCTACCCTATTTGGTAAATTGATCAAGTAAGCTAGTCGGGTGATTGAACTCAACTTGATACTCTCTTAGAAGATCTAAACTAGTGTTGTTATGAGCCTGCTTCTTCTTAGTGGCTGCCAACCCAGCTAGATATCTAATAGGGCATCCTCTCAAAGGTTTAGGATCAGAAACAACCATGTGACCCATACCTTGCATGATAACCAACCATGTGGCTTCCTCTTCCGTTAGAGCAGCTAATAGCTCATCCAAACTTTCTAGACTTGGAAGGTTCCTAGCAAGAGCTATACTAGGTTCAAAATGTTCAAGATTGCTTAAGGAGATACACTCCAAAATAGGCAAGAATTCAAACAATTAACTAACCTCTGTCAACAAACCATCAACCTGCACATCAGTCTCAAGTTCCCGCATATCATGGTTGTCTTCACTGGATTCTTCCCAAATCTGTCCCTTGCCTAACTGATTCACTTTATACTGTTTATCATCCTCATCATCAACTGGTTTGGGCTTTTGATTGCTATAAGAAATCAGTAGTGTGGCAATCTCTCTGCAAGCCAAACAGTCAGGATCCTGACAATCAATCATGAAGCTATCTTAGACAGGTTGATCATCTTTAGTCCCATTCAGGTCAGCCTCTTCATTACAGTACAATGGGAGCTCTGAGAACAAGCAAGATGTTTCATCCTCCAAAAGAATCTGATCTGATTCAACCTTCTGCTCAGGGTCTTCATGCGATCATGCGAGACAAGCATGTTAGATTCGAAAACAAAACCACTTCTTTGCTCTTCAAACTACATTGAGGCCGCGATCTCGTTATTGCCTTTACGAAACAACAACACATGACTTTTTGTAACACCTTTTGGCTGTCCCGAATGATCTAATAAATGGGATTCCTGCATGCTATCTTCATCATTGACGTAACCAGGTAGTTAATCGAACAAGAACTACATCATCTCCCTCTTTCAGTTTATTCTCCATTTGAACCTGAGAAATGTGTTTTTGCAATTGAAAACTTTTGCCCTCCAACCTTTGCATCCTGTTTTGATTCATCTTATAGAAAGCATTAGAAAAATTTTCAAATGATTCAAAATGTATAAGGTTTAGGACCAAGTTTGAATCAACATATTTCACACATTCCTTATGCTCATAATTAGCCGGGGTTGTAGGAGAAACAACAACTTCTTGTTCTATATTTGATTTCTCAATTGCTGGCTTGACATTCATGATTTCAATTGGTTTGGATTCTTGATATGGATGAAACTAAGGACTAATGGACTGGTCTTGAATGCAGACAGGCTCCTGAGTAAAATCAGAACTTCTAAAACTCAGGATTTTGATTTCCTAAGGAGTCTGTTTGCTTTCAAAACCCATCTCTTGGCCTTGGGGATAATTCAGATCACAAAATTTAGTGCCTTGCCAATTCACGTAAACCACCTCAAGGTTATAATCTCTCCTTGGGGCCTGTGGATCAGTTTGGAAGGATGGCCTATTCTGTTGATTGGGTTGATACTGGGCTTGGTAAGGCTTATGTTCTTGACCGATTTGCCTCTTGAAATTAACAAACTCATTTGCCATGCTCTCAATTGTGTTTTTAAGCTCCTGTAATTCTTGAATTTAGATTGGAACATCAATCTCTTGAGTAGCAACTGAGTATCTATTGCTAGGAGAGCTGGAACAATAGGCAAAAGGGGAACTGACATGGGTTTAGGTGGCTAAATTTGTGGGAAAAAAGGGAGGCCTTGGCGCTATTTTCCTTGCTAGAATAAGACAGTTTTCTACTCTAACAACAATCTCAAAAGCATCGGGAAGCGTAGATCTACTCAAAGCCTGAATCATAATAGATATTTTGCTATCTAAAGCTCTAAGATAGAATAAAAAGGCATGCTATGGTGTAGGCCTTACCGTCACAGGGATTCTATCCCAAGTCTTCTGAAAGTGGTAGTTGAAATCAAACATATGTTCGTGTGGATGCCTCTTGATGGTACTCAACTACTACAGTAGAGACAAAAGATTGGATTTGTCCTTGAAATGCTTGTGCAATCCATCTCCCAGATCATCCCATGATGTGATTGAGCCTGCTGTGAGTCCTCGAAACTACTGCAAAGCTTTCCCTTTCAGTGATGCAACCAAGAGTCCAATTGCTACATTCTCTTGGGTAACATTATGTATTGAACACAGTGTTGCCACATCCTAAATGTGTTCAACAGCTATAGTGTGATCCTCTCTAGTGAAGTATGGTAGTAATTTGAGGGCTGCAATTGGAATATCGTCATGTTGAACGAGTTGTAACAGGCTGCCCTTGTTAAATGCAGCAAAAGGATACGGTCTGGCCATTTACTTAGAGTTGCCATGGTGTTTGATAATTTTGCCTCCAAAGGCTACTGATACTGAAGAAAACACTTGATTCTTCAGCATGTGTTGTTCTTCATGTGTTGATCACTGGATCTACATGCAAAACCAAAAATTTGAGTCACCAAGTATGCTAATTTTACCTCTGAAATGCCAAAAACCTTGCTGCACATACCAAACAATAGAGGAAGAATGTGCTTTGGTCCCACCAGGCATGCCAAAAATTGTTGTCAATCAGGATTGCGCCACTAACCAAGTCAAGCTTGACTATCCTATCGAAACACGGAAACACTCTTAGGATGTGGTTTTCCTATAGCAAGAGTGAATCTCCAGAGTGAGCTAGTTCTCCTTAAGATTTTCTAATCTAAATACTTGTCTGGGAAAAGGGATGAGAGAGTAACTGAAATGCAAAACTAACTCTAAGATTTAATCTAAATGAATATCTTCACTCACAAACAACCCTTTATACTTTAACTTTCACAACCCCACCTCTGAGATTTGATCCTAAAATAATTTGTAAAAAGGTTCAAGTTGAACACAGATTACAACCAGGACTAAAAGTAAATCTTACAGCAAGAGACACAACAAAGGACATGAAACTGCCACAATGAGATATCAAATCAAACTGCAAAGAGAAGACAAATTGATGGAATAGGAAAGTCTGTTGTATTAAACTAGGAGTACAATGCAAAAACCAAAATGACTCAATCCCTGTATACAACTCTCTACCTGTGCTCAAGAGAGAAGAAATGGTAACCACTCCTGAGAAAATCTAAGTCTTCTCCTATAAATGCCTCCAAGAGATCTCTCAAAAAAAGATGGAAAAAACTCCCAATAATAGACATCCAAGTCCATTTTTGAGCTCCTTAGAAAAGATGATAAAAAACCTCACCAAACTGCCACAAAACTAAGAATAGCAGATGCCAAACTGATTCCTTTGGTGGCCCCACCAAAAATATGCTTTAAAACATGTCTTATCTACTTAGAAAAGCTCCTAATTGTGTCATTTTCTGCCCAATCTACCTAGAAAGCAAAAAACACAATCCTATTGCTTTAACTACTTTTAACAATTGTTTTAAAAGAAAATTATAAATCTCTACTTTAAAACAATGTTTTACAATAAATTATAGTTCATTTTCTAGCCTAATCTTCACTCAATTGGCCTATCTGATAAAGAAAGATTACAATATCATAAGAATATGATGGCTTCTATATGATTTTTTTCAATGAATAATTTGACAAAATTAAAAAAAAAGCTCCCCCCCCTCTTGGATTTATTCTATCCTCTCACTTCTCATCTGCATAAAAAGAAGGGTAACTTTTCATATGTTTTTTAATTTTGGCTTAACACAAAAGTGGCCAAGGGAATCATGAGGGCTTAACGCTTATAGCCTAGACAATTTAAACATGTCATTTAGGGCCTAAATACCCATGTGGGTATTAGTTGGGGCAAACAAAAGAACCCAATGTGATAAAATATTAATCAACTTTAGGGCTTATCTGAAACCCTAATCACAAAATGCCCTAACCTAAACTTATTGGGTTTATTTGATCACTTTAAGTTTTCAAAATGATGTTCTGCCTCTGGCCACTGCTGGAGCTAGGGTTTTGGACCTAAATCCTAGATCTCTCACTATTCCTGAGCAATCTATCTGAAGATCTCTACATTTTTCAAAGGTAAGTAACCCTCAGTCACATCCGAGTGATCATCTCTTCATTTCATGAGGCATTTTGGCCCCTTTTTGGCTGCGACCATACTATATATCCTGATACATTTATTTATTTTATCCCCTGTATCTTGAGTCGATGCACATTTATTGCCTCTTCTTACTCGGGCCATGGATGAGGGTTGCCTGAGTCATCATATCGAAGGCATCTCAAGCATACTCTTCTGCAGAAAAAAATGATGGTAAGGGCTCTTAAACTCCCATCCCTGTATTTTCCTTTATCTCTATATGAAATCACTTGGAATCCTATACAAATAACTTAATGGTTTTGATTCTTTTGTAAAGAAGAGGGCTTTCTTGTTTCATTACCGTGGCCTTACTGTGCTTCTAGCATTTCTCTGTTCCTTCAGTCAAGCTTGAAACCTCTATTTTTTCTTGTAGATGTCATTTTGTTTGTAAATATTCTTGTGAGGCTGTGGCTTTTATTGTATGCACTACATGTTATTTTGAGCATCAAAATGCATTTTGAGCCACGAATAGAGAAGCCCCTTCTGTGTTTGAATCCTGGATTTAAATGATGGGATGATTTTGTATGTAACGACGGCCTGTATGTTGCTGTGTATTCAAACACTTTATAATGCATTTGGAATCACCATTTGATGTGTTCATTGTATTTGATGTCTTCACATGATATGATATACATGCACCTTCTCTTTGTCATTACCTTGACTGCATGCTTTCTTAAAATAAAAATGACAAAACTTAGTAGATGACACTTGATATCCGCAATCTATTTCACCATAGCTCTATGATCATTCGCATCATTGATGTATTTATTTCCAAACAACCTCAAATTTGTTCACTTCACCTGCAGATGCTTTTCATTCTGATGCATTTGAGATCTCTCATCTTGTATTGCAAAATCATTAAATTTTGTGTCACACATGCTATGATTGCTCTTTTCCACAATTTATGCATTTGTAGCTATAGCTTATGGTTATATTGTTGTTCCTTTGAAGATGGATGTCACATTTTTTTTACTATAATATGTAACAACTAAATACCATGAACACCCTTGTCTCTCTCTTTTCAAATGTACTGCACTATGCATAATTCAAGAGCATGCTATACTTTGGGAAAGATCAACCTTCACTTGTACCTTGCATATGCTCTCATGTACTTGTGGTTGGGCTATCCACATTTGTTGGATGTGACATTATGGCTATTCTAGTGATGATCTTTATAATTCATTCACAATCAGGTTGTCCCACCTCTGCCCTAGACAGGTCACTGACTATCTTCACTAAAGATATGGTTGTTCTGGTATTACTATACATCATAAAAATGGAGTTTGTTGTTCCAAATATGTTCTTTAGATCCATCTCTTCTTTGCTGCTCCAGAACCCTTATATACTATGATAACAACACACATGATATGCTTTTTTGTACTTCCTACACACATGATCTACTTTGATGACAAGCTTGGCCACTTTGCATAACTTTGAATGGTCTCCTATGACATTGACTGCTCCTAGTCGAGCTCTTGTATATGTTCATTTGAAAGTTTCAGTTGGCTTGATTTGTACCTTTCATTTGATTATGCCCAATACCATTGGTTTAAAGGCTTCTGTTATTTTTTTGGAACTCTATTGCTCTGTGATAGTGCATTGTAAAATCCATTGAATGATCATGTTGACTGCCCTGCTCTATTGCATTGTAGTGGTTGTTCCCTCATGCATATATCTAATATTTACTTCTGATGTTGTCATGTGGCTAGAGCAGTCATACACTCTTTGAATGAGGAAGTTTATTTGCATTAGTTTGGCATATAATGTTATGTATGGATGGAATATCGCTAATGCTCTAACTGTCCCATACATGGATCCATAATGTTCAAAGATATGTACTTACCTCTTGTCTCTTCATGAATAATGAAATTGTGTCATTTACCATGATGAAATGTATGCTATCCTATGGCTTCTTTTACCCCAGTGTAGTGGCTCATTCACATGTCATCAAGCTCACTGTCATGATGTAATTGGTTGCTTCCACTTGGTATCTTGCCTTGGGTAGTACATGGCTACCATTTATTGCCCTTCTTCATGTACTGATGACTATCAGAACTCAAAGAATTGACAGATGAACTTTCACATGAGGAAAGCACCACCTTCTGCATCTTGTAACAAATTACATATTTCTTCTGAATGGTTCATGTATGTTCACTTTGATGTATGTGGCACCTTTAATTGATGATCATCAAGGCAAATTTGTTTATCTCTTCATGCAATTCTAATGTCAACTCAGTCATGCCTTTTTGTTACTTCCTTATACTCATGGCTGCTCCAATATCAAGATCATATTTCCTTTTATATCTCTATCTGAAAGGCATGTTGTATCATTTGGCAGTCTTTAAAAGGTGCTCAATATCCATTGATGAGTCTTACTTCGAGTCACCCCGAACTAATAGCCACCTATGGGCATTGAGCTTGAGCTCATACACTTAGTTGATATAACATTCCTTCAGTTGAAATATCCTATTTGCACAATAAGAACATGTATGCCTATTTCATCCGCTTTGAGACTTGAGGACATCATGCCGAGCTCTACCCTTGTGGGAGCTCATTTAACACCACATGGAGAAATGACCAGTAACATAAATTCACCTATTCTTGCAGATGAAACAAATAGATTAGAATAAAAATAATGAAGTTCCATGATTGCTTCTTTCTCAATCCTTCTTGCATGTGAATGATATTCTTTGATTAGTGCATTATAAGCAAAGTGTCAGGCCTCTTCTGATAGGACATAGATATCTCATAACCAGAGCTCTAATAGGACCCTTCCCAATTTTTGTAGCTTCTCATCGGAGATCAGGAGCAGGAACAGGATGGCAGCCTCAGAGACTAAAGACCCTTAAAGGCAATGATGGCTATGAGATGCATAGCACTATCTTTATATTTGCATATGTTTAGCTATACCCACGGCTTGTGTGGGACATTAGATATGTCATTATTTCTTTCAATGCAATGTTTATCCTTTTATGTACTTCAATTTGCAAACGAATAATCATTGTAGTGATTGAAATACCTTTCTGAATGTTTTACAATAATTAAATGATGAATTGAATCCTCCTTCTGTCAAACAATTGAACTACACACTTGATACCCCTTTTGACACACATTGCACTAAATAAATGAACCTTTCATAATTATGCAAGGAAGAAATAAATTAAAATCTTTCACCTTAAAATGAACAATATACCATCTCTGCCAATTTTGAGCTGTGGTGAAAAAATGGTAACATTCGTATTTGCTACCTTAGATATAGAATAGGTTGTAGATTATTTGATGTATTTGTAAACATCATCTCTAAGTTGTGTCTAATATAAATACTTCAATATTTCAAGGGAAATATGTTGAGCACCTAGAATACTGAGAGGGGGGGTGAATCAATATTCTGTTACACCATTTACTCTTTAAAAATTTAATCCATCTAACAAATACAATTGCAGTAAAGGAAATTAAGCATAAAACATACAACCATAACTCATAACACATGAACACTAGGATTTTACGTGGAAAAACCAAGAAGGGAAAAACCATGGTGAGGATTAGCTCACAATATAAAGTAGTATCAACACTGAATTACAAAAGGCTCACTGTCGAGGGGCTCATTGCCAAAGGGCTCAATGCCCAATGACTCACTGTCTTGAAAGAAAGAGATAGAAGAGGTGGCTCACTACCAAAGTTGAACTGTTGTAATCGCATCTAACATATGCATGGAGTACAGTTCCAATGAAGCTCTAAGTACTAAAACAATATTCATCACATTGTTCTAAAATACCAAACTCTACTACTCTGCATTCATTCAATTCACTTCCACAGGCACTTGTTGCATCACACATTCACGCACTTTGTTATTCCATCACATTCATCACATGCACACCCAATCATGATCCCTTGACACTTATTTATATGTTTTTCAACCTTGAGAACATTCTCCAAGGTTGGCATCACACCTTAACACATAAGATTCAAATTAGGTCTAGACCTAAACATTCCTGTAGTGGAAAGGAATGAAGGCAGACCACAACACACCTTAGCTTGGACCTAAATTCATCAAAGCATGCCACTCCACACTACTATAGTCATCGAAGTACCTCCAAAAATAGTATAAACACCCAAGGTCGGTCAAACTCGTGTTAAAATAATGAAATTTTAAGTACATGCTTCCTTAAACCCAAAGATGATTTGCAAACCACATGTAAGGCTTCAACACAATCTAGAGTATTCCACAAACATCTCGAAACATCCTAAAATCTAATAGATTCCTCCGCAACAACTTTCACCTGAATGAAGTTCACACCAGAGCACTCAACCAACTCTGTCATACACTACAACTCAAGAAATCAACTTGTGGAGCACCAAGTGTTACATCCCTAACCTATGATTGCTTAATCTTACTCTTACTTGGTACAATCAGGAGGATTAGTTAAGAGTTTGATGATTTGATACTGTGGAAATATCTGATTTGACCTTTGATTATGAGGTTAATGACTGATGTTATTTTTTTTTTAACATTAAATGATTTATATTAAGGGATATGATAATGATGCACTGATCATGGTTTTGTGGTCCTGAGTGTGAACAGGAAAATATAACATCCTTCGAAGAAGGAAGGAGAGTATCATCCTGGAGGAAGAGTTAGATGTTGGGAAAGCAAAAGGTTGATTAGCCATCTGAGTATCAAATTCTATGTCCTTCTAAACCCCTTCATAAGTTGTCATGTGTCATGTCTCCTTTCTTAGTTTTCATGTTTTTTGTAAGTCGTTATTTTGTGAGTGCTATCACAACTAGTGGTGACAGCTAGACGATGTTCTTGGAGCATCATCTCAAGTTGAGGGACAATCATGTTAAGAGATGTGGAAGTCTCTCATTATCCTTTTGTTCTTGGGGATAATTGCTCCCTAGTCATTCGACTAAGGATGATAGTCAATTTTGGGGGAGTATTACTCGACCCTAACAACTAATGATCTGGTTGTGAATTATTTTGTGTTTTCAATCATATAGTGATAATCCTTAAGTAAGGATGAAACCTCTTTATAGGTTGATTGTAATAATATTGTTATTATTTTACTTATCTTAATATTCAATCAAGAACATGCAGGAAGGAGTCCTTGGTTGTTGGAATGTGAGAGGGGATATAGGATTTAGGAGACAAGTGTCTTTGACCATGTTTGATGTTTGAGAAGATATAGGGCACATGTTTGAGAGGATAAATGACTAATTAAATATTTAAGAATATTTAATTATTGGAGCAACATGGTGAGGTATCCAATGATATGGAGATGACAAGGATGAGATGATGTGGAAAAAAGTATCCTCTCCTTCGGCCGAGCCTTAGCATGTTAACTTTGTAATGAAAATAGGCTCGAAGCCATTATGGCTGAGCTATCAAAACATAGTAATCTTTCTTGAGACTAAGCTAAAGGCTGCAAGGCTGAATAAAGAAACACATTAAACTTTCATTAAGACTACGCTCCAGACCGTAGGGCCAAGCAATGAAACATTGTAAACTTTTCTTGAGACTACACTCCAGGTCGTGTGGCCGAGCAATGAAACATTGTTATCTTTCCTGTGACTAAGCTCAAGGCTTAAAAGACGAGCAGTAACTGCAATATGTTTTTATTGTGACACTAGCTCAAGGCCATAAGGCTAAGATTTATAGAGATAAACTCATTTCTATGTCTAAGCTTAAGGCCTTTTGACCCAGCTATAATGCATTACACATTTTATGATAATAGGTGCTCGAATTTGTTATGGCTGAGCAGGCCTTCAAAACATATTAAGCACTCATCAAATAATGATGAAGTTAGAACCTAAGTGCTCTCAGCATGGAAATGTCTAATAATTGGTAATAATTCCAGTTAATGAGCTTAGCTTATATTCAAATTATACAGTCACTCGACTGTGAAGACATTTGTAAAGGCATTTAAGCATCATTGTGATTGCAACACTTAAACTGATATCAAGTTTGGCATGGATGGAAAACTCGATTGTGATATATATTAAGGGTTATTTGAACTATCAAGGTTGTACTCCTTAACCCTCAATTTTGAAGGTGGTGAGATCATTTGAGATCATGGTCTCATCATAAAAACAACTTGTTTGTGCTAAAAGAATATAGATTTATTCTATGTGTCTAAATTAAGACCAGTCGGTTATTATTATAAGTTATAATCACTTTGTTTATACTCATTTGTAAACCATTAAGAATGGTGTTTAACTCCTAAAGCTCATAAAAGATAATAAGAGATATTAAGCATAATGAAACCATTCTATTCTACTAAGGCAAGGTATGCCTTGAGTACCATGGATATGACTTCATCAGATATGATGATTTGTTATCAAACTTGTAGACCATAGAGATCCAAGGTGGTAAAAATTGGTCGAATTGTGATATGAATTGAAAGAGGAACAAAGAGACAAGGAGTCACTAGTTCCTCACTACAAAGGTAACCTAATTGGTCGAAACAAACCCGAGATGGGAGTCGATTGTCCAGGTATGGACAATGAATCGAATTGATGCATACTAGACCTAGGGTGGTGAATATGGTTTAACTTTTGACATGAATAGAAAGTGGAATAAGGTGATGTGGAGTCATAGATTCCCTATAACAAAACTTGACTATTAATGATAGTTTTATGATAACTATGATGCATCTAATATATTTAAAGGATATGTTGATTCTTGATTGAAGGAGAAAATGAATAAGAGGTAAGTTGTATTGCCTTGTAGGAAGCATTAAGTGCCTACCACATTTGTTGGAGGTACTATTTCTCCTAGATAATTATATACTTATAAGAATGAATACTAAGATTAGTATGAAACTCTTGTATTTCAACGTAAATGGAAGCCATCTTTTACGAATGGCCATACTTCATAAATGAGGTATAAGATATTAAAACCCATTAGGATGCTTGAGATAGAGTCTTTTTAGTAAGACCATCATTTTAGACTAATATGATATAAGTCTCAAATTTCATGATCTTGAATGTAAACCTTGGGATAGGTCAACGTGAAACTATGAACCTAGGAAGGTCAGAAGTTGGGAAACTTGTTTTGACTATTGAGATTTTGGAAAATGGAACAGCGTGACAAGGAGTCATAGGTTCCTTGGTGTGAAAGTAACCTTTTACATTTGATGAACTCCTGGATAGGAGTCGATTGTCCTAGTATAAGACTCTTAATTGAATTGAATTCAAATTTTACAAGACTCTGAGAGGTCACATTAAACATACTGTAGGACATGACAACTTCTAAGTTGAGTAAGGGTGGTGGACATATGACTACATTCATTGTGAAATGTATATGTATGTAAATCTTTGGCCAAAGTAATGCATCCATCTCTGCATGCATTGTCGGTGCACAGTGCTCTAGATGGCCTAGTGCCTCTAGTAATGTCATACATAGTTAGAGTGGATCTATAGTTGTGTGACCATGAGACATTAGGAAGGACACAACACCGGATACTTAAATGGCTAACCTTATGGCTCCTAATATCTAACCTTTATGTGAAAGGGTAGGGCCACTTCCAGTTAGAAAGATGAGCGGGGGACCGCGGGTTAGTGGTTGGTGGAAAAGCATCGAGATGATACTCTTCTTCACAAGAATGAGACAAGCCAAGGCTTATGGAGATAGATGTCATTGGTTCTAGATATAGTGTTTGCATTTTATGATCAGTTGGTCTATTGTAATGTATAAATTGATTTATGATGCCTTGGGCATAACTTGTACATGAATAGTGATGGTTACTCACTAAAGATATGTAAATGATTATTGTATTGTAAGCTTTGTTATATTCTATTTAGAATAACATGCTTAATTGATGAAAAGATAATGAATCATTATGGTTAAATTTTTATTTGCATAATCATATTGTTAACTAACCTCTTGATTATGATGGATGTTTATGATAAATCCTAAGCATTATGGATAGTGATGTTACACCAAGCCATGGACAACTTGAACTAAAGCAATATATAAGCATTATAAGCACAAATCTAGAACCGCAAAGCTAGAAACAAATCTGTAGAGAAATGCAGAGAAAAATAGTTTCTCCCATACACCTCTACAAGACTCAGAAACACTATCCACACTTTGGTGAACACAACTTCCTTTGCACACTAAATCAGAGCACTAAATTTGGAGTATAGCATCTTTGAACATCTCTGAACAACATATCCAAACTACAAATACATATCTTCAATATAGAAGAAATGAAGAGCAAAATTTGAACACAACTCTATAAGCCAAAACACATCTTCAACACACTGTTTCCATTAATAATCAAATTTTCTCATAATGACTTGGAGACCAACCAGAAGAAACATATTCTCAACATCTTCAACACCTCTACAAAGAAACCAAATCAACTTCAGCAAAGCAATTCAACCAAACAACTCATACCCTTGCAACAACCTTGTCACTACTCAACCAACCTCATCTCTGGTCAATCAGTTGACATAGTTGACACCAATGACAACACAATATTATTGACATCAATGACAACACCAGCTGCACATACTTGCAACAAAATATTCAAATCCAAAATGAAATACGACCTTTTAGAAGTGAATTTATATCTACTTCTTATCCATTGTTTTGAGTAGTGATACATAATATTATTGCCAATGACATAGTAGTCTATCCTACAAATAGTAATAAGGTTTTAATTACTTTTATTCAATGCCGGATATTTTCATATGTGATTCTTATAAATTCTAAAATTGATTTACGTAATTATATATAAGGTTTGGTTTCTTTCACATATTCATAAAAGTGGAAGAAACCATATTGGTCTAGGGGTCTACTCAAATAATCTACTATTCAATTGGTACCTACATTCTTAAGCTGATTATTCAAGTGGAACCACTAAACCTATGACTAATAGTCTAATGTAACTTTTATTACAATTTTATCTAATCTAAAAGAATCACAATGGTTTGTGTGCTATGTGGATGATTGTATCTTTTCACAATATCTTGTGCTAACAATGCTTATATTCCTATACAAGGAAATAAATCTCTCTATCGCATGTGAGGTGATTTCTTATCATGATAATAAATGTATCATTGTGGTAAGAAACTAGATAATAAAATTGAGTGGTGACTACTCCAAATGCATATTATAATGAACTAATTAGTATTAATTTTTATTTATTTATAGATCAAATAACATGACCACTATAAAAGTTAACAACAAAGGTGGGATAGAATGGAGGAAGGGTTAAAATGGAGGAGAGGCTAACTGTTATGGAGAAGAAGAAGAATGAAATCTCAAAGAATTTTAATGAGATTGTTTCTTTTAGTAAAAGCACAATCAAGAGCTTGCACAAGAGGAAACTAGCCTCTTCATTCTCAACAATGAATTGCATAAGAGGAAACTTAAAACTATTGAAGAAGGCCCTACAAAGAGGACTTGTGCTAATGTGGTTGTTGTAGACAAGGCTAAGGTCATTGAAATTGATGTTTTGTCACTCTTGGTGTTTCCTTTGAGGACTAGGTAAATTTTATGGCTAAGGATTTGAAAGTGGCTTCAGGGATAAAGATGCTAGCTAAGAAAGGCTAGTTGTTCTTTCTTGGTGCATTTTTGACTCTGGGCTATCTTTTTGTTGTTCCTTTTGGGTTTTGTTATCTCTATTTTATTGTTATTTTCTGAATTTCCCACACCTCATCGGACTTGTTTCATGTGCTTGAAGGCTAATCTTTTGTAAAAGGGAAGGGTCCCTTCCAAAACCTCTTTACCTTAATAGAAAAACATGAGGACTATTAAAAATAGATTCTCCATTTTATCTCCTTAAATATTATATGTTCTATAGTTATCTAGCTAAAAGTTACGTTCAAACCACCCTTAGAAGTTGTAAGGGGGCACAAAAAATTATGTTTATAAAAAGGAAAAAAAAACTACCTCATAAATCTATTAGATATTCATATCACATTCCTTTTTCACATTAAATATTGTTCAATCTTGTTCATATGTGTTACATCTTATGCCTGGTAAAATACAATTCACACAATATTTTAATTGTACCAAATGGATAAGTTCATGTTGTTAACTTATGGGATCCATTTAACAAGAATGCATGATTCAAATATTAGATTGGTTCATTACATTTATAAGGACATCCAAAGTGGAATTGGCCTTGACTTTATTTAGTTTTTTTAATGGTTTGCTCAAAATATCAATTTTGAGCTATAGGCTAGGAGTTATGACCTAATAAGTTGTGGTATCAGAAATAAATAACTCCAAATATTTTTTAAATTTGTAATATATTTTTCCTCATTCAACTCTCAATTTTAACTTCAATGAAGAACATAGATCATTACTATGTGTCCTAACTCAATGGTTCTCACCATAAACCCTAATTACTATTCTAGTAAGTTTTTAATTACTATATTGTAAAGCTATATAATAAAGAATTTTGAAGCATGAAAGTAGTGTAGAAAGAATACAAAAATCTAACCCAATTTAAATTAACACCTAGGATTGTATATTTAAGGAAAACTCCTAGAGGTCACTTGTAAAGGATCCTAGATTAATCATTCACATTTTCATAGAGTTTCACAAGAGAATTTAAAATCAAAATGACCTCACATTTTAGTTATAAGTAATCACTTTCATGCATCCTCCATTTTGGTATCTAAATTATTTTCATACACATTGTGAATAATGACTTTGGGCTTGACTTAGGAACAAGTTCCAAACTTTATTCTTTTCATAGCAAGCCCTAATGGGTCTGTATTAACACCAATTTGACTTCAACTTAGGTATTATAATAGAGGCATATAATTTGAGAGAACATAACTATCAAGACAAGGTTGCAAATGAAGAGGTTGGAATCAAACTTAGGATCATGTTGGACAATTATTATGAAGAGATCAACAACACATATATTTCAAATGAGGCATCTCAAATTTGAAGTTTACAGTTAAGCACAATCTAGGAGTGTGCCTTTAGTGAGATCACATCATATAAACACTCTACCCTGAGCAAAAAGACTAAGCCATCTCTAACATCATGATTCAATTTATCATTTGTTTATTATCTTAATGACAACTCCTTTTATATTAATGTGGAGTGTCATTTCTGTCTATAATCAATCTTTATTTCTTTATATTAATATAAAATTAGGAAAACATATATATTTTATTCCTCTTCAAATATTAATATATCAATGAAACAAAGGTGAGATAGAGAAAATAATACATTATATTAAAAATAAAAATAGATAGTGACCTCTCATAAATGATTTTGAAGTGACTTAAAGTCAAATCCTGATTCTTCTCCACACCCAAAGTCCCCCTGTCTTCAAACCCCTCTGATGGCCTCAATCCCCTACATTGAAGGTATCTCCAACAAAATTTTTGAAATTCTTCAAAAAAGGGCCTCCATTGTGCTTTTAAACCCATCTCAACTCTTAAGAGCCACATCCCATCTCTGAATGACCCTAGAGACCTCTACCTCAATGCAGGTGTCTACAAGGTTGTTTGTTCATGCAGCACCCCCTACATTGGGGAGATAGGTCGCTCTTTTAGAACTAGGATCAAAGAGCATAGTGCAGACATTAAGCATGAACAAACTCCAAAATTAGCCCTTGTAGAACACTCCTCTAAAACCAAGCACCACATTTGCTTAGAAGACACTCAAATTTTGATCAAGGAAGACAACTACTTCAAAACAAAACTCAAAGAGGCTATAGAAATTGGCAATCACCCCTCTAATCTCAATTGAGATGAGGGGTGGAGCCTAAGTTTTTCTTGGCAGCCTCTTCTAACCGGCCTCAGAAATTGCCCCCTTTCCCATGCTTGATCTCAGTCCCTCTTCCCTTCTCTGTCTTAACCCTTTTCCTTGTCCTACTATCGTATCTCTCCTTTGTCATCCCTTACCACTTCCTGGGGCCTGTTCCTCTTTCCCTCCTTTCTTGGCTCTCGACTCTCTTCTTTCTTATAATAAGTTGAACCTTCGTGATGTCTCTTATTCTCTCCTTGCCTTATTTTTTCTTTGTTCTCATGATCGGCAATCTGGTCCTTTCTTTGGATCCCCTATCTTGTTTCTTTTGTTCACTCTTCCTTGTTGCTTTCTTCTAGTCCTTGGTCTCACTAGCTTATCTCCCTCCTAAGCCCCCCTTGCACCCTCTCATACACACACCCACACTCAAACTTACCCTTTGCCTTGTATTGTGTTTTACTAGATCCTTCGTTTTTTCATTTTCTCCCCCTTTTATTTTGGTTTCATTCCCTTGCTCCCTTTTATTCTTAGGTTCTCCTTGTACACACACATACATATGAGACACTATTTGATGAAGGGGGTAAATCATAAAACACACAACAATAGAAATGGCACATAGAAAATAGAATATTTCTTTATTGATTTGGACAACTTATTACATTACATAAGCTCAATTACAATCAGAGGAATCAATCCTCCACAGGCTGCAACACACTACAGCTACACATCACCAGGCTCTAGAATCTTTTGCCTTATGTAACCCCAAATCAACTAGGGTTTTTGTTTTCCCACCTATTCTTGACTCTACACTTTCCCCCTTAACTCTACTACCACCCAGGGTTCCCAAAATAGTCATAAATAGCACTTTTTGGTGGCCTCCAACTAAATTTCAAAATTTGTAACTCCCTCCAAAAGCAGGTCAACTTCTGGGAAGCATAACTTTTGATCTGGGTGTCTGATTGATGAACCATTTTAAGCTCCAGAAAGCTCGTGATGTGAACTATCATGCCAAAAATCCATAAACAGATTTCCGTCAACTTTTCAGGATGTTATGGGATGTTTTAGTGCCTCATATCTTGTTTTGGAAAATTTCAGAGGCTTTTTCAAAAAACAAAAACTTTAATATCTTTCAGCTCACAAATGATCTTTGCCTAATTCCTTTGCCAAAGGTCTTATATTTCTGTTATGAATCTTTTTGTAAGTTTTCACTTCAATCCATGCCCAAATGCAAACTTTCCTAAAATGGTAGGTAAACTTTCCAAAACTAGCAATTTGCTATTTTTAGCAATTTTGGAAAAACTGAAAGTCCTACATAATTATTTAAGAGATTATGGAACCAGAAATACTAATTATGGAAAGAAATGAAAACAACTCTAATGATTTTGAAGCAATATCTTTTTGGGTGATGTAAGATTGCCCTTACACCACTGGATGCTCCTATATTAGACACCCAGGGTAATTTGAGAAGTGACCCTATCACGTCTCAGGTGTTTTTTTGAGGAAAACACAAACAATCAACCTCTGCCTTAGACAACCAAGAAGAATCTTCAACAGGCCTTCCTTTCCATTTCACTAGATATTCTTCATATTGCCTATTCTATGTACTTCTTCCCACACGGCTATCTGAGATCTCTTCTATCTCCTCCATTGAAGTAGATGCTGGAATACTCCACTATTCTTCTATTGGTCCATCCTCTATGCTACTCTCATGATATTCTGTTAAATAAGCAATGTTGAACACAGTGGAAATATTGATCCCACTTGGCAGCTCTACCTCATATGCATTTCCTGAATCATGCTTCTTCAGGATTCTGTACGGTCCAAATTTCTTCATTTTCAACCAATTGTATCTAATTGGGAACCTTTCTCTTCTCAAGTGAACCATGACTTCATCTCCTACCTGGAACTCCTTATATATCCTCTTCTGATCTGCCTTAGCTTTGTACTGAATATTCATCTTATTAAGTGCTTTCTCACCTCTTCATGCAAATTCTTCAGATGTTCAGCAAAGTCTTCGTCTTCAACACTTGTCTTTTCTCCTTTATCTAGTTTCCTTAACTCAAAAGCATTTCTTGGGCTATTGCCATAGACAATCTGGAATGGTGATTTACCAGTACTCCTATTGACAGAATTGTTGTAAGCAAATTCTACCTATGGTAAAATCAAATCCCATCCCTTGGGCTTATCTCCTACTAAGCATTGTAGCAGGTTACCCAAACTCCTATTCACCACTTCCGTCTGTCCATCAGTTTGTGGATGGTGTGCAGAACTGAACTTCAAATCTATCTTCAACTTCTTCCACAATCTCCTCTAGAAATAACCAACAAGCTTGGTATCTCGATCTAAAACTATGCTCTTAGGTAGACCATGTAATCTCACCACCTCCCTAAAAAATAACTCTGCAATATGAACATCATCATTAGTCTTCTTGCAAGGAATGAAATGTGCCATCTTCAAGAATCTATCCACCACCACAAAAATGGAATCATGTCCTCTTTGTGTCCTTGGTAAACCAAGAACAAAATCCATACTAATATCATCCCATGGCTTCTCTGGTACAGGTAGTGGCTGATATAGACCTGTATTCTGACTTGCTTCTTTCACCATCTGACATACTCTACAACTCTACACAAATTTCCTCACATCCTATTGCAACTATGGCCAATAATAATTTTCACCAATAATAGCAATGGTCTTATCTCGACCAAAGTCTCTAGCCAATCCCCCACTATGCTTCTCCTTAATCAAGTTCTCTCATGGAACTCCTCAGAATGCACAATTGGCTTCCTTTAAACAACATGCCATCTTAGATTATGAAATCCAACCATTTTGTCCTATCCAAAGTAACAAGTTCCAAACAAGCTTTCCAAGCCTTTGCAAAATCTAGATCTTCAGGATACAAACTTTTGAGCTCATCGAACCCAACAACTTCTATCTTTATTTATGTCAACAAATTTTACCTTCTGCTCAAGGCATCTACAACTCTGTTGGACTTCCCACTCTTGTGCTTCAAAACAAAAGTATAACTCTGCAAAAACTCAACCCATTTTAAATGCCTCTGGTTCAACTTTCCTTGACTATTAAGATACTACAAAGCCTAATGATCAGTATATAAAACAAACTCTTTTGGAAATAGATAATATCTCCATTTCTTCAAATCCTGAACTATAGCATAAAATTCTTGATCATAAATAGAATACTTTTTTTGGCATCATTAAGCTTCTCACTAAAATAGGCAACGAGCTTACCTTCTTGACTCAAAACAGCTCTTGTAACATTGCCATTAGCATCACAATCTACCTGAAATACCTTATTGAAATCTAGAAGTGCCAAAACAAGTTGCTCTGTGACTTTCTGCTTTAATGTATCAAAGCTTTTGTCTACTCCTTTAGTCCATCTAAACTATTTTCTATCCCCTCTCATTATCTCAATGAGGGGTGCACAAATGCTACTAAAATTCTTGATAAACTTTCTATAAAACTTGCCAAACCATGAAAAGATCTCACCTCTGTAGTACTCCTTAGTATAGGCCATTCAATGATAGTCCTTACTTTTTCTAGGTCCATCTCAAGACCTTCCTTTGAGACAACAAATCCCAGGTATACCAACTCCTTTGCAAAACTACATTTCTTCAAATTAATCAACAACTTCTCCTCCTTCAGCTTCTCTAGAACTCTTCTGATATGCCTCATATACTCATCCCAAGTCTTACTGAAAATCAAAATATCATCCAAATAAACAATAACAAAACTTCCCAAAAATTCTTTTAGTACCTCATTCATGAGCTGCATGAATGTGCTCGGTGCATTGGTTAGCCCAAATGGCATGACCAACCACTCATACAAACCCTCCTTTGTCTTGAAGGTTGTCTTCCATTCATCTCCTTATTTGATTCAGATCTAGTGATAACCACTCTTCAGGTCAATCTTTGTGAAGTACTTGGCTACACTCAAACAATCCATTATGTCATCCATTCTTGGCAATAGAAATCTGTACTTGATCGTGGTCTTATTTATGACTCAAGAATCTATACACATTCTCCACTCTCCATCTTTATTTGGTGCTAGTACTGTGGGTACCGCACATGGACTCAAGCTCTCTCTTATTAGTCCCTTCCTTAACAACTTGTGAACTTGTATGTTCAACTCTTCATTCTCTACTGGAGTCATTCTGTGGGCTGCCTTATTTGGCAAACTAGCTCCTGGTATCAAATCCATTTGATGACTTATCTTCCTCACTGGTGGTAAACCTTTTGGTACATTATCAAAGATAATGTCTTAAAATTCTTCTAACATATCTGAAACTTGTGTTGGTACATCTTCACATTTCTCTTGACTAATCTTAGGAATCAATGCAAAGCAATGATGCTTATGCTTCATACCCTCCAAAAAATTTCTACCATCTACCAAGCAAATTCTAGTGGTACTACATACCTTTTCTTCCACCTCCTTCGAGGGCTTCAACTTATGACGAACTCCATCCTTTGTTAGGGAATATGTGTTTGCACGACCATCATAGACAACCCTCCTATCATACTGCCACGGCCTCCCCAACAACATATGACATGCATCCATCAGTATGATATCACACAACACCTCATCATGGTAGTCTCCAATCTTGAACTTCACTAAACACTGCTCATTGACCAAAGCTCTGTGGTCCTTCTACATCCATGCAATCCAATATGGATGTGGATGCTTTCTTCTTGTCAACTTCAACTTGTCAACCATTTTCTCTAAAAAAGATTGTCAGTACTTCCACTATCAATAATAATATCACAACACTTACCTTCACATTTGCACCTTGTGTGGAATAAACTCTTCCTCTGATTGGGTTCTTTCTCCTCATTCAACAAAGTTCTTCTGACAACTAGGGTTTCTCCCCTTTCAGCATCTTCAGAACACTCATACTATGCATCTTCATCTACATGTGCAACTCATGCATTACCTTCAGGTCTTCTATTTATCCTTCCTTGATGTTGTAGACACTCGTATGCTCAATGCCCTTCTTCTCCACATTGGAAACAGGTTCCTCTAAAACCTCCTCTTCCGAGTCCTTGCCTAGGTTAGTCTCTTCCTCTTCCTCTTTGCTCACCATTGTTCTTGTGATGAGGGCAATAGGCATTATCCCCTCTCTGATTTTGACTGGTGCTAGCTTCTTCACCACTTTTCTTTTGTTCTTCATTACAACCTCCATAGGGTCTTCCACCAGTCCTTCCACCTTGACCTCTTCCCCTTTTCTTGCTATCAAATATTTTATTCAGCTTCTCTTCCACCTTCAGGGAAAACTGATATGAATCTTCTATGGTGGTCATTCTGACCAGGCTCAGCTCCTCTTGAATACTTGGCCTCAACCCATTAATGTAATGAGCTACCTTCTCCTTGTTGGCCTCTGCATGGCCTGTCCTAATTGTAATCTTATAAAACTCTTATGTATACTCCTTAACAAACTTGTTACCTTGCTTCAGTCCTTGTAGCTTCTTCAACAACTCCATCTCGTAGTCCACATGAATGAACTACTTCTTCAATTTCTCCACCATCTGATCCCATCTGGTAATCTTTCCTTTTCCTCTCCTATTCCTCTCTAACTGGACCTCCTTCCACCAAATATTTGCATGGCCCTTCAACTTTGTTTTTGCAAACTTGACCCAATCTGGGTCCTCCATGTCTTCATACTCGAAATACTCCTCCATGTCATTGATCCAATCAATAAGCTATTCCGGATTCAAATCTCTAGAATATGTAGAAACTTTGTTCCTGGGCCTCTTTCCAATCTTAGAAATGGCCCTCAACAACCTAACTTCTACAGAATCTCCTGTAGCTTCTTGTTCTTCCTCAGATAGCTCTTCTTCAGCATCATCTTCACTTTCTTCTCTTGTTCTCAGCTCAAACCCTCTTCGTAGCTCCTCTTGCAATGCATCGATTTACCTTTGCAGGGCTCTAAAACCCTCTTCCATCAAAGCATTCCTCCCAATACAATTTCTTCATGGAGGCATCTTGATCTCCACAGCAAACCCACAACCTCAGGTCTTAGTGCAAACTACCTCACGATCGGCAATCTGTCTACACACTCAAGAACCCTTGCTCTGATACCACTTGATGAAGGGGGTAAATCATAAAACACACAACAACAGAAATGGCATATAGAAAATAGAATATTTCTTTATTGATTTGGACAACTTATTACAGTACAGAAGCTCATTTACAATCAGAGGAATCAATCCTCCATAGGCTACAACACACTACAACTACACATCACCAGGCTCTGGAATCTTATGCCTTTTGTAACCCCAAATCAGCTCGTGTTTCTATTTTCCCACCTATTATTGACTCTACACTTTCCCCCTTAACTCTACTACCACCTAGGGTTCCCAAAATAGTCATAAATAGCACTTTTTGGCGGCCTCTAGCCAAATTTTAAAATTTGTAACTCCCTCCAAAAGTAGGTCAACTTTCGGGAAGCATAACTTTTGATCCAAGTGTCTGATTGATGAACCATTTTAAGCACTAGAAATCTCGTGATGTGAACTATCATGCTAGAAATCCGTAGACAGATTTCTGTCAACGTTTCGGGACATTATGGGATGTTTTAGTGCCTCATATCTCATTTCAAAATTTTCAAGGGCTTTTCAGAAAACAAAAACTTTAATATCTTTCAACTCACAAATGATCATTGCCCGATTCCTTGGCTAAAGGTCTTATATTTCTGTTATGAAGCTTGATGTAAGTTTTTGCTTTAATATGTGCCCAAATGTAAACTTTCCTGAAATGGCAAGTAAACTTTCCAAAATTGGCAGTTTACTATTTTTAGCAATTTTGGAAAAACTGAAAGTCCTACATAATTATTTAAGAGATTATGGAACCAGAAATCCTAATTATGGAAAGAAATGAAAACACCTATAATGATTTTGAAGCAATATCTTTTTGGGTTATGCAAGATTGCCCTTACACCACTGGATGCTCCTGCATCATTATTGTACATATTGTATGAGTGTGTGTTTGTGTGTATCTTGGTGTTGGAGCCTTGGCACAGGTTGTTTCTCTCCTTGCCTGTTGTTTTGGTGCTCTTTTCTTCACTTGTATTCCTCTCTCATTGCCCTCGTCTTTGTGGGTAGTTCTTTCTTGTCTTTGGGTTTTTAGTTTATTTTTACGTATTGTAAATGGGTTCACACACACACACACACACACACACACTTTGGTGTCTTTAGTTTCTGTAGCAATTCTTTTTTCTTTTTGTAATTGTTTGTTCCCCTCTATTTCCCTTGTATTTTTCTTGCTTGTTTCTTCTTATTTTTCTCTTGTTTCTTGGGGCTTTCTCTAGGTGTTGTTCCTTTTCTATTATGTTGGGTTTGTTTGGTTTCATCGTGCTTGCTCTTCTTTTTTATTCTCTTTTTTCATGGGTTCCCTTTAGGTGGTCATTTCTTGTATTGAGTCCTCCTTGTGTTTTTTGGTTTTTGGTTTCAATATGTGGTTTATTTGCATTGTTGTCTTTGTACACACACACACACACACAGACACACATAGATATATATATACACAAACACATACACACACACATATATATTGTTCTTAAAATCAGCTATGCTCATTTTTGTAGACAACACCTATGAAACTTGTCTGTTTCGTAGCCTACACTCTAAGTTTGCAAATTGAGACAAGCCTTCTTGGCCTTGTGCAAAGTCATCTCACATCATAGAATAGCTTGTGACAATCCTCTAGGTCGATTACTCAAGATTCGTGAAAATTGACTAGGTCATAAGCTTGTCAAAATATCAATTTTGATCATTTTAGGATGTTAGTAAATTTTTAAGTCTTCATGTGCAATGTCGGGAAAATCTGTCACTCTTGCATACTTTTCTATTTTTATATGTAAAGGCGGCCAAAAATGCTGCTTTCACATGTTAGTCTTGTTTTTAATTTAGACATGTCCGAGCGGCAAATTTTGCCGCCTTTACATGTTGCATGTGGATGACACATGTTGTCTCAGCTAGTTTCCCTGACCAAGTAAGATCTTGCAAATCATGAAATTTCAGTGGTATTTATTGCCACTCGTGTTGGTTTTAAGATCTCATCTTTTCAACCTTTTGAATGTGTAAAATCATTTTATTTTGTTATTTCTTTCTCCCTTAACCTTCCAATCGACTATTGAAACCTTCCAAGATTGTTCAATCATGTTGATTCCAGATTTAGACAAATTTTGGGTCACCAAGGTCGTGTTAGGGTTTCGGCTTATTGTCACAGGTAGGTTGTTATTTTTTGTTTTCAATTTTTATTTTAGAATAGGGTTTCATTAATCCTTTAAAATGATTGTTTTGTAAGCATGTTTGTTTATCAAGATTTTTGGTAAAAACTTTTGTAAAGCCCATGTTTCTGTTTGCTATCAATTGTTTTAAAATGACTTGTTCTTCCACATATCAAACCCTAGTCTTTCATAAGTTTTGTTGAGGCTCCTGAATAGGGTTTAGGTTTTAGGTTTTTTCCGTTTGAAAAATTGTGGGTATCATTGCTATTTTTAGCTGACGTTACCTTGTTTTCTTTCTAAACCTTATATTTTGATAACCCTTGTGTAGGGGCAGAAAATTTTCCTGCCCTTTCACAAAAGTTTTGATAAAGTGATATGCACCGTCGACAGATTTTGCCGACCGAACACCAAAGCTATCCCATATGCATTAGCGGCAATTTTTGCCACCATTTACACAACTTGTAGTTTTACTCAAACATGCGAACCTATCCCACATGCAAAAGCAGTAAAAATCACCGCTATCACATAAAATCCAACCTTTATGTAGGATCAGCAAATTTTGCCCCCCTAACACTTGCAGTTTATTCCATACATGCAAGGGTGGTAAAATTTTCCCCCTATGCATTCACTCAAAAAAAATTCTAAACTCTGGGATACTTTCAAAATTACTTTCCTGAGCCCGCTTTCCACCATTTTTTCGACCTGCTTGCTCTCTAGCCCTTTCAAGCTTATCTCGATAGTCATGATCATTGACATGCAATTTTCCCAGATTACCAGTATTTCCCCTAATTGCATGATCATAGCTTTTGTTGTAGTTTCTTCTGTGGATTTTCTCTCTTCATCGATACTCCTTCTAGTGTTAGTTTTTCAAATGACTAAGCTTCCTCCAAAGAAGTCGAAAGCAATGAAGTATAAGTATCAAGGTGTTTTCCCAATCACCTTAGTCAAAAACAAGCCATCTCTCCAGATGACTTTGATTTTGGTAAGTTGGTGCTTGTTGAGGCTAAGACTCCAAAGAAGCCAAAAATTCTTTCAAGAGTGCTGGGGACAAAGGGCACAAATTTCTGGAGATTGCAAGGCGCCCACTGGATGTTACCATAGAAAATTTTAGTATGAGTGATTACTCTATTTCTAGAATTAAGCTAGGGAAAATAACACATGAGAGTGCAAAGACTGACATGCAATTGACAATGGATATTTTGATTCCAAAGTTTGATAAAGAAAAAGAGATGAAAGATCATTATAAAGCAATGGTAGAGCAGTTGACTGCAGTGGTAAGGAAGATTACTTTGAATTCAGAATCAGTGACTCTTGAGGTCATTTCTGTTGAAGATCCTATCATCTAGAAAGCTGAAAAGACTCATCTTAAGGGAAAAGTGCTTGAAGAATATTTGGAAAGGATGCACACATAGGGAATCTCTCTTCTTACAAATCTATCTGAGAAAACAAGAAAAATGGAGAAAATCAGGGCAGAAATTGATGATTTGATTGATGTTATTTCTCAGGATATTGAGCATTTAGAGTAGAGTCGTGATAAGTGGGTAGAAATGAGGAAGTTGAAAATAAGTGCTTTGATATCAATTGGTGTTATTCCAAATCAGGATTCATATACCGAGACTAAGGAGGCATTGACATATCAGAGTCGTGTGTTGAAAGATCTAATCAATGACTTAGAAACTACAAGGAAGTTGAGTGACCAAAGTGATGTTAGTCTCTTACACAAGTTAGAGGAGCTGCCATGCAATTTGGTGTCAAAGGATAATCAATTTCTTTCTGCAGAGGAGATGACCCAGGAATTTGAGAATATGTTTCAGGAGTTTGAGGACAAAACATTTTTAGTAGCTTCCATGGATAATATTCTTGATAACCAATTAACTTTGGCTAATCTAAAGGCCAAGTTAAGTAGCCATGCAAAATCAATTACCATAGTTAGAGATGCAATAGTCAGAGCCTAGATGATTTTCAGGAACACAGTCAGTCTGGTTAGTTTGGGGATGCAAGCTACGTTTACTGTGTATGATTGCCACATGAAGAAAGAAGGTAGTGCAAGTTGAAGCAGCTTTTTCATCACTTAGTTTATTTTCTATTTTTTAGATGTACTTTTGAAATAGTTTTGGACATATTTACATGTACTTTTCTCATATGTAATTACATGTAAAAACATAGGAAGTCCCAAATCAAAAAGGACTCCTTTGTTGAATAAGTCATAGTTAGTTGTTCTTTTCCTATTTTTGCTCTCGGTTTCTCCTATAAATAAAGAGGACCCCCATTGTAATGATCATCTTTAGTTATTGAAGCGAAACTCTACCAAATTGAAGAGCATTTTGAGACTTTGTGTTCAAATTGTAAATCATATTTTATCGAGTGAATAGAAAAGCAAGTGATCGTTCAATCTTTGCATTGGAATAACTTGTGGTGTATTGGAAATTGTTCTTATGTCCTTTTCCTTATACTATCTTATCTATTTGATCAAATTGTAGTGTGAGTTTGGATAATCTGGGAGATGTTCTAAAGCTAATATTGGAGACTTTGTGTTGCAATAATTATCTTTGGGTTTGTGATTTTATGTTTTGGGATAAAAGATATTGGAAAGACTTTGAGCTGTTGCTATCTTTTATGATCATGTGTTTTATTATAATATTCAGTGAAGACTTTGGGCTACACCTTATCCTATTTGTTTTTGAATTTTAAATCAGCAAAAGGAGCAACAATAGACTTTGTGCTCTCGTGGGTTTCTTGGTTATATTTGATTTGTATTGTGAAGTTTCTATTTTAAATTGTAAACATCATTTCTGAAAAAAGAGAAATGGATGATATGGATTCACCCTGAAGATTAGTGTTAGAATAGATAAGTTTGAAAGTAGTTAAGAAAGGGAACCTCCCCTTGCTGAGAGGAGAGATTTATCTCATCACACTGTGGTTGATATAACCATTTTTCTGTCAACGAGTTGACGACAAAATATTTACCCAACAGTTTTTGGCAACTTTACTGGGGAAGAATGCACAACTTAGAGCCTCACACTTTGAGTTGAAGCATTTCATCCTCTTCCATTGTTTTAAAGTTGTTTACAAATCTTTGTTGAGTACACTGCATTCTAGCAGGCCCATGGTATACAAGAAGCAAGAGAGCTCAAGGAGTTATTGATCCTATATTTGAGTTGATGCAGCAAAATAACTTTGGTCTTTTGCCTCCACGACCTCGTCTTCAGTGAACTAGTAGTTTTCCTCCTACCAATGCTAGGTCTCCAATACCAGGTGAAGCTTCTAGTTCCATTGCTAACATAGTTTTGTCTATTCGAATACCTCAAAGGTTTGTCATACCACCTTTCAATCAGCGCGTAATGGCAGCTCAAGGTTCGTGGAGTAACACATTTGGTCCTTTGAATTTAACACCACCTATGCATGAACTACCTCATAGTTCAAGGAAGAATTTCCCTAAATTCTATGGCAATGGGAAAGTCCATTCAGATGAACACATTGTAGCTTTTTGCATAGCTTGTGGTGTGCTTGGGGTGGAACATTAAGATGTGGCAATACGACTTTTTGTAGAAACACTGCAAGGTGCTGCTGCAGATTGGTTTTACCATCTTCAAGCTCAAACTATAATGAGTTGGAATACTCTCAAAACCAAGTTCAAAGCCAAATTCAAACCTGAAGAAGATGCACATGCCTTGTTAGCATAGCTAACATAGATGAAGAAAGAGCCACATGAACCCATGCGAGACTTCATTGCTAAGTTCAATAAGCTAACAAATAGGATTCCTACAACCGCTCAGTCAATGACAGAGAATCTTAAATGTTTCTTTATCAATACTTAGCTTCCCGAGGTAAGCTTTCTGCTAAGGCAGGCTGGCCCTGTAGATCTTCCCGAAGCTCAAATTTTGGCTACAAAAGTTGAAGATTTTTATCCTTGTGGGTAAGATAAGAAGAGATTCCAACAAAAATAGAGGTCAATCCTCTACTGATAATCCTTCCACAAGCACCAAAGATCCTATGGTGCAAAAGTTAGAAAATGAATTGCTAGCTTTGAAAAGGCAAATGTCTCAAGGTATGTCTGATCCTCCTTCTTATAGAGATATACCAAGGAGAACATTTCCTAACAATTCATATCAAGGCAATGCTGCCAGAAATCAAGGGCAACAAAATCATCTTCCACCCACATAGGGGAAGATCGACATTGAAGCAACACCGGTCAACTTAGCAATTGGTTATTATGAAGTAGAACATGACCATTATTTCCAACCCGAATTGGATCAGGAGAATGATGCTAATCTTTTTACAGAAGGAGAAGAAGAATTAGCTGGCGACTCTACCATTGGATTTCTGAATTACCAAGATGAAGCCGAAAGAGAAGGAGAAGTATATGATGGAGCATATGTTGTTTTTACTAGGTCCCAGAATCAGTCAAATCAACAAGCTGATAAAGGAAAGACAAGAGAGGAACCTCATCCGGTGATCTCAATTGCCAAACAGGGAACTCCATTGCCTTTTCAGTCAAAGGACCTGGTTGTCGATAAGCAAGTAAGTACATCTAACAATCGTGTGTCTTCTACTTCTGTTCCTCAGACTAGTACTACCCCTAATAAAACTCAGAATGATGGATTTCCTTCCTCTATATCTAGTTCATTTCAGCTATTTGACATAATAGATCATTTTAGGAAAACCAAAATCCAAATGTCTGAGGTTGAGTATTTACAAGCTAATCTTGAACAGTTTGATAGGTTAGCTAAATATGTTAAAAACAAGACTGTTGTGAGGACCACCCTTTTTACTTCTGTTGTTATGACTATTTACATTACGGTTACTGTTACTTTTTATATTTGTGGGATAGCAGTTCCTGGAATTGTCAAACTATTAAACTTTATTATGATTTTGGAAAAACTAATTGGGTGATGTTTGGATAAGTTTACATTTCAGAAAAGTTAATTAGGTGATGATGGAAAATTGTAATATGATTTCATTTATGTTAATTAGAACTATGTCATGATAATGCATGTTTTTAAGTTGCTTCGGCTATGATGATTATATGTGGATACTGATCTTGTAATTTAGTGTGCAGGATTTACTAATCGAACCACAGATTTCGGAGATCATTCCGCACCTTGTTATTGTTATTCCCTGTTAAGCCGATCTGGTTCCACGAGGAACCAAGATCTTTCTGTGTTTGATGTGATGTTGTAATGTGGTCTTTCGTATGGTCGAGTGGGTTTGGTTACCCTCTTGTAACAATATTTTATGATTTGTGTTGTAAAAAGATTGAATTTGAATTTCTTTATTTTATTTAAATCTTTGAGGCCTTTTTATGTGCTTTACCTTGACCATGGGTGTCCTGGATGGGTTAAAGTTGACCCTGGGTTATACCCCATGGGTCCAGGGGCCCATTTGGCATGGGTAACCCTTGAGTAACCTCCATCTAGTCATCTTAACTTTCCCCTGAAGTTAAGTGGCGAAAATTGGGGTATGGGGGGGACATGATGGGATTGTACCAACACCCAACCCATCCCTCTTCAATCCGCAAGGTAAGAGATGACTACAAACCCATCCATTATTGAAGGATTGAATTGAAGTCACCCTCTCCATTAGTGAGATTCCCCCATGTGTTGTGGGGCCATCCATGTGAAGGAGGGAAGAAGAGGCATGGGTCACCTGTCTTTTACTCCTTTAACTCCTTTTATTTCTCCCATGCGTAAGAGAAATGACATGAGGAGAGAGATAAGGAGTACTCTAGGGATGGGTGAGTGACATAAGCCACCAGGACAAAATAGTGGTTTTGGGGGAGAGTGAGGAGGTGACAAGTGTCACCTCCCCATTCCTCTAAACTAAAAAGAATTTGGGTTATTTGTTTCCAATTTTGGGATGAGAGGGAGTTAGTTGAATTTTGGGGAGAGTTTTATTATTATTGCCAAAAATAGGAAAGTTAGCTTGGAGGAGAGGAAAGGGAGAGGGAGTTGGTGGTGAAGGTTGGAAGAGAACTCAGTGGAGCTCTGCAATAGTTTCATTCCAGGAGGGCTTTGTAAGGTTGGTTTGATTTTCACCTTTCTTTCGTATATCTGAATGTGTATGTAAAGTGTGTGAAAGATGCTTATTTGATTATGTTTAGATTTGTTTTCTGTGGGGTTTGTTGTCAGGTTGTTTGATAGAGCTTCTCCCACTTGGGAGAAATGCTCATCAAGTTTGGGGTAGGGGAGGAGAGATCCTCCTCGGGTGCATACCTGTGTCCTTCTTTTGGGATGTTGAAAGCCTTGAGGGCATGTATCTGTGACTGTATCTTTGACTTGAGAGTCAAATACAGATTTCTTAAAAATTTGTGATCAAACTTGGTTTGAGGCCAAGAGAAATTGTGTTGGTTAAATTATCTGTAAGGGTGACACTCTGGAGTCGAGTGTGTCCACTCTCCTGCCCCTTATGAAACTCACTGTAGTTGAGTTTTCCTATTGTGTAATTTACCCACGGGTGTTTGTGTGCTTTGGGTTTGTTGTTGTCCCTGTTGTGAAGTGGAGTGTTTGAGTTACCCAGGTGTGAGTATGGTCTCCCTAGCTTGGGGGTGACCCTCTTGCGGGTCTACGGAAGGGAGGAGAGCTAGATGAGTGGTGTCTTCTTCTTTGTTTGTCTTTGATACGCAGGTTTTCTCTTGGAGCTTATGGTTGGAGTTGGAGAAGTTATATTTATGAAGAAACAGTTTATTCTTCTTTGTCATGAGAATTAGATCATGTTCATTTCATAAGATTTGAAGAGAGTGCACCTCTCTTGATATTGTTGTAACTTATTGACACCCTGGGAGTGAAGGAAATCACCTCCCTGATCTTGTTATTGATGGACTTTTACTTGGATGTTACAAGCTTTCATTTGTATGTTGTTTGGGAGAAGGAAGTTCATATCTCCCTTAGAGTGTGTAGAAGATGTGGAGTGTTAGTTGAATGTATCCATGGTTTAAAATTGTCTCTTGCTATATGTAGTGGAAGAGTTAACTTTTCTGTATTATGAATGTTGTAAACAAATGCCTTAAATTTTCATGTTAAGTTGCTTTGTAAACTTATTCTAAATAGCAATTTTATTGTGTTTAATGTGTTCTTGAAAAGATGGGTTCCTTAGTTAATCTGATCTTGTATATGAAAATCAAAGATAAATCTGCTTAATTAGATGAAAATACAGTTTAAAATGATTAAGTTTCTTTTTCATTAAATAATGGTTTCAGTTATTTGGTAAAGTTTAGAGAAAATCTATTATGTATTTACTTCTGTTTGTCCAAGAGTTGAAATGGACATTTATTAATTGCAGAAATAAACTAATTAAAACTTCATTTCTTAAGTATATATATATATTCTTTATTGAATTTCTTACTTGATCATTTTAACAGAATATGAGAAACTGAATAAATTGTTTAATTGAGAAAATTAAGTGGTATTACAAAAAAATGAAATATATATATATATATATATATACATATATCAGTTGTTATGTAATTATCATTTTTAAACAGAATAAGAGAAACTGAATAAATTGTTTAATTGAGAAAATTAAGTGGTATTATAATACTGAAATATATATATATTATTGATATTTATTTATCATTAAATAGCAATAAACTTGGAATAAATTTTATGACAGTCGAAATAAGGATAAGAGGGGCGAAATTAGAAATCACTGTGTGTAAAACACAGTCGAAACTTTACATGGTGGGCGGTGGGGAGTAATCCCCACCGCGGTTTCCTTTCATTTAACAGAGGTGTGGGGAGGAGCGGAGCCCCGCCCCTCCCCACATCCCCCTACCCCTTCGACCCCCGCGGAGCTCAAAACTCCGCTCCACAGTAGCGCTGCTCCCGCCGCGCTTTCCTTCGCCCGCCGCCGTTCCTTGCGGCCTCCGTCCCACTAACCCTCCACCTCTGCCATTCTTGTTTTCGTCCGCCGCCGCTGCAGCCACCGCCGCCCCATCTCCTCTGCTGGCACTGCCATTCGGACCCTGCTCAATATCATTCACAGCAAACAAAAAAAAAAGAATGTTAGGGTTTGAAAACCCTATATTATATGAGAAAGAAAGTATTAAAATAATATATATTTAACTCTTTATATATGATAAATATATATCTCTATATATACATATATTTGTATATATATAGATATCTATTTATTTATATATATAGATATTAATTTATAAATATATATTTGTATATACATATCTTTGTATATATAGATACCTATTTATATTTTGATTTAAATTTAATATATATATATATATACACTTAAAGAGTTCCCATTTCCCTGGTTCCCTTCGACATTGATTTAAAGTAAAGGTTCCACGGATTTAATTAACGAGGTGTTTCTGTGTCTGGATTCTATTTTATAAAGAGGAGAGCCGCTTATCAAGATTAGGAATAGTATAAAAGAGAAATAAATTATTAAGATAACTTTACAATTGCAATAATAGTAATTATAATAAACAATAGTAATAATAACAACAATAAATATAACATGAGAAATATAATTGAATATATGTGTTTATATATATATATATAATCTTATATATATATATACATATAAATATATCGTTACATACTTATATTTTTTTTTAATGATTATGCCTTTCAGAGAGGCCGTTTTCTCCTAACAATAATAAGAGAAAATAAAATTATAATTTAACGGGAGCATAAAGGAGTATACTGTATTACTCTGGAAAGAGTTTCTCGGAAGTTTCAACTATCAACGTGATTCAATAACCGGGAAAATGAAGAGGAAAATTACATGTCACCTTGCTTAAAAGATCACTGGAAATAAACTTAAGAAGCCATCACAGACATTCCATGTGAGGCCATTTTAATCTCAACTGTAGTAAACGTCCAGATAAGTAAACCTGTAAGAGAGTAAAAAGAAGAAAAACTAACATTGGAAAACACAGAGGAGAAAATGCGCGACATTTCCCACATGGGATAAGAGAACTAAGTTGATGGACCCTTCCGCTAAATTTGCTTAGGAACAAGAGGAGAAACCTAGATCGGAGAAGACTAGGAGACCGAGTCCAGCGAAGTAGTAAACCAGCCTATGTGACCTGGACCATCCGGAAGTTAGGTTTAATATCAACAATAGATACAGTGATAACCCTGATTGATGTAAAATATGAAGAAAGGACCGGATAAACATAAAGAAAGCATAGAAAATGAAAGAGAGAGAGACCGAAATATAAATGAACTAAATTACCAGAGAAATAGTTAAGGTGAGCGTGATAAAAATACAATCAAAATTAAGACCCAGAGAAAAGGGAAGAGAGAGCAAACGAATCGCCTTGTTGAGAATGCTAAGTCGAAGGAGGAGTATATTTCAGGAAACAAGAGAGGAGACAGACAACCGTGCCTTGCTGAAAAATGACTCAATAGGGAGATCACGAGTCGGTTTAGTCAGAACAAGGCGTCGTGGGAAGTTGTTAATCTATCAGTGAACCACGTGCGTAATATAGGGTTGAGTAATTCCCACTTACGCCGTAAGGCGTTATGCTGCCAGAATCTGCCGAGATTTAGATTTAGGAATCTTGATATTAACAACCTTGTAGCGAAGTTAACGGCGTCGTAGAGACCCCCTTGTTGGTCTGCTCGCGTCCGGTTGCACGCAATTGTACTTGTACCCCGCCGACAACTGTAGTGTTTTCGCCTTGAGCGAACACCACCGAGCATGCTTACGCATGCGAGGGGGTTTTTAGGGAAGCGTGAGAAAATTTTTTGATATCTCGTGTCATAACCACATGACAGATGTGACTATGACACGTGTGATGTGTGTTGTGACCACATGAGAAATGTGGGCATGACATTTGGTATCAGAGCCAAGTTTAAACACTGGGCGTATTTGGGCATGTTATTATTCTGCAACTTTGGCTAATTAGTTTCTGCCTTGTTTTGTAGGATGCCTCCCCGACATGTTCGATGAGCACGATCACGCCACACAGCGTCTGTCGAGGTGCACAGCGATTCCTCAGCCAAGGGACTGGCACCCGTAGTTACAGCAGCACCACCTGCACCACCTGAACCACAAGCACCACTAGTACAACAGGCGACACCAGTATTGGATATAGGTCCACAGATCTTATAGGCACTGCAGGCTATGTTAGACAGGTTACCGCCAGTGATTCCTGAGCCACGTGTAGAGCCTCGTGTTGATCCACGAGAGGAGCCATGTAGGGAGCCACGTGCCGAGTCACGTATTGAGCCACGTGAGGAGCCCCGCGTTGATCCACTAGAGGTGCCACGGGTGGAGCCTTTCGTTGAGATTCCTGACACAACAGTAGAGGAGGTAGGGTCAGCCTCCCGTGCATGGAGCAGGAGTCCTCCGAGACCTTTGAGACGAGATGAGATCCAGAGGGCAGAACAGGTTCATCATGGATTGTATGAGGATGGTGTGGAAGAGCCAGTTGTGAGACTTAGAGACAGAGGGGACCCCATCAGAGACCTACTTAGGCTCAACCCACCCACTTTCGCAGGTGCTACAGAGGGAGCTATGGCCGAGGCTTGGCTGATTAGCTTAGACAGGTGTTTCGCTTTGCGACCTTATGGAAGCAACACGAAAGCACGAGTGGCAGTCCATCTTCTTAGGGATGCAGCAGCTACCTGGTGGCGCACAGAGGAGTGCAAGCGCCGACTTTTCGTGGATACACTCACATGGGACATCTTCATAGAGCGCTTTAATGCGCGATATTTGTCAGAACATTACAGACAACGCAAGATCGATGAGTTCCATGATTTATAGTAGAGGGGACTCACTGTTACTCAGTATGAGAGCCGATTCATTGAGCTTTCTCGTTACGCGGAATACCTCCATGACGAGAAAATCTTAATACATAAATTCATCAGAGGGTTGAATCACAGGATAGCAGGACCAGTTTGTATGGCAAATCCCCAGACCATGAGCGAGGCTGTTGAAAAGGCCCTTATATCAGAGGAAATTTAGGGACGAGGGCAGAATGCATGCCCGCAGTATCAGGATCGTAATCCCCAACAACAGCAGAATTTTTGAAGGCCTCAAAACACAACACAGAAAGGAGGATATAACCCTTCCTCATTACCTCCTAGGCCTCCACAGCAGCAGCAACATCAGCAAAAATCTAAATTCCAACAGAGGGGTCAGGGAGGACAGAATCGTGGATGGCAGCAGCAGGGTCCACGCAGAGATCAGAGACAACAGGGTTCATCGGCAGGACCCGCGAGGTCCTAGCAGTCTTACAGAGGCTCACAGGGGTCTATGGGATGGACTGGGCAACAACAGTCAGGCAGAACACAGTCAGGGCAGTTACAGGCTAGAGGACCATGTTATGTGTGTGGTGGGGCAGGGCATCTGGCTAGAGAGTGCCCGCAGGGATTTACTGCAGGGGGACAGCCCCGATCAGGAGGGTCTGAGCAGACCGTAGGTGACGTGGGCAGATCCCACCACATGTTTGCAGCAGTTGATAACCGCCAGGCTGATTTCCAGGCTTCCGTCATCGAGGCAGCAGGTACGATTGGAGACTTCCTCATCTCGATCCTTTTTGACTCAGGAGCTACTGACTCCTTTGTGTCTACTATGTTAGTGGAGCGTTGCAGGCTGGTGGCTTCTAGGCAAGACATTAGGTGGGAAGTTGAGTTGGCCTCAGGGGCCAGGATGTCAGTAGATACCTTGGTTAAAGACTGTGAGATCACATTGGGATCATTCACCACAACATGTGACCTTAGGATTATGCCGTTAGGATCTTACGGTGTAGTTTTGGGTATGGATTGGCTCGCGGCACATAAAGCCAAGCTAGATTGTCGCCAGAGGACGATTAGCTGTTTAGATGATCATGGTTCATTGGTTGAGATAGTGGGCATTCAAAAGCCCACAGCTGTTCATATGATATCCACTCAGCAGCTTAAGCGCTGTATGCGGAAGGGATGTCAGATGTTTGCCATCACGGTCAGTGATAGAGCAGAGGATGAACCTGAGGCTACTTTAGATGATCACCCTGTCCTTAGAGAGTTTGCCGATGTATTTCCGCTAGAATTACCTGGT
This sequence comes from Cunninghamia lanceolata, assembly GCA_027924645.1. Lineage (NCBI taxonomy): Eukaryota > Viridiplantae > Streptophyta > Pinopsida > Cupressales > Cupressaceae > Cunninghamia > Cunninghamia lanceolata. Next base: position 10,399,592 of record BSBN01000579.1, on the reverse strand, counting down.
ATGCCTCCATGCAGAGAAGTGGACTTCCACATCGACTTAGTGCCGGGTGCAGAACCGATATCCCGTGCACCCTATAGGATGACTACACATGAACTCACTGAACTTAAACTGCACTTAGAGGAATTACTTGAGAAGGGGCACATCCGACCTAGCGTTTTGCCATGGGGCGCACCGGTTATCTTCGTGAAGAAGGATGGGTCTCTTCGTTTATGTATGGACTACAGGCAGTTGAACAAGGTGACGGTGAAGATCCGTTATCCTCTGCCTAGGATTGATGACCTTTTTTATTAGATGTAGGGAGCCAGAGTGTTCTCGAAAATTGATCTAAAATCTAGGTATCACCAATTGCACATCACGGAGGCAGATATTCATAAAACTGCTTTTCGAACCAGATATGGCCATTATGAATTCACAGTGGTACCCTTCGGGTTGACGAACGCTCCTGCAGTATTCATGAGTCTCATGAACGGGGTGTTCCGTACTTACCTAGATCGGTTCGTGATAATATTTCTAGATGACATTTTGATTTATTCACGGACTGAGGAGGAGCATGTGGAGCACTTGCGTCAAGTTTTGCAGCAATTATGAGAGCAGCAGCTTTATGGCAACTTGGCGAAGTGTGCCTTCTTCAGGACAGAGGTGTAGTATTTGGGACACATTTTATCAGGCGATGGCATCTCCGTAGATCCATCTAAAATTAGAGCAATTCAGGAGTGGCCGGCACCCACCAACGTGACAGAGGTCAGAAGCTTTATGGGGTTAGCCGGGTATTATCGTCGGTTGTCGAGGGCTTCTCCAGGATAGCACATCCCATTACTTCCCTTCAGCGAAAAGGGAAGGGTTTCATTTGGACCGAGCAATGTGAAATGGCCTTTGGAGTCCTCAAGGAGCGTCTTACTAGTGCTCCTATTTTAGCGGTTCCAGATCCTACAGAGGATTTTGTAGTTTGCACAGATGCATCATTAGAAGGTTTGGGAGTCGTGCTTATGCAGGGTGGTAGAGCAATCGCATACGAATCGCGGAAACTAAAGACACATGAGTTAAACTATCCTACTCACGACTTAGAGCTCGCAGCAGTTGTTCATGCTTTGGTCCGCTAGAGACACTTTCTCCTAGGTCGACGCTTTGAACTCCATTCGGATCATCATAGTTTGCAGTATATTTTTACACAGCCAAATTTGAACGCCCACCAATGGCATTGGATGGAATTCCTATGCGAATACGACTTCGATGTCCACTACATCAAAGGGAAGGAGAACGTGGTCGCTGATGCTTTGAGTCGAAGGCGCCATGAGATCCTAACCCTAACCTTGAGGGTGGACTTGAAAGATCGCATCTTACGGCATCTACTGGAGGACGAATGGTTTCTTGAGGTGCAGCAGGCATTACTAAATCAGAAGGCCCTTGAGGGCAAATTTACAGGATATACCCTTGAGTCTGATGGTATGCTTCGACATCGGCAACGCATCTATGTACCCCATGCGGGTAATCTTCGTATAGTAATCCTATCAGAGGCTCATAGAGCACCCTATGCAGCACACCCAAGAGTGAAGAAGATACATGCTGACTTACGACAGCTTTATCATTGGGCTGGGATGAGGCGTGACATTGCCGAATTTGTTGCTCGTTGCCTGGAATGTCAGAGGGTCAAGGCCGAACATCAGCATCCAACGGGACTGTTGTACCCTCACGAGATACCTGAATGGAAATGGGACACCATTTCTATGGATTTTATCATTGGTCTACCTATGTCATCATGTCGCCATGATGCTATTATGGTGACAGTTGACAAGCTGACTAAAGTGGCACATTTTTCACCAATATGCACAACATACAATGCACCATCAGTGGCAAAGGTGTTTCTGGATCAGATTGTTAGACTTCATGAGGTACCTTGCCGCATTATATCTGACAGAGACTCCGTATTTACTTCATCATTCTGGAGAGCCTTACATCAGGCGTTGGGCACACAGCTCAACTTCAGTTCAGCCTATCATCTGGAAACTGACGGACAAACAGAGAGAGTTAACCAGGTGTTAGAAGACATGCTTCGCATGTATGTGATGGACCATCAGTCTAGATGGGAGGAGTACCTATATCTAGTTGAGTTCGCCTACAATAATGGGCATCATAGCTCGTTGGGTATGCCTCCTTTCCAGGTGTTATATGGCAGACCATGCAGAACACCTTTGAGTTGGGATTGGATAGAGGACAGAACGGTCATCGGTCCAGAGATAGTTCAGAATATGGAACAACAGGTCAGACAGATTAGACAGAGACTTCGGGAAGCACAGGACAGGCAGAAGAAGTATGCCGATGCTAAGAGGACAGACCGAAGCTTCTCTGTGGGGGAAAGGGTATTATTGAGAGTGCGACCGCACAAGAGTCCAATCCGTTACGGGAAGGGCTCTAAGCTCACACCTCGATTTGTAGGACCTTTCAAAATATTGGAGCAGATAGGACCAGTAGCCTATCGTCTAGCCTTGCCACCTAGCCTATCACGTATCCACGATGTATTTCATGTATCAGTTTTACGTCAATATATTTCTGACTTATCTCACGTGTTGGATTGGAGTGCTCTTCAGGTAGAGGCAGACGGACAGCTGGCGCTGGAGCCAATTCGCATATTGGCTCGTCGGACGCTGGCCCTTCGAGGTTGAGAGCTGGACCAGGTTAGAGTCCAGTGGGACCTATACGACGAAGTCACAGTGACTTGGGAAGATGCAGAGAGACTAAAGACCCTTTATCCTCACCTTTTTGATGACTTCCAGGAGGAAGTACAGTCTTAGGGGGAGAGGATGTGAGGACCACCCTTTTTACTTCTGTTGTTATGACTATTTACATTACGGTTACTGTTACTTTTTATATTTGTGGGATAGCAGTTCCCAGAATTATCAAACTATTAAACTTTATTATGATTTTGGAAAAACTAATTGGGTGATGTTTGGATAAGTTTACATTTCAGAAAAGTTAATTAGGTGATGATGGAAAATTGTAATATGATTTCATTTATGTTAATTAGAACTATGTCATGATAATGCATGTTTTTAAGTTGTTTCAGCTATGATGATTATATGTGGATACTGATCTTGTAATTTAGTGTGCAGGATTTACTAATCGAACCAGAGATTTCAGAGATCATTCCTTACCTTGTTATTGTTATTCCCTATTAAGCCGATCTGGTTCCACGAGGAACCAAGATCTTTCTGTGTTTGATGTGATGTTGTAATGTGGTCTTTCGTATGGTCGAGTGGGTTTGGTTACCCTCTTGTAACAATATTTTATGATTTGTGTTGTAAAAAGATTGAATTTGAATTTCTTTATTTTATTTAAATCTTTGAGGCCTTTTTATGTGCTTTACCTTGACCATGGGTGTCCTGGATGGGTTAAAGTTGACCCTGGGTTATACCCCATGGGTCCAGGGGCCCATTTGGCATGGGTAACCCTTGAGTAACCTCCATCTAGTCATCTTAACTTTCCCCTGAAGTTAAGTGGCGAAAATTGGGGTATGGGGGGGGACATGATGGGATTGTACCAACACCCAACCCATCCCTCTTCAATCCCCAAGGTAAGAGATGACTACAAATCCATCCATTATTGAAGGATTGACTTGAAGTCACCCTCTCCATTAGTGAGATTGCCCCATGTGTTGTGGGGCCATCCATGTGAAGGAGGGAAGAAGAGGGATGGGTCACCTGTCTTTTACTCCTTTAACTCCTTTTATTTCTCCCATGCGTAAGAGAAATGACATGAGGAGAGGGATAAGGAGTACTCTAGGGATGGGTGAGTGACATAAGCCACCAGGACATAATAGTGGTTTTGGGGGAGAGTGAGGAGGTGACAAGTGTCACCTCCCCATTCCTCTAAACTGAAAAGAATTTGGGTTATTTGTTTCCAATTTTGGGATGAGAGGGAGTTAGTTGAATTTTGGGGAGAGTTTTATTATTATTGCCAAAAATAGGAAAGTTAGCTTGGAGGAGAGGAAAGGGAGAGGGAGTTGGTGGTGAAGGTTGGAAGAGAACTCAGTGGAGCTCTACAACAGTTTCATTCCAGGAGGGCTTTGTAAGGTTGGTTTGATTTTCACCTTTCTTTCGTATATCTGAATGTGTATGTAAAGTGTGTGAAAGATGCTTATTTGATTATGTTTAGATTTGTTTTCTGTGGGGTTTGTTGTCGGGTTGTTTGACAGAGCTTCTCCCACTTGGGAGAAATGCTCATCAAGTTTGGGGTAGGGGAGGAGAGATCCTCCTCGGGTGCATACCTGTGTCCTTCTTTTGGGATGTTGAAAGCCTTGAGGGCATGTATCTGTGACTGTATCTTTGACTTGAGAGTCAAATACAGATTTCTTAAAAATTTGTGATCAAACTTGGTTTGAGGCCAAGAGAAATTGTGTTGGTTAAATTATCTGTAAGGGTGACACTCTGGAGTCGAGTGTGTCCACTCTTCTGCCCCTTATGAAACTCACTGTAGTTGAGTTTTCCTGTTGTGTAATTTACCCACGGGTGTTTGTGTGCTTTGGGTTTGTTGTTGTCCCTGTTGTGAAGTGGAGTGTTTGAGTTACCCAGGTGTGAGTATGGTCTCCCTAGCTCGGGGGTGACCCTCTTGCGGGTCTACGAAAGGGAGGAGAGCTAGATGAGTGGTGTCTTCTTCTTTGTTTGTCTTTGATACGCAGGTTTTCTCTTGGAGCTTATGGTTGGAGTTGGAGAGGTTATATTTATGAAGAAACAGTTTATTCTTCTTTGTCATGAGAATTAGATCATGTTCATTTCATAAGATTTGAAGAGAGTGCACCTCTCTTGATATTGTTGTAACTTATTGACACCCTGGGAGTGAAGGAAATCACCTCCCTGATCTTGTTATTGATGGACTTTTACTTGGATGTTACAAGCTTTCATTTGTATGTTGTTTGGGAGAAGGAAGTTCATATCTCCCTTAGAGTGTGTAGAAGATGTGGAGTGTTAGTTGAATGTATCCATGGTTTAAAATTGTCTCTTGCTATATGTAGTGGAAGAGTTAACTTTTCTGTATTATGAATGTTGTAAACAAATGCCTTAAATTTTCACGTTAAGTTGCTTTGTAAACTTATTCTAAATAGCAATTTTATTGTGTTTAATGTGTTCTTGAAAAGATGGGTTCCTTAGTTAATCTGATCTTGTATATGAAAATCAAGGATAAATCTGCTTAATTAGATGAAAATACAGTTTAAAATGATTAAGTTTCTTTTTCATTAAATAATGGTTTCAGTTATTTGGTAAAGTTTAGAGAAAATCTATTATGTATTTACTTCTGTTTGTCCAAGAGTTGAAATGGACATTTATTAATTGCAGAAATAAACTAATTAAAACTTCATTTCTTAAGTATATATATATATATTCTTTATTGAATTTCTTACTTGATCATTTTAACAGAATATGAGAAACTGAATAAATTGTTTAATTGAGAAAATTAAGTGGTATTACAAAAAAATGAAATATATATATATATATATATATATATATATATATATATATATATATATATATATATATATATATATATATATATATATATATATATATATATATATACATATATCAGTTGTTATGTAATTATCATTTTTAAACAGAATAAGAGAAACTGAATAAATTGTTTAATTGAGAAAATCAAGTGGTATTATAATACTGAAATATATATATATATATATTATTGATATTTATTTATCATTAAATAGCAATAAACTCGGAATAAATTTTATGACAGTCGAAATAAGGATAAGAGGGGCGAAATTAGAAATCACTGTGTGTAAAACACAGTCGAAACTTTACATGGTGGGCGGTGGGGAGTAATCCCCACCGCAGTTTCCTTTCATTTAACAGAGGTGTGGGGAGGGGTGGAGCCCCACCCACACCCCACATCGTGGGATGTGGGTGGGGCTCTGCCCCTCCCCACATCCCCCTACCCCTTCGACCCCCGCGGAGCTCAAAACTCCGCTCCATAGTAGCGCTACTCCCGCCGCGCTTTCGTTCGCCCGCCGCCATTCCTTGTGGCCTCCGTCCCACTAACCCTCCACCTCTGCCATCCCTGTTTTCGTCCGCCGCCGCTGCGGCCATCGCCGCCCCATCTCCTCCGCTGGCACTGCCATTCGGACCCTGCTCAATATCATTCACAGCAAACAAAAAAAAAAAAGAATGTTAGGGTTTGAAAACCCTATATTATATGAGAAAGAAAGTATTAAAATAATATATATTTAACTCTTTATATATGATAAATATATATCTCTATATATAATATATTTGTATATATATAGATATCTATTTATTTATATATATAGATATTAATTTATAAATATATATTTGTATATACATATCTTTGTATATATAGATACCTATTTATATTTTGATTTAAATTTAATATATATATATATATATATATTATATATATATATATACACTTAAAGAGTTCCCATTTCCCTGGTTCCCTTCGACATTGATTTAAAGTAAAGGTTCCATGGATTTAATTAACGAGGTTTTTCTGTGTCTGGATTCTATTTTATAAAGAGGAGAGCCGCTTATCAAGATTAGGAATAGTATAAAAGAGAAATAAATTATTAAGATAACTTTACAATTGCAATAATAGTAATTATAATAAACAATAGTAATAATAACAACAGTAAATATAACATGAGAAATATAATTGAATATATGTGTTTATATATATATATAATCTTATAAATATATACATATAAATATATCGTTACATACTTATATGTTTTTTTAATGATTACGCCTTTTAGAGAGGCCGTTTTCTCCTAACAATAATAAGAGAAAATAAAATTATAATTTAACGGGAGCATAAAGGAGTATACTGTATTACTCTGGAAAGAGTTTCTCGGAAGTTTCAACTATCACCGTGATTCAATAACCGGGAAAATGAAGAGGAAAATTACATGTCACCTTGCTTAAAAGATCACTGGAAATAAACTTAAGAAGCCATCACAGACATTCCATGTGAGGCCATTTTAATCTCAACTGTAGTAAACGTCCAGATAAGTAAACCTGTAAGAGAGTAAAAAGAAGAAAAACTAACATTGGAAAACACAGAGGAGAAAATGCGCGACATTTCCCACATGGGATAAGAGAACTAAGTTGATGGACCCTTCCGCTAAATTTGCTTAGGAACAAGAGGAGAAACCTAGATCGGAGAAGACTAGGAGACCGAGTCCAGCGAAGTAGTAAACCAGCCTATGTGACCTGGACCATCCGGAAGTTAGGTTTAATATCAACAATAGATACAGTGATAACCCTGATTGATGTAAAATATGAAGAAAGGACCGGATAAACATAAAGAAAGCATAGAAAATGAAAGAGAGAGAGACCGAAATATAAACAAACTAAATTACCAGAGAAATAGTTAAGGTGAGCGCGATAAAAATACAATCAAAATTAAGACCCAGAGAAAAGGGAAGAGAGAGCAAACGAATCGCCTTGTTGAGAATGCTAAGTCGAAGGAGGAGTATATTTCAGGAAACAAGAGAGGAGACAGACAATCGTGCATTGCTGAAAAATGACTCAATAGGGAGATCACGAGTCGGTTTAGTCAGAACAAGGCGTCGTGGGAAGTTGTTAATCTATCAGTGAACCACGTGCGTAATATAGGGTTGAGTAATTCCCACTTACGCCGTAAGGCGTTATGCTACCAGAATCTGCCGAGATTTAGATTTAGGAACCTTGATATTAACAACCTTGTAGCGAAGTTAACGGCATCGTAGAGACCCCCTTGTTGGTCTGCTCGCGTCCGATTGCACGCAATTGTACTTGTACCCCGCCGACAACTGTAGTGTTTTCGCCTTGAGCGAACACCACCGAGCATGCTTACGCATGCGAGGGGGTTTTTAGGGACGCGTGAGAAATTTTTTTGATATCTCGTGTCATAACCACATGACAGATGTGACTATGACACGTGTGATGTGTGTTGTGACCACATGAGAAATGTGGGCATGACAACTATCCCTATAGGGCAAGATTCTCCCAAAGTTTCCCATGACTCCTCAAAGAACAAATCCACCCAAAATAATCTTGTCACTACTCCCCTTGTTGCCCCAGGTAAAATAGAACCTTTCTATGTTTCTCTATTGGTGAATGGCCAGAAGTTGAGCAATTGTATAATAGACTCTGGGGCTTCTGATAATGTCATGTCTGCCAAAGTGGTAGATGCCCTCAGTCTTATTTTGACCAAGACCTTTGGGAGATGTTTCTCCATGGAAAATAAGCAAGTGCCATTGTTGGGCCAAATCAAAGATGACCAATTTGCATTTGTAGCCTTTCTAGATAAGAGGATCAAGATGACCATCCTAGTGGCTGATGTTCCAGCCTCTTATGGCATTCTTCTCGGGTGTAATTTTTGTAAAGATGTGGGTGGAGAACTAAACATGGGCCTATCCAAAGTAAGGATGCCTGTTAAATGCGTCATGCAAAAGTTGTTTCCTGAGGAGGCAAAATATATTGTTATCCAAACTGCAAATCCCAAAGCCCAAATTTTGTTTGAGTCTTTAGGAATGGGTAGTTATTTCTTGTCTACTGAATATACTTCTAGTTCATTAGACGAGAGTTATGACATTTTAGATGCAGAATCAGAGGATACTTCTAGTAAATCAGATGAAAGTTCAGATGAGAGCATAGTGATGCCAAAATATTCTCTTTCTGATGAAGAAGAATCTACTAGTAACAGAAACATCAAAGTAAGAAATTCAAATGATGTTTAGGTTTTAGAAACTGATGGCAGTTGTTCTTCCACTGGATGTAGAGCTGGAGTTGTTTTGATATCTCCACAAGGTAATTTCTTTCCTTTCTGTTATAAGCTACAATTCAATAATACCAATAACACCGTTGAATATGAGTCATTGTTGCTCAGAATGGTGGCTACTCATGTTAAAGGTGTTAAAAATCTTCATGCTCAAGGTGATGCTGAACTTGTGGTTTGTCAAGTAAGAAATCTTTATCAGACCAAAAATGAAAGGTTGAGGCATTACTACAACCATGTTTGAGATTGAATCGAAGGTTTTGATGCTTTTGACATTTCTGTAGTACCAAGAGAGTTTAATGATCATGCTGATTCATTAGCTGTCTCGGCCACCTTCATGGTTCCCCATAAGGACTTCAAAGGTAACAAGTACACAATTAAGTTGGTTTTCTGGCCAAGTGTGCCTAATAATGCTAACCATTGGTAGGTCCTCAATGGTGATAATCAGATCATTGCCTTCTTAGAAAAGATAGATAACTTTGATAAACTTTATTTTGATGGCAGTGATTCTCTGCCACGTGAATATGTTTCTGAAATAGATTCACAAACTGGTGAGGAGTTTCTTTAGCTAAAAGGGAATATAAGATTCCAAAAGGTTTGGTATCTTTAGAAAAGTTATTTAATAAGCATAATAGATATGTAAAACAACAGTAACAACTTGATTCAAGTTCATCTATGGAATTTGAACAAGTAAATTTTAGTTCTAAAGCAGATCCCAAAATGGTTAACATTGGGAAGTGTTGCACTGCTGACGAGAAATTCAAATTCACTACACTTCTTCACCATTACATTGATGTTCTGATTCTTATGATGATTTGAAGTCTTTTAGACCTAAGGAGATTCAGCATGAAATCCCTCTCAAAGTTGGGTCATTGCCTCACAAGAAGAAATAGAGGCAATATAATCCCAAAATATCAGGTACTATTCTTTCTGAAATCCAGAAAATGTTGAATGCAAGAATATTTTTTCCTATTCATCATTCTACTTGGATTGAGAATATTATTCCTGTGAGAAAGAAGAACAAAGAAATCTGTATTTGTGTTGACTTCAAAAATATCAACCATTCTTTAAAAGATAACTACCCTTTGCCTGTTATGGACCAAGTGTTACAGACTGTAACTAGTTCAGAGATGCTATCTATGTTAGATGGGTTTTCAGGCTATAATCAAGTAGATGTCAGCGAAGCAGATCAATACAAGACTGCCTTCACAACACCTTGGGGCACATTTGCATACCACAGGATGCCGTTTGGTTTGATCAATGCTGGTACTACTTTACAGAGAGCAATGGACCTCACTTTCAGAGATGAGATGGGGAAATTCATTGTGGTATATCTTGATGACTTGACCGTTTTCTCCAAACAACATCAAGATCATGCATATCATTTGCAACAGGTGCTGGAAAGATGTCGACAAAATGGTATTTCTCTTAATCCCAAGAAATTAGTTTTTGGGGTTACAGAGGGTAAGCTTCTTAGTCATGTTGTGTCTAGAGAAGGTACTAAAATTAACTCAGAAAGAGTCAAGTCTATCCAAAGTCTTACTTTACCTGCTAGTAAGACTACAGTTCACTCTTTCTTCAGAAAGGTGAATTTTCTACGGAGATTCATTTTGGAATTCACTCATGCCCCAGTTCTAGTTTGTCCTGATTATACCAAGTACTTCATAGTATATAGTTATGCTTCCGAGCATACACTTTCAGCCATTCTTGTTCAACAGAATGAAGAAGGTGTGGAATCTCCTATTTCATTTATGAGTTGTCCTCTGAAGGCTTGTGAATTGAAATACTCAAATATGGAGAAACATGCTTATGTCATGGTCAAGGCAGTAAAGCATTTCCGGTTTTATATTTCGAATTCACACACTGTTGTTTAGGTGCCTGACACAATAGTGAAGTCGATCCTGACTCAACAGGAGTTTGGAACCAAAAGAGGTAATTGGATTGCCAAGATTCAAGAGTTTGATCTTGATATCAAACCTACCAATCTTGTGCATGGCAGAGGTTTGTGTCAGTTGATTGCCAACAATGTACCAAAAGAAATAGGAGATGAAGAAGAAGATGAGGACATGCCAACTGTTCTTTTTGTCACTACTACAGATGAGTGGTATTCTAATATTGGTCATTTTATCACCTATGGTGAGTGTCCTTCTCATCCATCCTATAAGGAAAAGAGAACTATCAAATTGAAGGTTGCTAACTATGTCCTATGGGACAATGGTTTGTATAAAAGAAGCCTTGATGGAGTTTTTCTCTATTGTGTGGATAAAGCACAACAAAGTAGACTTCTAGAGTCTTTTCACAATTTGGCTTGTGGAGGACATTTCTCTATGCCTGTGACAGCTCATAAGATTCTGCGAGCTAGGTACTATTGGCCCACATTGTTTCAGGATGTGTACAATAGGGTACGTAGGTGTGAGTTATGTTAGCAGTTTGTTGGAAAGCCTAAGTTGGTTGCACTACCTCTTAAGCCAGTTGTAATTAAAGAACCTTTTCAACAATGGGGTATTGACTTCATTAGTGCTGTGAACCCACCGTTGAGTGTGGGACACAACTTTGTTCTCACCGCAACTGATTATTTTACCAAGTGGGTGGAGGCCATCCCAGTAAAGCATGCTACTTCTGAAGTGGTATGTAATTTCCTTAAGGAAAGTATTATTTCATGGTTTGGAGTTCCAAACAAAATTGTGGCAGACAATGCTACTTGTTTTTCTTCCAATGAGATCACTAGTTTTTGTTATGAACATGGGATCATCCTTTCTCATTCTTCAGACTATTATCCACAAGGAAATGGTCAGGCAGAATCTAGTAACAAAAATCTGGTTACTATTATCAGGAAACTGGTAGAAGATAATCAGAGAACTTGGCATAAAGCATTGTTTGATCCTTTATGGGAAGACGTGATTATTCCCAAAAGGGCAATAGGTATTTCACCATTTCAGCTTCTATATGGATTGAATACAAAGATACCTATTACTTTGGAATTGTTGGCATTGAAGTTGGCAAAGGCAGTAGAAGATAGAACTTTTGAAAGTTCTATTGACAAAAGAATTATGTACCTCACCGAACTAGAAGAACAGTGGGCTATGGTAGTAGAACGTATTGCTGAACATCAAAGTCAGGTAAAGAAGCTTTTTGACACGAAGGCAAAGGCTCATGAGTTTCAAATTGGAGATCAAGTCTTGTTATGGGACAAGAGGAGAGAACCAAAAGGAATGCATGGAAAGTTTGATTCCCTATGGAGAGGCCAGTTCATCATTCATCAACTTTGTGGTGAAAGTATCTTCTTGTTGGAGTATCTGGATGGCACACCATTCTTGCTGCCTCACAGTGGACAACATCTGAAACACTTTAATCTTTGAAGTATTAGATAAGTTCATTTGTCCATATTGTATAGTTTTGTGTTTTTATTTTTCATTTTTGTTTAGTCTTTTGTGTCTTTTTCTTTTTGGTAGCTTGACTCTATCGCCCAATGACATGGATGAAGGCACTTAGAGACTAGTTTCTTCTCCCTTCAATTGTTTCAAAGTTTGATCGAAGGAAGTTCTCTAGTTAGAGCAAGTTGTTGTTCTCAAAATTAGCTACGCTTGTTTTTGTAGACAACCCCTATGAAACTTGTCTGTTTCGTAGCCTACACTTTAAGTTCACAAATCGAGACAAGCCTTCTTGGCCTCGTGTGAAGTCATCTCACTTCGTAGAATAGCTTGTGACAATCCTCTAGGTTGATTACTCGGGATTCATGAAAATTGACTAGGTTGTAAGCTTGTCAAAATATCAATTTTGATCATTTTAGGGTGTTAGTAAATTTTTTTAAGTCTTTATGTGCAATGTCGGCAAAATCTACCGCTCTTGCATACTTTTCTATTTTTATATGTAAAGGCAACCAAAAATGCCACTTTCGCATGTTAGTCTTGTTTTTAATTTAGACATGTTCAAGCAGCGATTTTTTCCGCCTTTACATGTTGTATGTGGATGACACATGCTATGTTGGCTATTTTCCCCGACCAAGTAAGATCTTACGAATCATGAAATTTTAGTGGCATTTATTGCCACTCATGTTGGTTTTAAGATCTCATCTTTTCAACCTTTTTAATGTGTAAAATCATTTTATTTTGTTATTTCTTTCTCCCTTAACCTTCCTGTCAACTATTGAAACCTTCCAAGATTGTTCAATCGTGCTGATTCCAAATTCAGACAAATTTTGGGTCACCAAGGTCACGTTAGGGTTTCAGCTTATTGTCATAGGTAGGTTGTTATTTTTCATTTTCATTTTCTATTTTAGAATAGGGTTTCATTAATCCTTTAAAATGATTGCTTTCTAAGCATGTTTATTTATCAAGATTTTTGGTAAAAACTTTTGTAAAGCCCGTGTTTCTATTTGCTATGATTGTTTTAAAATGACTTTTTCTTTCACATATCAAACCCTAGTCTTTCATAAGTTTTGTTGAGGTTCCTGAATAGGGTTTAGGTTTTAGGTTTTTTTCGTTTGAAAAATTGTGGGTATCGTTGCTATTTTTCACCGATGATACCTTGTTTTCTTTTTACATGTGCCTTGTATTTTGATAACCCTTGTACAGGGGCAGCAAATTTTGCCACCCTTCCACAAAAGTTTTGATAAAGTGATATGCACCATTGGTAGATTTTGCCGACCAAATAGCAAAGCTATCCCATATGCATTAGCGGAAATCTTCGCTGCCATTTACACAACTTGCAATTTTACTCAAACATGCGAACCTGTCCCACATGCAAAAGCGATAAAAATCACCACTATTACACAAAATCCAACCTTTATGTAGGATCAACAAATTTTGTCACCTTGACACTTGCAGTTTATTCCATACATGCAAGGGTGGTAAAATTTTCCGCTTGTGCATTCACTCAATTTTTTTTCTAAACTCTGGGATACTTTCAAAATTATTTTCCTGAGCCCGCTTTCCACTATTTTTTCAACCCGCTTACACTCTAGCCCTTTCAAGCTTATCCCCATAGTCGTGATCGTCGACATGTAATTTTCCCAAATTACTAGTATTTCCCCTAATTGCATGATCATGGCTTTTGTTGTAGTTTCTTCTATGGATTTTCTCTCTTCATTGACACTCCTTCTGGTGTTAGTTTTTCAAATGACTAAGTTGTCTCCAAAGAAGTCAAAAGCAATGAAGTATAAGTATCAAGGCATTTTTCCAATCACCTCAGTTACCTCCAATATTGATGATATTCGGGATATGGAGATAGACCATGTAGACATGGCTAAGTTCATGGAAAGAACTAAGTCTTCTAACCCTAGTTCTGCAATGAAGAAGATTGTTGATAGCAATATTCACTTGGTGTCATCTTTCCCAGTGGTAGCTCATAATACAGAGTTTGTTCTACAATGTGCTCAGTTCTAGAACAGAGATACTAGAGCAGTGGTGGATATGAATGGTAGTGTGATCATCAAATTGGATCCAAAATTCATTAATAAAGTTTTCATGTGTCCTACTACTATAGAAGTTGTGAAACTAGATTTTGCTGAAGCTTAAAAAGAATATGACAAGAATTCTAAGAAGGCTAAGAAGAGAATTAACACCAAGTGGCTTAAGACTTCAAGGCCAAATTTGTCTAGGTGGCCAAGGAGCTTTCCCAAAAGTGATTTTATTGAAGAAATTGGTGATCTCATAACTCTTCTTAGTAGGATAAGGGGGTTGGCTTCTTCCTCTCTTTTCCATGAATGGATGTACCCTTTTATCAAGGTTATACTTCAAGGCAAGCAAACCATCTTTTGGTGTGAACAAATCAGCAATGCTTTGCATGAGCAATTGACTAAGGTATCCACTACTTTCAAATTCTATATGACTTCTTACCTTGTGTATATAGCAGCATCAATGAGGATCTTTTTGGGTTTGACATCTGAAGGAGATAGGAGTGTGGTTCTTGTGTATCAATACTATCCTCAGTTGACGTTGAAAGGTTCAATTCATCATTTCAGGAGAGTAAATGATGCTTTCTTTGCAGTGTTCTTATGTCTTTTTGACTCCCATTTAGAACAGAGAAGGATTTCAGATGAAGCTTGGTCAGTTGTGAATGATTATGAGTGTATGTTCTTATAATTCCAGACTTTTTCATATCTAAGGGTTGGATTTTTCCAAGGCTATCCTTATATGTTGCCTATATTTCCTTTAGATAAGCTTGTTCTAATGGAATTATGTAGGCAAATGATTATCATACATAATAAGCAAATGGAACTCAAGAAACTAGGTTTCAGATTTCTAGTTGAGATCGGCAGATACCCAGTGTCAACTGCAGCAAAGGCTAGGATTTGGAGACTGAGATGCAGCTCGTGACCATGAAATAGTTCAAATGAAGACCAAGGTTTGATTACAGGGGTGTAAAAGACAAGATCAAAAGGAAGACCCAGTTTCATGAACCGATTGTTGAAGACATCTGGGTTGACTTAAGGATAGAAGAGGATATCAGAAAGTTAGACTATAGCAGGTTATCTCTAGAACAGATTGAGTATCTAGGATTGGCTGATATTCTTGAAGACTTGGTGGATGATGAAGAGCTGATTGATCCTAGTTATAACACTGAATAGATTGCTAATTCTCCTCTTCCACCTGTTCAATGGTCTCAAAAATAATTAACTTCTTTAAGGAAAAGATTTGAACCTATATTGGCTAACACAAACAAGTGGTTAGAAAGTAAGGGAATTGCTTTGAAAGAATTCCTTACTGGATCAGAGACTGAAGTTCAAGAACAAATAGGTAAGAAGGTGGAGAATAGGACAAAGAATAAGAGTGATATTCCCTCTTCTTCCCAGCCACATAAACCCAGGATCAAATTTGTGTCAAAGAAGTCAAAGGTTGTAGAGAAAGAATCTGAGGTAGAACAAATGGAAATTAAGAAATAGAATACTGATGAGCCAGCTATAGAAGAAATGGAGGTTGGGCAACAGAAGTTGTACAGCTGAAGAATACTTTTTCAGACATACTTAACTATATGTAAGTACAACTTGTATATATATATATACTTATGCGGCTAAGTATAGTTAAATTTTGAAAATTTTGGTATGCGGACCCTATCCTTTGCCATTGATGTCAAAGGGGGAGTGAGGAGCAGTGAAAAATGAGGAATCCAACTAAGGGGGAGCTCCGAAAAATGTATATAAAGACAGAGCATCAGCCAAGGGGGAGCATAGTGTAAACACTTAGTCATTTTTCACTAAGTGTTGCCATCAATGCCAAAGGGGGAGATTGTTGGCAAGAGACACTATATGGATTCATGATTGTTGTCATTGATGGCAACAAAGTTCATCCCACACATCCACAGGACATGGTGTGTCTCTACCGGAAGTCAGAGTGAAGAATGTTGTGGTCCGGTAAATAAGAACAGAGCATGTGGCAAGGTCCGATAGATAGGTCCGGATCTCTCAGAGGAAGTATCTTGGTGCAGTACAGATTTGGGGAAGTCAAGAGGACTACCTTGAGTGGTATATTCCAAGGATTTAGCCTTCGATGATAGATGAGGAAAAAGATATGGATAGTTGAGTACCAGATTCCTGAGTGACTGTGTGAACAGAGGAAGAACTGATTGATAGAACATCAGACTACTTTCTGGATGAGTTACTGATTGTGGTAAAGGTTATGAAGGCATGAATCATGTCTGGCTGACATGATTAATGATTTATACAAGCATATACTTGATCCGCATTACCTGATGTGCAAGGATTCAGCCGACTGATCAGAATTAGTGAAAAGATTGACTATTCTGGGTGTCGACTAGAAAGGTGATGAAATTACCTGTGCGGATATATATACATGATGGATTTAGTTGTGAGAGTTGTTGTTATCAAGCATGTGCGAATAAAAGTAGAAGAGTAGAGCAGAAGCAGTAAGGAAGGTCTGGTATGTGAAAGGAAAGCAGCTTAAGGGAAAAGGAAAGATGAAGTGCAGCAGATCAGTTTACTAAGCCTAACCAGAACTGGACTCCAGCATTTGCAGATGCTACCAATCAGTTCAAGTATTGTATAACACTCTTTTTGTAGATAGTGTGTCTCTTAGTAGGTAGTGTGCCTCCTTGTGAGCAGTGTGCTCGGGAAGTGGGCCCTAATTGGCAAGTGCCATTTTGTATTTCCTTATTCTTCTAACAGAGAATAATCTTTGGGTTAATCACCCCGTGGTTTTCTCCCTTAACAGGGTTTCCACGTCAAAAATATTGTGTCATGTGTATCTCCATTTTCATGGTTATGTTTGCTTGTTTGATTTAATGCTGCATTGATTAATAAGAAAGTTCAGAAAGAAGAAATAATTAGGATAACTGATTCACCCCCCCTCTCAGTTATCAACAGAAAATAGATCAACAGAGGAGATAGGAGAAGAACAAAGGGATGGAGTTATGTCTCCACAAAAGAATGTACCACAGGATACTAAAATCTCTTCTCTTTTGCCTAACATACCTGTTTCAGTTCCTCTGTATGTTTCACCTACCATCCTTGTTTCACCTATCAACATCCCATCTTCTGAATCTCCATCACCCTCAAAAATAATTTTTGATAATCCTCAAACTACTTTTGATAATGTTCTTCATTCTTCTGGGTCCATTCCTAGTCTGTCTTCCTCATCTTTTGACATTGGGGACTCTACAATATTTGATCACTTTGTATTGGGTTCTGACCAAGTTTTGAATGTGAATGTGTCAGGTGCAGTGTTTACTAATACTCCACCTATTGTTTCTACTTCCAATGCCAGTACAGTTCCCGTAACACCGACAATGGAACCGGATCCGAATGTGAGTACTTATGTGCTTCCTCCATGATTGTTAGCATATACGCCTAAAAGAATTAAACAAGCCATCTCTCTAGATGACTTTGATTTTGGTAAGTTGGTGCCTGTTAAGGCTAAGACTCCAAAGAAGCCAAAAATTCTTTCAAGAGTGTTGGGAGACAAAGGGCATAAATTTGTGGAGATTGCAAGGCTCCCACAGGATGCTACCATAGAAAATTTTAGTATGAGTGATTACTCTATTTCTAGAATTGAGCTAGGCAAAATAACACATGAGAGTGCAAAGACTGACATGCAATCAACAATGGATATTTTGATTTAGAAGTTTGATAAAGAAAAAGAGATGAAAGATCATTATAAAGCAATGTTAGAGCAATTGACTGCAGTGGTAAGGAAGATTACTTTGAATTTAGAATCAGTGACTCCTGAGGCTATTTCTATTGAAGATCATATCATCCAGAAAGCTAAAAAGACTCACCTTAAGGGAAAAGTGCTTGAAGAATATTTGGAAAGGATGCACACACAGGGAATCTCTCTTCTTACAGAGCTATTTGAGAAAACAAGCAAAATGGAGAAAATCAGGGCAGAACTTGATGATTTGATTGATGCTATTTCTCAGGATATTGAACATTTAGAGCAGAGTCATGATAAGTGGGTAGAAATGAGGAAGTTGAAAATAAGTGCTTTGATATCAATTGGTGTTATTCCAAATTGGGATTCATATACCAAGACTAAGGAGGCATTGACATATCGAAGTCGTGTGTTGAAAGATCTAATCAGTGACATAGAAACTACAAGGAAGCTAAGTGACAAAAGTGACATTAGTCTCTTATACAAGTTGGAGGAGCTGCCATGCAATTTGGTGTCAAGGGATAATCAATTTCTTTCTACAGAGGAGATGACCCAGGAATTTGAGAATATGTTTCAGGAGTTTGAGGACAAAACATTTTCAGTAGCTTCCATGGATAATATTCTTGATAGCCAGTTAACTTTGGATAATCTGAAGGCCAAGTTAACTAGCCATGCAAAATCAATTACCATAGTTAGAGATGCAATAGTCAGAGCCTGGATGATTTTCAGGAACACAGTCAGTTCGAATAGTTTGGGGATGCAAGCTGCATTTACTATGTATGATTGCCACATGAAGAAAGAAGGTAGTGCAAGTTGAAGTAGCGTTTTCATCACTTAGTTTATTTTCTATTTTTTAGATGTGCTTTTGAAATATTTTTGGACATATTTACATGTACTTTTCTCAGATGTAATTACATATAAAAACATAGGAAGTCCCAAATCAAAAAGGACTCCTTTGTTGAATAAGTCATAGTTAGTTGTTCTTTTCCTATTTTTGCTCTCGGTTTCTCCTATAAATAAAGAGGACCCCCATTGTAATGATCATCTTTAGTTATTGAAGTGAAACTCTGCCAAATTGAAGAGCATTTTGAGACTTTGTGTTCAAATTGTAAATCATATTTTATCAAGTGAATAGAAAAGCAAGCGATCGTTCAATCTTTGCATTGGAATAACTTGTGGTGTATTGGAAATTGTTCTTATGTCTTTTTCCTTAAACTATCTTATCTATTTGATCGCATTGTAGTGTGAGTTTGGATAATCTAGGAGATGTTCTAAAGCTAATATTGGAGACTTTGTGCTGTAATAATTATCTTTGGGTTTGTGATTTTATGTTTTGGGATAAAAGATATTGGAAAGACTTTGAGCTACTGCTATCTTTTATGATCGTGTGTTTTATTATAGTATTTGGTGAAGACTTTGGGCTACACCTTATCCTATTTGTTTCTAAATTTTAAATCAGCAAAAGGAGCAATGATAGACTTTATGCTCTTGTGGGTTTCTTGGTTATATTTGATTTGTATTGTGAAGTTGCTATTTTAAATTGTAAACATCATTTCTGAAAAAAGAGAAATGCATGATATGGATTCACCCTAAAGATTAGTGTTAGAATAGATAATTTTGAAAGTAGTTAAGAAAGGGAACCTCCCACTAAGAGGAGAGATTTATCTCATCACACTGTGGTTGATATAACCATTTTGCCGTCAGCGAGTTGACGACAAAATATTCACCCAATAGTATATATATATTAATTTATTAATATATATATACATATATTCATTAATTTAATAATAAATTCATTCATTATATTATATTATATATATATATTAATTGATATATATATATATATATATATAAATTTATTGGGTTATATATATATATATATATTCTTTGAAACTACTCTTTTTAATTTTGTTCTGTCCTATAGCCTTGGAGCTAATGTCTTTTCTCCCTAGAGATCTCTTGGATCTTGCCCCATCCTTCACCCTTCTTTTTATTTAGTTTAGGTATGCAATTTATCATTTTTATTCTCTTCTCTGGCTTTCTTTCTCCTGATGATGGATCACGGAGTGTGATCTGAAACATTGAGAGAAAAATCTTGATAACAGTCAAATCCAGAAGCACTCAATCACAACACTATGGACTATGGAAAATTAATGAATTCCACACAAATTATATTTATTAAAATTCTAACTAAAAAATGTGGTAACTACAAGTTAATTACCTAGCATAAAAATATGTGAACTTGTCTTGAGCATATGATCATATATGCTTTAGTTAATTATAAATTAATCATATTGTAAATTTTTTCATTTCAAAAAATATTTGTATTTATAGGTATTGTTTAGAGACACTTTATTGGGTCTTAAAAACCTCACATAGTTGACCTAGAAATATTCCTAAATTATCCACATATTTAACTTTCTATAGTGCATATACCTTTTCCTTGTAATTAATTTATCACCAATACTTTATGTAACATAGAAAATTGCATACCCTTGAAATATCATGTTGCATTTTGACTCGCTTTGGTATCTGATCTCATAGCATCTTTTTAGGGCCACCCATCCTTGACCTTGGCCTATACCACCCCACACCAAGGTTTGCCAAAAAACAATTTACATATTTATTTCTTTCCATTTTTTGAGAACACATGCTAAATTTTAGATAATATTCTGAGGATGCAAGTGCAATGCATGGACATCCCCACAATGTGGTGGCATCCCAAATATTCTAGAAATTCAAACATTTGATTCTTCCACCTTGTCATTTGACTCCATCGGTGGTAATGCTCATGTGGTATTGAAACAACCCATGTAGTGTACCTGACCTCTCAGATTCCTCATTATTGATACAAAAAGAAATATTTGGGAAAGGGAGCTTCTTCCTTCCACTCTCTCTCACATACTTTTGAAGAAAATTAATATATAGTTGATTGTTCGAAAATAACTCTCTTATCTCTCACAATAAAAGATTAGTGATTTGGATGCTCTTCTACACTGTAGCATCTCTCTTTTCAGCTTTGTAGGTTCCTATTTGCAACTTGTATAGTATGGAGGCTCTCTTCTAAGGGTTTGGAGTTTTTCATGCATAGATTGAACCCTCAAGGAGCTTGCAACATCCTTCATTGTTCTACAATTTGGTAACATTGTTTCATTTATTAGAAATAGAGTTATCTTGTTGATTTATTGAAAACTACTTTATCTACATTTTGGCAAATTTGTGGTGTAGACCACCACCCTCTTTTTCCTTCGTACACTAGGGTATTCTTCCCCATAGACTAGGGTTGGTACTCTTAGTTTTTGTTTATTTTGTCCATGCTATTGTTTCCTAGATGCACGTAGTAAATAGGAGCACACACACTTCTTTTATTTTTCCATAGTGGCTACCCGTGGAGGTTGAAAGACTGAAATAGGGGCTTGACCTGAAGGAAAGATCCTAAGTAGTCCCAACCATTTTTCTTGGTTTGTTTTGTTGTATGTTTAAGGAAAGATTCAAACGCATGAGAGTTTGTTAATATATTCTCTATTCTTTTCTTATCATTTACTACTTCTTTGTTAGTCAATTAAATACATTTGTTTATCAATTTGTTTCTTTATTATTGTTGGGTGCTCATTCTGGTTTTATGTGCATACTAGATGAGTCAATAGACTCAAACATGACTCTCTTGTATGAATCTTTTATGTTTTGCTGCCATACGGATGACAGTATGACACATAGACGTCCCCATGACGCGTTAGCATCCTGGGTCGAGGCTCTCCTCTTTTGATGTCAGGTTCCTCTAAATCTTTCATTTACTATTATGTTTTCCTTTATGTAATCTAGTTCTTAGATTTTTAGATTTCACAGTTTTAGTGTTGTGCCTTAGTGCTTTCACTTATCAAGATTAGTTAATTTCTAAGTGTAGAGAAAAGTAAAATCTTGCTAGAGTTGTTCCGTTCTTCCTAATTGGATATACTTAGCAGAATACTCTTCCTTGAGGTTAGTAAAGATTCTCATGTAATAGTAGAAATTGGTTCTAATTAGATAGCATTGTTTTATCTTACTTTAGAACCTAATTTTCTTACACTACATTTTGTTATTCAATTCCATCTCTCTTATAATTCTACTTCTCTACTTTATTTATTTGGTACACATTGTTGAAATATTAAGGTTTACATTAATAAAGTCACCATAGTGACTTGTAGTTTATTATCAAGTAGTGAAATAATTAGTTATATTCTCGTAAGATGGTAGTTTGGGAAGTTATATTTGAAAGGCTTTATAAAATCCATCTTGGAGTGAATGTAAGATCATCCAGAATTCAATAATGTAATATTATCCAGTGTTATTATTATGCAACAATGATTTAGTTCTCTACAACATTCTATATTCTTTGTCATTTCCAACATGGTATTGGAGCCTAGAAAAGAGGTTTATGGCAAGAAGGCCACCTAAGAAGGAGGAAGAGGGTAGATTTATTTAAATCAATCCTCACTAATCTTGGTTTTCTTTTTTTTCATGTGATGTCAAAATAGATGTTGAAAATCTATTGGAATTGTGGATTGCTGAAGGTTTACCTTCAATCAAGCACAACCTTATTGATCTTGTTAGTTTTGGATACTAGGAAAATAAAATTTTACAATTGTTCAAAATTGAAGCACCCTTTCTAGATTGCACTGCCACAAGTTTCATCTACATCTATTGAATGGTGACAAAAGCTATAGCACCGAGTGGTCTATGGTTTTTACAAATACTACAATTTTCAACGACCATTATCAAGTTGCTAGAGGCAACGACATTCCATTTGTTTGTAGATAACATAGGTAATTTAATCTAACTCCCTGTGGTTCACTTGCTAAAGATAATCCTAGCCTAGTGCAACCTTAATTTTCTAAAGTGCATGTTGTAGAGAGCCTTCCCGTAGATTATTTTAGTTCATCTAGACAAGCATCTTTGGGGACTCTGAGGATCTTGTAGGAGTGAGAGGTTATCACTTTTCTTTGGCATGCAATTAATTTTTTTTTTAGTGAAGATCAATAGAGAAGGAAAACTAAGTGGAAATATGGTTGGACATTAAGTTTCTTTGAGTTGATTTTATTTTAATTTACTTGGTGAAGTTTAGGGCTTTCATTACCTATCTATTATCTTATTTTCAAAGTATTTTTGTAGTTTACAAAATTAGAGGAAGTAAAAAATGGTGGAAAATGTATGCAATTATTTTTTGTATGTGGAATTATAAGGTTTGAAAGGCATATTCCAAATTTTACATGTATTGGAGTGATAAGGAAAATAAGGTGTTATAAGGATAATTTGGTCACATAATTAAAGGTGCAATTTTGGTTGAGCTATCATGTTTCCTTATTCTTGTATTTTCAAGGCCATCTTTGCAACACCTGATGGCACCTCCAAAGAAAATCAATGTTCTTGTTATTCATGGAGAAGATGATTTGTAAGGATAGTTTTTGTGTTGATTGGCATTTTAGGTATTGTAGTACTTCCTTTGGTGCTACCTTTGGAGGGTAAGGACTAAGAGGGTCAAATTGGAGGTTGAAGGAGTTTCTTCCATCTCGAGCCAACTTCTCATTGAGAGATGGTGTCTTGTATGAGAAGCATATGTTTTTGTTTTCTTATGTGTTCTTTTTATGCTAACATAATTAAAGAATGCATATATTGTGAAGTTTTCTTTTGGAGATAGGAAGGGATTTGGTGAACTCAATATGAATTGTTTCCCATATAGTTTAGGAGTCTATGGCTATGGGGAATTATACCCTTCTGAGGGTCATGAGACAACTTGATGGAGCACTATGGATGCAACTCAATATGGATTATTGTCTAATAATTAAGGGGATCTGTGATTTAGGAGTTCAGAGAGGTGGTAATCCAGAAACTCAGGATTTCAGCTCAAGAGCTACACCCTTTTGAGGGTTATGAGGCAGCTTGATGGAGTTCCACCTAATTCAGAATTTGTTTCTTCAAAGAAAAATTTTCTCAAGAATGTGTATTTGTTTTGTGTAATGAGCATGTTTTGTTATATGTTCTATTTGTGTAATGTAAACCTTAAGGGGGATTAGTGTTGGAATATTAAGGTTTACATTAACAAAGTCACCATAGTGACTTGTAGTTTATTATCAAGTAGTTAAACAATTAGTTGTATTCTTGTAATATGGTAGTTCAGGAAGTTCTATTTGAAAGGTTTTATAAAATCTATCTTGGAGTGAATGTAAGATCATCAAGAATTCAATAATATAATATTATTTAGTGTTATTATTATGCAACTATGATTTAGTTCTCTACAATATTCTATATGCTCTACCATTTCCAACACACATAAGCATTCAACCATGTTGGATCTATTTCTCCAAACCTTCACAACTTTCAATGATCCTCTTAGTAGTGAAGATTTTGACATGCTTGATGAAGCCCTTGATGACTTCATCCATGTCACTTCTTCCTCTTCTCATTTGAAACAAATTCCTTCTAAACAAATGATTAACATAATTTACATTTCTGGCTCTACAAAACCAGTGAAACCAAAAAATGTGGAACATTTTGTTCTGATACACAAGAAATTTCTAAACTAGTAATCATTGTTCAAGGTTCCCCAAACACACCTCAAACTTTGAATTACTTAACAAAAGTTGCAAAATCCATAACATTAAATGTGTCTAGTCCTCCTCATTATCATGAGGTAGCCCACACAATAATACAATGTGAAACAAATAGATTGCCTCCATCATTGTTTTCCTCCCAACTTGTTCTCCTATTCTTGCTCTACCTCCTTGTCTTTCTCAAAAGATTCGAATTGAGTATGATCTTAAAGAGTAGCTTCACACTACTCCTACCAAGATTTCTCTTTGGGAGCTCATTCAAACTTCACCAACATATCATGGCATACTCTAAGAAGCCTTACAAAAGATCCCAATAGCATCTTCTTCTAGGTTTAATGACATAGCTGCCTTGCATGATTGTATCTATAGGAATTATCTTGATATAGTGTTTCAAAAATATGAATTGCCCTCTTTAGATGTGCAGAAAAAAATGATCCTCTTCTTATCATTGTTGGGATTAATTCTTTTGGTATCAAATGTACCCTTATTGATAATGGTTTAGGTCTCAATTTTTGTGGTGTAGACCTATTAAACCATATCAATATTGATATGTCTTGTATATCTCCCACCAATCTTTCTATTCATGACTTTGAAAATGTAGGTAGACAAACTTTGGTCACAATCACGTTACCGATTGAATTGGGCCCTGTTACTTTGCTTACTCTTGTTCATGTCATGCTTAGTGCTTTATCTTATAATATCCTTCTTGGTATACCATGGATTCACGCCATGGGTGTGGTTCTGTCTACCTTGCATTAATCTATTACGTTTGTCTTGTTGAAATGTCATCAATGCCAAAGGGGGAGATTGTTGGCAACATAGTCAAGAGACATTGCTGGTATGATGGAGACTTGATGATTGTCATTGATGGAAACAATCAAACATGACTTAGAACACCTCCTATGACAAAGTTGTGCATAGACTTTTGGTCCAGAATGACTAACTTAGCCAAAATTGACTAAGTATTGACAGGATACTAAGACAGTGATAGTAATTCAGTTGGTACTCCTCTGCAATTGAAGATCCTATCATGTAGTTCTGGTATGTTACTCACAACTATCTGGTGATGTCATAATTCAATGTTCAAGTCCTGATTTCGTCCGAAAGTCATATGGTGAATTGTCTAAGTTTGGGTGAATAGAGTTAAGTCAGAAACAGTACAGACTACCTGAGTAATTTGGTCCACATTCCTCCGCTGATGAATATTTTGATTTATAGTTTTGAGGTATTGAAGATATATGTCATGAGCATCTAAATCTAGAGTTATAGAGCTTGAAGTTCATCAGATCACAATTTACAAGTTCTTCATTATCGGCTTCCAGTTTGGCAGTATTTCTCTATGACAGAACAATAGTTCTAAGATCTGCATTTCACTATCAAAGAGTACTATGCTCTGCAGTTTGGAAGGTATGATAAGAGGTCTATAATGAATGTTGGTTATGAATTTCAAAGTCTCATATGGTTTGTATTGAAATTTATGGTATGACAGTCAAGCTAGTTGTGTGCGCACTTAAGGGTTAAGCCGATAGTCATGATAGATTGATATGTGGTGAAGGTATTGATGAAAGTAGATTGTCATTGATGTCAAAAAGGTGTTGGTATTGACAGGAGTTGTTCATGTCATCAGGATTAGTGGATGTTCAAATTCTTCATCATGGGATTGCTCATGGTTCCATGATCACAGTTCAGGAGTTGTTTACTTCATGATGCTCATGGTCTCATTTCAGGATGCTTGATGGAGTTCATATCTTGTTTATGTTCATTCTTGTTTGTGTTGGTTCATTTTTGTAGATTTTATTCAGTGGCGTCTGATTAACAAGGTGTGTTTCATGTATCCATATTGTTCACAGGTTGTCCACCAAAGCAGAGAGCAGAATTTTTTTTTGAAGAACTTGTTTGTGTTGATGGTTGAACATATTGATGAGTTGTTGATGATAGACACAGGTTGATGTCTTGCAGATGCATAGAAGGTATCATTTATGATTGACAGATTTGCAGGGCTTGTTTGTTCATTCATGTCATTATGGTGTTATGGTGTTCTTCATGTGGGTGTTGGCATTGGTATAGATGTTCTTGATGTTCATGCCCATAATGTATACACTACATTGATTTCATTTATTACTCTCAATTGTACTATCTTAGTTGGTATGATGACTTACTTGGCACAAGGTTGGTTGGTGTCACATTTGACACAGTCACAATTGTCTATACATAGTTGCTTTCTTAGTGGTTTCACTTGCTCTTCACAGTTTATATGTTCAGTGGTTTCACCTTCATATTGTTGCCCTCAGTTTAGTGAATTCACTTGGTTCAGTTGATTGTTGGTTGTTGGCATATGGTATATGATATCATGTTTCTTTCCTGTGATAAATTCTTGTATCATCTTGACACATGGATTTTTATACAGTTTGGCTTATGAAAAGGCTTGAGTTTTTGGTCACATTGATATAAGGTTGATATGAGCCTTGTTTCCACTTGCATTAAGGTCAAACATTGATATTCTCACATGGACTTCAAGGTAATAAAGGCATTGAATATAATACATATTTGAAGAGAAGCTCAAAAAGTATTAAAAATTATTCATTTAAAAGGTCTCAAATTTCCTCATTTTATGGAGGCCAATTTAAATGGAGAGCTCGATGCATAGGGGAGCATGGTTTATAAAATCATTTGAAAATCTTTAAATGGAGAGATTGATTTTCATTGAATATCATAGAGGAGTACATGATATATGGAAACCATTGAATATATTCTATTAAAGTGGGAGCTATTTTGTTTTTAGAATTTTTTTTTGCTTTTTAAATGCCATTGTTTATGGGAACGATGTCAATGAAGATTTTATTCCTTTTTATAAGGAGTTTTTGATTTTTTTAAAAAGGCATAAAATGTGGAAGCTTTTATAGCAATTTTTTTAAGGAAAGTTTTTTTTAATGATCTTTTTGTGAGAAGAGGATGAGGGCAGAGAATACGAAGAGACCATTTTTCTCTTTAAGAAAATGATTTCTTTTTCTTTCAAGGGATGATGAATTGAAATTTATTGATGGAGGAATATGAAAGATTTTTTCATTGCATATGCAGAGGCAGATGAATCAAAACATTATTGAAATTTTTTTTATGATCTAATTTTTTTGTGAAGATGGTTTGTGTAGAGAAGGTAAAAAGATTGGAGAAAGTTTTTTAAGCTTGTGAAGAGTTTTTTGCTTGCAGGAGAAAAGTCTCCATGAAGATTTGTTTTTGTGAGAAGAAGTTGAAGAGTTTTAAGATGAAGAAAATGGAACACAAAAATAAAGGAGATATCAGATGGAAGAGGAATGCGAAGGGTTTTGAAGAAAAAATATATGTTTTATTTTTGTAGGTTCCAGATTGATGTGAGTTGATCTAATATTTTGATGTGCTCCAAAGGTTTATGAAGAGTAATTTTTAGACTGATTGAAGGATTGTATTGATTGGGAGAAGTATGTATTGTATTGGGTAAAGAGGTAATTGTTTATCTTGTAGAGATGTTGTTTGATTGAAATGAGATTAATGTAATGGAGTTGTTTGTAGAAGTTGCTTCAAGGATAATGCAGAGTCAATTTATTTTGCAGGAATAAATCATTTTTGTAGAGATAGTTTGTACTTATGATGAGAATGAGATTTTGAGTTGAGATGAATCCAATACAGGATCTGATTAAAAATTAATTGTTGGCAGAAGCATTTTGAAGACATATACACAAAGATATCAATTTTGATTTTGGAGACAAAGTAAAAGATGAAATTGTAGATGAAGAAGTTTGTGTTGAATGATGTAGGATATGAATGAAAAAGAGAAACAGATGATTTGTAGTGAATTAGGGAAACCCCTTGAGTTAACTTTTCTATTCTAATGTATTTATAATTTCTAGTGAGGCTTGTATCTAGTGAGGATTTTGCCAGTGAGGCTTGTAGGTCAGTGAGACCTTAGATTTGTTAGTGAGACACCCACATTAGCTAGTGAGGCTTGTAAAGATGTTTTCAAGGTTAAGCCAGTGAGGCAGTTTTGGAGTGGTTTTTCTACCCCAGGAGGGTTTTCCACTCGTGCAAACTTGTGTTATGACTTATATTTTTTTCATCTGTATGTGTGTATGTTAATGTTTTGCTCATGAGTTTTTTGTTCACTCCTTTCATTCTCAGTTATATGCATATGTGTAACAAATCATTGATGAGTTTGGGTGGGTGCAAAAAGTTGGGGAGCCAAAAAGTGGCCAACTTAAAAAAAAATAGAAATAATGTGCTTGTATTATGGCTTGGTGTTGCTGAGCCTACACCAAGCCATAACGCGCTCATGTTATGTGCTGTTATATATATATATATAAAGTAGCATTCTATTTCATTATTTCATAGCAAATTCCAAGAAACTTGCAACTTGAAGAAAGAAAGGAGCATGCTCACGTTATCTAAGGTCTAATCGTTAGCTATTTCTCATCGATTCATCATCAAAATACTGCCACGATGTCGGGGAAATCAAAGAAGTAAGTTTTATTTATTTTTTTGTGTGAATTTGTTGCTAAATAGGTAGGTTAAAATAGTTTTTGATGTCAATTTCTTAAATTTACAGGAGTTGATAATGCACCTCCTCCTCCTCCCCTTCCTAAAAATCCACAAAATCCTCTGGCAACTGAACAACAAATACCTACTGAAGAAGAACCCCAGCCACAAACACCTCCATTTATTCCTAAATATGCCCCTAGAACACAAGAAAATATAATGGGGCAAATTGAAAATAATAAGAAACAAATTGAGGACATAATTGCAACATTGAAAGAACCTGCAACTTTAACCTTGCATAGATCCACGCTTGCTCAATCCCTTGAATCTATGTTATCAAATGTAGATTCAATAAGCAAGCAAATCACTAGTTGGACAGAAAAGAGGAGAGAATTTAGAGAGTATTATGTTGACAAGTTATCATATGAACAAGTGAAAAAGGAACAAATTACAAAACTCAACTTGTGTTCTATTTTCACAGACCCACGAACAAATGAATCTCTACCCCTTACATGCAAGAGGTTCCCTATCCATTGGTGTAACAACCAAGCGATAAGGGACAATTTTGCGCAGAGGTGGTGGATGGTTTTTGACCATCCTCCATGCAACAATAATGAAGTCCTGCAATATTTTTTGAAGAAACTCTACTGTGAGTTTGTCAAAAATAAAGTGCCAAATTATTTTGATATGCGGGAGTTCCAGGGTAGAGGTAGGGGGTCAACACAAGATAGACTAGGGGCACGTGTTGACCCACAATGGCTAGAGAGACAAGCACTCACCAGACCGACCCATGAGCACATTTCTATCCCTTCCATTGTGAAGGAGAGTGTTGAGGTCGAGACACTTCAGTCCATTAGTACCTTGACCCATAGCATCTTACAGCATGCTAGTTCTATAGTACAACATGGGCCGGGGGAGAGTTCGAGTATGGTTCCACCCCATACTTGTCGGACTTGTGGGTCAGCATGTGGTTATGACCCCATGGATAGTCATGACATAGGTGTGTAGGCTACATCTACAGCTGAGCAGATGGTGATGACAGATGCCCTCCTGAGTGAGACTTTTAGGCTTGATACTCAGGTAAATCTTAGCAAGTTCATTGAATTTAATTTATTAAATTTCATTTTTGAAATGCAAGATTAACTAATTTAGTTTGATGATTTTAATGGAATTTCAGGGTCATAGCGTTGATGCAGTTTTCAGTGGTTCTCCACCTACATATTACACTACATCATCTACTGTCGGGGTATGTAACTAGTAAATAATTATAAATATTACATGTGAATAGCATCATTATATGAATGGTATTCTAATATCTGATTTTGGATGTTGAATAGGTTAATATTGGAGAATTCACGACAACACCTGCCAGCAGTGGTGGACTTCAAATCTTCACGGAGGTAATAAAATAAATAGTTTAATGAATGAATTGTACTTACTAGATTTTTGTATGTGACTTGTGTGCTTTATTGTGTGTACTTCCATGTTTAGATGAATGTGTGTGTATGTTAGGAGCCATGATTTGCATCACTATTATAGTTTTCGTAATTGAATAATGTTGTTTTATTTCTAAATTATGCAGGCTGCGGAGACACCTCCTGATGTTCATAGGGAAATGGAGCATGGTGTGTCCTCTGCGATTCATAGCTCCATGTCATTGATAGGGGTATGAGGCATATTAGTAAATTTCAATTTACATTCATTGTTATAGTTGTTTATTTTTGAAAAATCAAAAGATTATTGATTTGAAGTTTAATTTTTATCTAGATGGTTTCTATAGGACATGACATCACCATAGCCTAATCCTGCTACTAAGGCAAATGAGGAGACAGATTATATGGTAGTGGTAAGTGATTATTTTGTTAAATATTTCATTTTTATAACATGTAATTTCTATATATTAATGTCTATACTTTTTATTGTAATAGCTACAGATGCACAAACAACTAAATAGGAGGAGCATCCATCAACTTCATAGTAGACCACCCACATACGCATCTCCATCCCCTAGAAGATCAAAGGCTTCCCGTGATCTATTCTCTTCACCAGCTAGAGGGGAATGACTTTTTATTGTGTTCCTTTGTTGTATGCCTATATGGCATTTGTGGACATATATTTTGTATTGCATATAGTTGACATTGTATGCCTATATGGCATTCTTGTAAGCATATATGGCTATTTTGTATATATGTTATACTTATATCGACAAATATTGATGTATGCCTATATAGATATTTGGTTTTAATACAAATCTTTTTTATTGATGGCATCCATACTTGCATTATAAATCCACGTTTGAATGGATATTTGTAGATGGTTACTTCAAATATTTAAAGTCCAATTGTATTACATAGGATGTTTGTTGATCCAATAAGCCATCTATTGTTATTCAAGTATCACCTAAACCTCATCTTGGAACTAAAAGATAAAAGTTGTATTTAAAATAAAAATGAATCATCATGTTGAACCAGAAAATATTCATGTTCTTTATGAGTTACTCAATTGAAAATATTCAAATGAGTATGCTGATCCATATTCTTTATGAGTTGGTCAATTGAAAATATTTCTTAATTTCTTGTTATTATACCATATTGGGATGCAAAGAGTATGTTTCTTGTTTTGAATAAGATATTCAAAATCATATTCTTATGAGCACCTGATGACCATTGTGGTTATTAAATGTAATTCCTCTTGCATATAAGGCGAGGTTATGAGAGTACATTGAGTCTTACCTAATTTTAGTATGCAACATAACATTGGGGCTATAAGCTTCCATGAGTCATCAACAATCAAGATTCAAGGTTGTCATTGAAGTCAGAGGGTCAAGGTTGTTTGTCATTGATGTCAAGGTTGATACCATGATATTGATAAGGTGATACAGTGATTCAAGGTAGGTGATGGTCATGAGGTGCATGATGCTGTGAATATGGTTTTCATGATAAGGTCTCTCAATTCATGTTGATGCTGCACAAGATAAACATGGTTCATATGATGCAAGGTTCATGTTCATGGTGGATGTGGTTTTGTTCATGCAAGGTTTTGTTGTGAATATAGTTTTCATGATAAGGTCTATCGTGGAAGGTTGATATGATGCAATGTTCATATTCATGGTGGATGTGATTTTGTTCATGCAATAAGAAGTTAGAGAAGACACAAGCTTTCATAATCATAATTCAATGTCATCATCAAGGAGAGTTATATTTATCAAGGGGAGTCATGTGTTTGATTCTAATGTCAAGTTGTTCATGTCCTAGAACCCTAAGCCTAGGATAAGTGTCATACTCTAATTTCTTTTTTCTGATGTCCCTGAGGTCTCTGAAATGTCCTAGATATCTCTTGATGAAAGTTAGAATGTTTAAGTCTTTCTTATTGATAGTTAGGGTTTGCATATTAGGCATTAAACCCTAAAAAGAATCTACTTTTCTTAAGACTTTAAAACCCTCAATTGCCTATTGTGTGTAAAGTGCACTTTTGTTTTAATTTATTATTGACTTATAATCACAAGTTACTATCACTTAAATCAACCTACTAAAGGGTCTTTAAGTCATTAGTTCACTGGCCCTTCAACCTAACTCAACCAGCATCTCTGATAAACTCTCATAAGATTGAGCACCATATCATAATCGAAGGTCATATTTAATTGATATGAAGGCGGGAAAAAGGATTGGAAGGTCAGTATTTAAAGGAGTTTGGAATACAAACAATCATCTTGGTTGAATTTGATGGGCATGCCTTTATAAAAGGCTAAAAGATAGCTTTATGCAGGATATCATGGTATTTGTAGTGTTTAAAGATTGAAGACTAGTTAGTGTTTGTAGCTCGAACTATTTCGGCATGTTTGGGTGCAAAACAGGACCATGCCTAGCCTAAACGTACCCATCTAGATGCCTTGGAACTATTAGTTTGACCACACGAGGAGAAGAACAAAAGTTACACCCCTTTGCAACTTTACACTGCCTCCTTCTGACAACTTTTGGGGTAGAAGAAAACCTTTCACCATGGGAAAATGCCTCAAAGATATAAAAAACTAAGAGAGGTTATTGTAGAGGGAGCCTACATGATCATGTTTCCCCAGATGAAATGTATCTAAGTGACACAGTTTCTAGGTAACTGTACCCATCCGGACACGTTGGAATAGTCAGTTTGGTCGCATCAAGAATAGGACAAAAGTTACACCCCTTTGCAAATGTACCTAGATTTTATACGTTATTCTCAAGATAAACTTCATCTATCACTTAGGTCTAACCCCATGAATCATAACATGATGATGTAAAAATGTGTATATATGTAAAAATACAGCAGCAAATAAAAAAAGACAAACCTTACAAATTAATGTGCATACTTACAACTCAATGTAACGTGACTTTACAAAATCAATGTGAATACTTAAAAATTTATCCAATGAACCATCTAGGTCTTCTCTACTCTTTATTGTGTCAAGTATTGCTTCATGGTCAGACTCACGTACCTTCCACAAGGTCTTGTTCAAAGGTCTACCTCGATATTGTATCAAATGAACATTGGATGCCAGAACAAGGTTCGAGTAATTAAGAATCTTTTGATGCATGTCAAAGTCCTAAAATAGCCAAACATTAACACTCTTATGTGTGTACCTTCTAAGCCATGTTCCAGTAATAACCACTGAGCCTGTAGGGTATTTGATGTTTTCTCCATCTCTAATTGGGGCCTCCAATTTCTTTTTGGCCTCAACACAACGACACAAGTAATAATTTGTTTCCTCTTCGTTATCTTCATATGTAATAACTACATATACATGCCCTACATTGATATGTGTAGCAAATTAGATGAAATTAGTCAAAATTACAAAAACACTACAATGTAAGATGCCATTAGGAATTTCAAAAGCTATGCAAATAGATATATTACCTGGTTGAACTAGATCTGATATGTGGTCAAAGTCAACTGATGATTCCATCTATGTTAGTTCTAGTGCTGTCGAGGGTCGATACGTGTTAAGTGGGCTAAGATGACTTAACTTCCATTCATTAACCCACTCCTTTGACTCGCACTCGTCCCAGGCTTGAATTGTATAGGAAGAATAAAAGAATGACATCTTTCACGTATGGATACTCCATGAAACCACAATTGAGCTTCTAAAAGATTGCATCTCACTTGATCTTGTCAGTGTAGAATAGTCCTCATATGGTACAATGTTAGTATCATCTATCAACCAAAAAAATCTATGAACTGAAGACTTACCTTCATTACCTAGAACCATGGAAGCATTACACCACTCGATGATCGATTTTGCATCTGTCAACTTTGCATTGTCTTTATACTTTAACTCTTCTCATGCTATGGCTCTTTTGATACATGCTCCTACACCATCATGCTCCCCCTTTCCATGCCCAGCCTCACAAAAGTTCCACATATGCTGAACACCTATAAAATTATGCCTCCTACTCAGCCAATAGAAATTCTGTGACTTCTTGAATTATGATGCACAGTTATCTGACCATATGATATGTTGACTGAATTATATACCCCTTCTAGCCAAATCATTGTAGAACACCTGAAAGAAACCTTGGACAAACTCCGTAGAATACATGCAATCATCACTGATATAGAAATGATACTCCCTTATGATCTTTCTATCATCCTCTGTACTATCATTCACATGAATGAATGTGATGTGCACAAATATGGAAACCTGTGTGGAGTTGTAATATTGTGATTGCACCTCACGCTGTGGCTGTAGACTATAATTATCTGCAAAGTCAACGACTGAAACAATGCTACCAACCAGAAATGTGTCCTTGTATAACTTGAATTGCAAGACCAACCATTGAGCTCTAAAGGCATGTCTTACATACTCATACACTATGTTGTCATGAAATATAGGCATAAACTGATACACTAGAATCTTTTCAATAACCAATTCACACCTCTTTGCTTCTTTACCATCTTTTGTATTGTATGCCACTATTTTATACTTGTTGAACTCTACTAGTTCATTTCCAACTGCATGTGTTCTTTCCATATGTTCACATATTGGCAATCATTGCAAGCCACCTCAACAATGACATGTGCCATCCAAGCATAATTTCTTGTAGAATATTTGACCTTCCTCTCTTTCACATAAAATTCTTGATATGAAGTCTCTTGAAGATGTTGGTGGGGCACGCATGCCACAACCCTGCAAAACATTGTTAGTATGCAAATCTAAACATATAGACCTATAAACATCAAAATGGTTAGAAAATTTAATATATAATCTACAACAAGTAGTGCATGCGTGATTTATCTTGACATAGAAAGGTTTTAGCATTTCAAAATATCTTTGACAAGTTTTAATTTGAGGATACTTCTCTAGAAATTCACCATAAAACTGTGTTTGAGTCTCATCCAAGAAATGCTTTGGATGTGGCTCATGATTCTGACTACCGATTCTCCTTCTTACCACATCCCTTTGATTTGGAGATACCCTTGTGTAATTCTTCCAAAAGTCTTCAATTAGTGATCTCAATGCTTCAACAATTAGTTTATCTTTTCATGGTAGTCTCCCCAAGAACGCCCATAATTCATTGGCATTAGTGTCCTCAATTCTTTGGCATCTTCCAACGGCTCTTGATAAAGTTTTCCTATTAATTCTCAATTCTTGACTCGTATTTCTAATGAGACGAGTTTCCCTCATTTGACTACTTACTATAGTCGATGTAATCACACGTCATGTTGCATTACTATCTTTTGTGCGTGAGGTGTTACCCACACTGTCATACACACTCATTAGATTCTTGAAAATAGATTTTTCACTTGAAGCCTCTGATGTTCTCAACCCAAGAATCTTCTTGATGGACCTATACTTTATACTTCGCATCATTTCAATGAATAGTTGACATCTTACAATCTCTTTTAACTTTTCAAAGAACAATCTCCAAATCTTATGAGCATATCTTCTACAAGTGCATTTTGGAATCTAACCTTCCATTGGCTACAAAATATTCTCATCAATATCAATCAAATACTTTGGCTTTCTATGCAAAATTCTAGGTGGTGTTAGGTAAATTGATCTCAAAATTAGGAATTTCATCAACATTTAAATGAGATGGGCTAGATGGCATACCTTCGATCAAAGATGGAATAGATGGCATACCTTGAGGTTGAGGTGGGAACGATGGTGTACCTCCTTCATCACATGTGAGTGATGATGTACTCTCAACTTGAGATGTGGTAGATGGTGTCCCTACATGTTGACTTGTGGTAGAGGACGTGTCTCCAACTATGTTATTCAAATCTCTCATAGCACAAAGTTTTTGCATTCATTCTCTTTGTGCCATCAATACCATATCTCTTTTTGATGGCTGTAGTTCCTCTTCAATTGGCATGTCTTCATTTATCATGTCCAATTTCCTCTTCTCACAAAGTTCCCTCATAGCTGCTACTTTCTTTGCATTCTTAGCTTCTATCTCTTCCTATGTTGGTTTAATTCTTGATCGTTTCCTCGACATGATAGAGAATTTTTGTGTAGCATGATAAAGAGACCAATATTAGTTCCTAAGAAATGAATCCATACAAATAACTAAAATATATGTCATTCAACCCTTCATAGTAAATATACATACAATCATCATGTAAAAGAGTAAATGTCACTCAACCAAAATAGGTACAAAGCATACTTTTATGATCTTGGCACCTATTCATTTGTATTTTAACTTGTTAATATGACAAGATAATAGTGGGATTGTAATGGTATGTTAAGGTCTGTTTATTACACATAATTATTAAAAAGCCCAAGTGTAGAAAATATACATCTCTTTCTTGATTGGGAATGTGTCTATTTTAATTAATGTTGACCTTTGAGATATCTTTTATTATGCATACCATGAACTAATTTAAAACATAGTCTATCATATAAACACAAGATATGTATACATAGTCTTTTATTATGCATACTGGATACAAGTGATATAAGCATGTATGATAAAGCATGATAAAGTAATTCAAATAGAATTAAGGAAAATGTAAAGAACATGCATGTAAAGACTTGACATACCTAAAACACAGAGATTCAAATGTAAAGAGTACCCAATTATGTAGTGTTTTTTCTTCTTGCATCAAACTCCTCAACAATTTGAGTTTTTCACCACTTGCTTCCTTTTCAATGTTAAATTGAATAACACTCAAATATAATTAGTAACAACAATACTATTAACCAATATGTAATGTTAAATTCCTAAAATTGAATCACAATTAACATTACAACACTACAAAAATTGAAACTTGAATAGATATATATCAAATTTGATGTGAAAACTATGTTATTTCCTCCTTCTCAAGTTGGAAAAGTAGAAAAGGTGGTGAAAAGATCATGCAAAGGTGGTAGAATGTGTAAAATGTGGATGTGAACTTCCCAACAGCATGAAAGCACTTCTTTTTTGTCAGAACACAGACATAATCAGTATGAAAACAAAGCATGTGGGCCTGGATCATGGGGGTCCAGGCTTTTTTACCATTTCTAAAGTAGGACAAAATGTGAGAGCGTTATAACACGCTCGCATTTTGTACTGCTATAGATTGATCCATAAATATTTGTGCCTATCTCACCTTCGATAGCACCTTTACAATATCTCACCTCTAGTTCCATTAGCTCATGTTCTATCTCTCACCTCTCTATATCTCACTTATCTCTCCCCCTCACCTCTCTACCTCTCCCCTCTCTATGTCTCTCATTCACTTCTTGTCTACCTCTCCATCCATCCTTAGCCATCTAGGTCTCACTTAATCCTAAACCCTAAAGCCTCAACCCTCAACCCTTAAACCTTAAATCCTAAACCCTATCTCTAAACCCTCAACACTTTACCTTAAACCCTATTTCCTCAACCCTAAACCCTACACCCTATCACTAAACCCTAATCCCTTAACCCTTAGTCCTAAAGCCTCAACCCTGAATCCTTAAACCTTCAACCCTAAACCCTATCCCTAATCCCTATACCCTCAACACTATTTAAACCCTAATCCCTCGACCCTAAACCCTCATCCCTAAACCCTAAACACTATCCCTATTCCTAAACTCTCAACGGGCTCGACCCTCAACCCTATACCTAAACCCTCAAACCCTAATCCCTCAACCCTTAACTCTAATCCCTTGACCCTCAACCCTATCCCTAAACCCTCAACCCTAAAACCTCAACCCTCAACCCTCAACGTCAAACCCTAATCCCTACACCCTTAACTCTAATCCATCAACCCTAAACCCTAAACCCTATCCCTAAACCCTCAACACTATACCTTAAACCCTAATCCCTCAACCCTAAACCCTAAACCCTATCCCTAAACCCTAATCCCTCAACCGTCAACCCTAATCCCTCAACCCACAACCCTAATCCCTCATCCCTAAACCCTAAACACTATCCCTATTCCTAAACCCTCAACAGGCTTGATACTATCCCTCAACCCTTAACCGTTAAAACTTGAACCCTAAAACCTATCCCTACACCCTCAACACTTGACACTATATCTTAAACCCTAATCCCTAAAGCCTCAACCCTCAATCCTTAAACCCTCAACCCTAAACCCTATCCCTAATCCCTCTACCCTTGACACTCTACTTTAACCCTATCCCTAAATCCTCAATCCTCAACCCTCAACTCTCAAAATTAAACCCTAATCCGTTAACCCTAAACCCTAATCCATCAAACCTAAACCCTATCCTTAAACCCTCAACCTTCAACACTATACCTTAAACCCTAATCCCTATCCCTCAACCCTTAACCCTTAAAACTTAAACCCTATCCCTACACCTTCAACACTCGACACTATTTCTTAAGCCTTAAACCCTCATCCCTAAAACCTTAAACCTCAATCCTTAAACCTTCAACCCTAAACCCTATCCCTAATCCCTCTACCCTCAACACTCTATCCCTAACCCCTTGACCATCAACCCTATCCCTCAACCCTAAACTTTCAACATTAAACCCTAATCCGTCAACCCTAAACCCTAGTCCCTCAAACCTAAACCCTATCCCTAAACCCTCAACCCTCAACACTATACCTTAAACCCTAATCCCTACCCCTCAACCCTTAACCCTTAAAAATTAAACCCTATCCCTACACCCTCAACACTCGACACTATATCTTAAGCCTTAAACCCTCATCCCTAAAGCCTCAACCCTCAATCCTTAAACCTTCAACCATAAACCCTATCCCTAATCCCTCTACCCTTGACACTCTAACCCTAACCCCTTGAACATCAACCCTATCCCTAATCCCTCTATCCTTGACACTCTAACCCTAACCCCTTGACCATCAATGCTATCCCTAAACCCTCAACCCTTAACTCTCAACATTAAACCCTAATCTGTCAACCCTAAACCCTAATCCCTCAAACCTTAACCCTATCCCTAAAGCCTCAACCCTCAACACTATACCTTAAACCTAAATCCCTATCCCTTAACCTTTAACCCTTAAAACTTAAACCCTATCCCTACATGCTCAACACTCGACACTATATCTTAAGCATTAAACCCTCATCCCTAAAGTCTCAACCCTCAATCCTTAAACCTTCAACATTAAACTCTATCACTAATCCCTCTACCCTCGACACTCTACTTTAACCATAACCCCTTGACCATCAACCCTATCCCTCAATCCTCAACCCTCAACCCTCAACCCTCAACCCTCAACCCTCAACCCTCAACATTAAACCCTAATCCATCAACCCTAAACCCTAATCCCTAAAACCTAAACCCTATCCCTAAACCCTCAACCCTGAACACCATACCTTAAACCTTAATCCCTATCCCTCAACCCTTAACCCTTAAAACTTAAACTCTATCCCTACACCCTCAACACTCGACACTATATCTTAAGCCTTAAACCCTCATCCCTAAAGCCTCAACCCTCAATCCTTAAACCTTCAACCCTAAACCCTATCCCTAATCCCTCTACCCTCGACACTCTAACCCTAACCCCTTGACCATCAACCCTATCCCTAAACCCTCAACCCTCAACCCTCAACCCTCAACTCTCAACATTAAACCCTAATCCATCAACCCTAAACCCTAATCCCTCAAACCTATACCCTATCCCTAAACCCTCAACCCTCAACACTATACCTTAAACCCTAATCCACATCCCTCAACCCTTAACCCTTAAAACTTAAACCCTATCCCTACACCCTCAACACTCGACACTATATCTTAAGCCTTAAACCCTCATCCCTAAAGCCTCAACCCTCAATCCTTAAACCTTCAACCGTAAACCCTATTCCTAATCCCTCTACCCTAGACACTCTAACCCTAACCCCTTGATGATCAACCCTATCCCTAAACTCTCAACCCTCAACCCTCAACCCTCAACCCTCAACTCTCAACATTAAACCCTAATCCGTCAGCCCTAAAACCTAATCCCTCAAACCTAAACCCTATCCCTAAACCCTCAACCCTCAACACTATACCTTAAACCCTAGTCCCTATCCCTCAACCCTTAACCCTTAAAACTTAAACCATATCCCTACACCCTCAACACTCGACACTATATCTTAAGCCTTAAACCCTCATCCCTAAAGCCTCAACCCTCAATCCTTAAACCTTCAACCCTAAACCCTATCCCTAATCCCTCTACCCTCAAC
Source organism: Cunninghamia lanceolata (assembly GCA_027924645.1). Taxonomy (NCBI): domain Eukaryota; kingdom Viridiplantae; phylum Streptophyta; class Pinopsida; order Cupressales; family Cupressaceae; genus Cunninghamia; species Cunninghamia lanceolata. The sequence continues at coordinate 10,359,027 of BSBN01000579.1, read as the reverse complement.
ACTCTAACCCTAACCCCTTGACCATCAACCCTAAACCCTAATCCCTCAACCCTCGACACTATACCTTAAAACCCTAATCCATCAACCCTAAAACCTAATCCCTCAACCCTCAACCCTAAACCCTATCACTAAACCCTCAACCCTCGACACTATACCTTAAACCCTAATCCCTCAACCCTCAACCCTAAGCCCTCATCCCTAAACCCTAAACGCTATCCCTATTACTAAACCCTTAACCCTTGACACTATACTTTAAACCCTAATCCCTTATCCCTTATCCCTAAACCCTAAACCCTATCCCTCAACCCTTAACCCTTAAAACGTAAACCCTAAAACCTATCCCTAAACCTTGACGCTCAACACTATATCTTAAACCCCAATCCCTTAACCCTCAGCCCTAAAGCCTTAACCCTCAATCATTAAACCTTCAACTCTAAACCCTATCCCTAATCCAAATACACTCAACACTCTACCTTAACCATAATCCCTTGACCATCAACCCTATCCCTAAACCCTCAACCCTCAACCCTTAACTCTCAACATTAAACCCTAATCCGTCAACCCTAAACCCTAATCCCTCAACCCTAAACCCTATTCCTAAATCCTCAACCCTCAACACTATTCCTTAAACCCTAATCCATCAACCCTAAACCCTAATCCCTCAACCCTAAACCCTATCCCTAAACCCTCAACCCTCAACACTATTCCTTAAACCCTAATCCCTCAACTCTAAACCCTAATCCCTCAACCCTAAACCCTAAACCTTATCCCTAAACACTCAACCCTTAGCACTATACCTTAAACCTTAATCCCTCAATCCTCAACCCTAATCCCTCATCCCTAAACCCTAAATGTTATCCCTATTCCTAAACCCTCAACCCAAGACACTATACCTTAAACCCTAATCCCTTACCCCTAAACCTTAAACCCTATCCCTCAACCCTTAACTCTTACACCTTAAACCCTAAAATCCATCCCTAAACCCTCAACCCTATACCCTCAACAATATACTTAAGCTCTAATCCCTCAATCATCAACCCTATACCTTAAACCCTAAAGCCTACACCCTCAAACCCTCATCCCTAGACCATATAACCTCACCCTTATATCTTAAACCTTGAATATTGGCCTCAACCCTATACTTAAATTAAACCTAAACCGTACGTGCTCTCAACCCAAGTCACACTATGCCTTATATACCCTCAATCCATATCGTAAACCCTAAACCCAATATCCTAAACCCTAATCCCCACCCCTTACACACTTAATCTTATACACTCAACAACCTGAATATTAACCCTCAACTATAACCCTCAACCCTCTAATTTGTACCCTCTACCCTTTACCTATTACTTAAGCCCTAATCCCTCAACCCTCAACCCTCAAAACTATATAGGCTCAAGTCCTTTTTTACACTAAACCCAAAACACTTACATACATACATACATACATACATACAAACATGCATACATACAAGCATGCATACATGTACATGCATACATACCTACAAGCATAGATATAAACATCCATGAAACATACTTATGAAACTTGAACATAACCCATTCAAAGGAAGACATAACGCGAGCGCATTATAACGCGCTTGTGTTATGTCGAACTGGGAAAACACCAACAAACATGCAAAAAAGGAAAAAAAGCACAACATAATTCGAGCACGTTATAATGCACTTATGTTATATTGTGCTTTTGGAATCCCAAGCCTTAGGCTTAGGATTTGTTTTGGATTTCCAACCTAAAGGCTTAGAGTGTCTTTTCAACATCCACAGACGTGTTTTTGCAAATTCTACAAGATTTCACATAATTTTGTTCGTACTAACCCTCAGATTTGCACATGTTTCAAGGTCGAACAAATCAAACACCTAGGTAATGTTAGGCTTTCTCTTAGCTATTTAACAATGTAATTTTTTTCACATTTTGACAATGTTAAGCCTTTCATCTTTAATTTCTTTTGTTTGTGTGTCTGGTTTTGGGCAAAAACCACTATTTGGTCTTTTTTTCATTGTAAATTAACCATTCATTGAAATTTTAAAAAAAAAACATATTTAGAAACTAGACTCCATTCTACACATATTAAAAAAAAAGATTTTCAATTAGTTTTCAAAATTTATAGGGGTAGCACGGCCAAAATTCTATTTTTTAGGATGTGTCCACTTTTAAAATTAGTAAAAAATCAAATATTCATCAAAAATTTATCAGAAAAATTAGACATAAACTACATGCTGTTAGCTAATTTCTCACTAAAGCAATTTTAAAAATACCAAAAAAAATTAACCTTTTGAGGGAGCCACAAAACATGCTATGTTATATTTTTTTGATAGAAACAACACCAATTTCTGTGGCTCCCTCTTTTGAACCCCTTAATCTATACCATTTAAAAAAAAAACTAGTAATTTAGAAAGTAGACTCGGAGCACTATGAACATTGTTTTGGTTGCATCTCCAAATTTTGAGTGTAACTATGCTCCATTTCTCATCCAAGGCCAGCATTTCCTAATTTTAGAAAAAAGGTGGCCACTTAAGACCCCTTTTTGGGCCCCCATCTTCTTGGACTTACCCCTTTCTCTCTTTGTGTTTGGGTAAATGCAAGGAGATGGGGGACCAAAAATTCACCACCATCTCCAAAATTAAAACAAAACACAAGCACATTATAATGCGCTCACATTTTGCTTTTAATAAAAGCAAAAAAAACACTTTCTGCTTATTCACCATGCAGGTTTTCTCCTCACAGCAGTAAAGAAATAAAGCAAAAATGCGACCGCGTTGAAAAGAGGACATTGAATTACGTTCACCTGAAGAAACAATAAATTCACAATGCCACCTCACTGCCAAAGGCATCATCATGCAAATTTGGAGGTCTAGCATAGGAAGAAGGTAGGGTTTGTCTGATTTTGTTAGTTTTAAAACATTTTTTTAGTTTTGCAATGTTTAATTTGTTTTTATATTGCATTTACAATTATTGGAGAAGCAAAAAACCTAAATCTAGTTGAGGAGGGTGAAAACAACCCCCAAAACCCTCCAAACTCTCCAAACCCACATTCACCTCCTTTTCATGTAAGGGATGATCAAGAACATTACCTAGGGGTAATAGAAGAAAACAAGAAACATCTTGAAACTATTATTCAAACCCTAAACAATCCAAGTGGAACCACTAAGCATAGGAGGGCACTTGCAAAATCACTATAGGAGATTGTTTCCCACATGGAATTGGTGATGAAACAAATCACCGAATTCCAATACTATTGGGAGAGGAGTCGGCAATATTATGCTGACAAGTTGTCATATGAACAAGTCAAGAAGGAAAAAAATACAAAATCTCAATTATGTGCACAATTTATTAATCCCAAAACCAGCCAAACATTAGAGGAAAGTTACAAACAGTTTCTTATACATTGGTGTAGGAATGATGACATATCCCAAAACTTTTGGAATAGGTGGTACATGGTCTTCGATGAGTGACCATGCAACAATGATGAGGTACCACAATATTTTTTGAGGAAACTCTATTGTGAGTTCGTCCTTAACAAGATTCTGAATTATTTTGACATTCGTGAGTTCTAGGGTAGAGGTGGTGACTCTGCCCAAGATAGACCTGGGGCTCAATGAGATGAACATGTGCCTATACCCCAAGTGAGGCCAAAACATAGGTCACTCCCTTTGGCTTTGAAGGAGAGTGTTGAGCCAGAGACTTTACATTCACTGACTACTCTCACCCAAACTCTATCACAACATGCAAACAATTTTACCCAGGGCGATGAGGGTGAGAGTAGTAGGCGTCATATGTCCCCACATTTGTGCAGTACATGTGGGAACCTATGTGATTATGGGACGTAGGAGGCATGACAGGACTCTGTGACACAGGGGTAGCATGATGCGACATAGGGGCAGGACATATTAGATGATCTTGTTCACAGTGATGATCTCTTACATCAGACATTTAGTGTTGACTCTCAGGTAATTTGTTACAAGTTTCATCTTGATTTAGTATATTGTTATTTGAAATTTGTAATTAATTTTATATGATTATCTATATTATAAGTCAAAAATAATGTATGTAATTGCTTGCGCAATGAAATTCTAGGATCAGAGTCTTCATCCTGCCTCCATTAGCTGTCCATTAACAGGTTATGAGAGGAGATCAAGTCAACAAGTATGTAATTTATCACATATTCATAATTATTGTAGATATGTCAATGGTAATATTATTTTGTGACAATTTGATGATTTCAACAGTCACCAGCACCTCCATGGTTTCCTTGGTCCCCTGGATGCCAAACCACCACTTTTACGGAGGTAAATTTAACCATTTCTAATCATTGTGCATTTTTAAAATAATTTTATGTATTTATTTTATTTGAATAATCTTGAACTTTATTTTCAGATGTTGAATACAGTGGAGACTCCTCATCATCTTCATGAGTCAGCACAGATAGGCATTGATGCAGCCATGATGTCTTCAAATCCTTTGATTGAGGTATGAGCCAACAACATGAAAATATCATAATTTTGTATTTCTTTTTTTATCTCATGTCATTTGATGTACATAAATGATATTTATGTTTTAGTCAATTTTTCTTCTCGATGCTTCTCACAGGAGGTCACAACTCCAGTCCATCCAACTACGGATGAAGAGAGAGACAAGATGATGGAGAGTGATCATCAGTTGGCGGTAAGTGATCAATTACATATGTGATGTTATATATTTCATACATTTTCTATATTGTTGATTAGTGTTTTAGCACACAACAACACATGTATGATTGCTGGTATCACACCTCTCTTGAAAAAGGTATCCTATCCAAGATAGGACTGCCCTAAGGATAATACAGCTAGGTCTTAGCTTGCTTGGAATAACTTTAGTGGAATGTCTAGCTATGCTGACAAGGGGTCTTACATGAAATACAGGGTTTATAGAAGATGGGAGCAATGTATATGTAGAAACCCTAGTGGTTCAGACTGTAAAGTCTAAAATTTTCCAGCAGATGGGCAATGAAATGTTTCTTATAACCTAACCTAATAAATTTAATATAAATAAAATGCAAAAGGAAAAGGAGAGAGAAGGGATAAGAGATCCTAAGTGACAGTCACAATGGGGTAAAATGATGCAGATAGACAAATACTTCAATAAACCATTCCTTGTTTCACTAGGATAGGAAACCCACAATGTTGCAAGAAATGATGCAATCTTCAAAGGATCCTTATGATTTTCAAGTTGCATTCACTCATTAAACACCCAGACAATGGCACAACTTAACTAGTGGAGTGCAACCAAACTATATTCGAAGACAGGGCCCAGGCTAACTATACACAACAACTTACCATCAGCAAGCACTAATAGTATGGACCAAAGCATTCATCAGATATCTTAATATTTACCCATTGTTGCAAAAGTACAACTAATTAAATTTAGATTGATATGAACCATGAAAACCAAAGAGGATAACACAAGGACACAAATTCTGAGAAACCTGTAAAACTTGCTTTGTATTAATCACAATTTGGTAGAGTCTCAGCAATTCAGTATCAAATCCTCCTTGTTACAATGAGAGAATGATGGCCCTTTTATAGACAAGTCACCATACCGCGTTTTTCAATGGACGGTGGAGATTAACTCAACACCAACGGTCTAGATTACGTGGCATTTAATGAGATATATCAGTTTGTTACATTTTTAGATTTGCCTTTGTCTTGTAGGAAAAAGACAAAAAATAGCTTTCAAATATGTTGAATTTGGACAAAATGGATACCCATTTGGTTTTACATGATGAAAAGTCAATTTTCAAGGCCTAATAAAGTCAAAATAGAGTCACATGACACTTAAAAACTTGAGCTGATGTGGATTCACAAGATTCCAAGTGCTGACTAGATCAAAAGGAGTATTTTGGTGAAGGTATATCCATCTAGATGCTTGCTGGACTGATTCTTAATGACTGGACTGCTAGGACAACTCTGAATAAGTCTTGGACATTGGGCTGGATCTGCAGGAACTGCCATGAAATAGGCATGATCTTCAATGTCTTCTGGCTCTTATAGCTCATATCCATCATCTTGGACATCATACTGACTTCCTTTTGCATGTGCAATAGCAATTTGGTTGATAGAATGTCAATTTTACAGTTCTGGGTCAGCACTGCACCTTTGTGTGTTCATCCTTCCAAGATGGCTCCAATTGACTCCTTTGTCCTCCAAGACCTACAATTCATAATGCAAAGCATCAATTTCATCATAAATAATTATTTTTCATCAATTTGGATCAAAACATGTCCATTTGCAGCCACAGATTAATCAAAAATAGTTGATTGTCAGTGTTGCTTCCTTATAGTCTTTTTCACAAATCTAGTGATTTTTGCATGATTTTCTGAGTTTTTTTGCCATTTTCATTTTTGTCTATATATTGATTTAGGAAGTTTTTGTGGTCGTTAGGATCCATTTGGGAACTTTTATTTCATTTTTTTCTAGCCTTTTCTGCAAAAAGCAGGATTTTTGAGGGTCATCGACCTTTTATGTGCAGTAGCATTAATTGTCATTAAACGTGCCAAAAATTCACACAAACTTGGTAAAATGTTCATTGTGATGTGACAAATAGATATGAAATTCAAATTCATCAAGAAAATCCAATTTGGTCCTTGAAAAACTCAATTTTCAGGCCAAAATACCAAAAACATTGATTTTGAGTGTCACGGACTTAGCGCTGATTTTGCTTCCAACTGACCTAGCGGGGATTTTGATTTCATCTAACCTTGCACGGATTTGGGTTTCATCCGACTTTGCATGGATTTGGGTTTCATCTGACCTTGTGCAGATTTGGGTCCAACCGACTAAAATGATGCTTCATGCGGTCAGTCGATTCACTTTTTAGCGCAGGTCTGTTGGGTCTGTTTTTAGCGCAAAGTTTATTGGCAGGGTTTTTCAAAGTGACTGACCTGTGTGAGTTTTAGAACTGATTTACGAAAGGTAGTAGAAGTGAGTTTTAGCGCAAGTCAGTAGGAAGTCATTTTAGCACGAGTCTGCAGAGTGGGTTTTTAGCGCAAAGGTCGATAGAGGTTGTTTTTCGTGCTAAGGTCGATAGAGGCTGTTTTTAGTGCAAAAATCAATAGGAGGTAGTTTTTAGTGCCAGATTTTGAATTGGCCAGGGTGAAAGTATTTTCAGACTTAGCCATTTTTTAGGATTTTCAAGATTTCAAACTTAGCCAAATCAGGTTGTCAGGACCATGTGACAGGATGAAAGTATATGAACCCCTTAGTGAAATCTAGTGGAATTTGACATGATTTAGCAACTCTAAGACCTAGAAACTTTGAATTTCAACATGAAACATCTTGTAGAAGCAATTTCAAGGGCAACATCCCATGACAAGATTTTAGAGCAAAGTGTAGTAACACCCAATTTTAGCGCAAAAAAGTAACAAATGACTATCTTTTAAGCACAAGACCACCCAAGACACCACCAAATCAAAGAAATCAAATCACTGCAATCATGCTAAGAACTCAAATTTGAAGAAAATCATGCATTATAAGCACAATTTCACCTTCTCATCATCATAAGGAAGAAAGGTTGATACTCCAAGACAAACCAAAAGAGGGGGTCTCCATTTGGCAAAATGGGGTGTGTGTGCAAGGCACAACATATACTAATGCACATATTGTTTGTTTGTATTAATAGTTGCAGCTAGATGAACTTTATTCGAAGAGGTCTACTCAATGGCAGATAGAGGATGTGTCACTGACTGACTCTCCATCTTCACAGTCAGAGAAGGGCCACCGATTATTTCCTAAAACTCCATAGGAAACTAGTTTTTGGGAACTTTTTTGTATGCCTAGATGGCTTTGTATACATACTTTTGTATGTTAATCCGATGTATATTTTTATATATTTTCCTCTATGGCTTTGTTTGGACACGCCTATATGGATTTTTATATAAACTAGATGTTATGTTCATGACATTATGTATATGACAATTTATATTAAATATTTAATATGATAATCAATTATTGTTACATGAATTTGGTTTTACAAGTGCCAATTGCATTTGCTTGAAAGTTTATAAATCATTTTCAAATAATCCATTTTGTTCATATCTTGCAATCATTGAATTCTGTGGGACTATGCATTTCTTTGAGGCATCATTTCAAATAGTTCACGTGCCTTGTCTATGCTTCCATACTTTCCATACATGTCTACAAGGGAAACATTGCAAATACAATACATGTGACAAAATTCCTATATCATTTATGCTTTGATGGTTGTCCACACCATGTTCTTTAGATTCCATTATAGCATAGGCAAGGAGGAAGTTGGTTAAGGTTGTGCAATTTAGTTTTAGATGTGCCAAAATTTGCGTAAATGGTTGAAATTTATTTTTGTGCATTTTCTTGAGAGTTTTTAAAGCCTTATGAAAAATCCATTTTGTGCATATCTTGCAATCATTGTATTCCATGAGATAAAATTTCTTTGAGGCCTCGTGTCAAATAGTTCATGTTTGTTATATATGCTTCCACACAAGTTGCATACATGTCTTGCAGGGTACTTACAACAACGACATTTGACAAAATTCCTATATCCTTTATGCTTTGATGGATGTCTATATCGTGCTCCAAACATACCATTTATAAGGTTTTGGAATTTGGCTTTACACTTGCCAATTGCATTTTCTTGGAACTTTCTAAAGGCTTATCAATAAATCCATTTTGTTCATATCTTGCAATCATTGTATTCCATGAGGAAAAATTTGTTTGAGGCATCATGCCAAATAGTTCATGTGCTTTGTCTATGCTTCCACACTTTGCATACATGTCTTTGAGGGTAGTTGCAACTACAACATCTAACAAAATTCCCATATGTTTTATCCTTTTGATGGATGTCCAAGGAGGATACTAGCTAAGGTTGTGGAATTTTTCTTTACACCTACCAATCACATTTGCTTGAAAGTTTCTAATGCCTTATCAAAAAATCCATTTTATTCATATCTTGCAATCATTGCATTCAATGCGGTGACATTTCTTTGGGGCATCATGCCAAATAGTTCACATGTCTTGTCTATGCTTCCACACTTTGCATACATGTCTACAAGGGTGATGTAATAGGTAGATAGGACGACTCAACACTATGGAAATATATTTCATGGTGTAGGAGCACCTTAGTCTAGCCAATCTTGGCTTGGAGCATGTCATAACAAGGTCCTAGGACATCATAGGACAAGTTTATGGTCTTGTGTCATCATTTTGCATGTAATAATGTTAAATGACCAATGTCATTTGTGTTTGGAGTCATGTTTTGTGTCATCATTTTGCATGTTTTATGTTAGTGAGTCATGTTTTATGTGATTAGCCTAGATTGAGGATTTTTGGTGTTTGGTATGTTAGTGAGGGTTTATCCTGAAAGTAATTGTGGTTTTGAGAGTTTGGACACATGGGAGATGCTACCCCATCAAGTCTAGGGGGTTGTTGGATGTTTAGAGGTATGTTTCTTCACAAACTAGGCCTAATTAGCCTATTTAGATAGCAAAAAATGCCATTTTTGAGGTACATGGTCCAAAGGAGTCACTATTGGTTTTGAGATATGTTATGTAACTTGGAAATGAGTATCTAAATCTGTATTTATTTTGGGAAGTCTTTTGGAAAGTTTGAGAGAAAAACCCCAAAAATAGGGTCTGTCGTCCTACTAGATTAGGCCTGACTGAAACATGAAAAGTATGAAGATTGAGACTAGCCACTTTGAAGGTTGTTTGATTCACATGTAATTGAGTTTGTTTTGGTCTAATAAGGTCATAATAGACCATGTGCAAGGTCAATAGAGTCATTTTGAGTTCATTTTATAAAATTTGTCAACATGTATACAGTGGAAAGGTGCTAGGAGTGACATTTTGCATTCCATAGCTCGTGGGGCCGAACAAACTTCACCAACATGTCAGGGTGGGCAGATAAATGCTAGGGGAGGTCTCATTTCATGTGCCAAGTGTCACATTCGTTTGAGGCAGCAAGCTACCAACAAAGTCCCTTAAGCTCCCTAAGACGAAAAAATTGCCAAACTTTGACAGGACAGTTCTCAAAATTCGTGGCATTTGGGAATGTTCTGTTTGGACCTACAGGTGCACATGGGATTTGTCTACAATAACCTCTCTCAATTTCATTCAGCTCCTATCCATTTGACCGTGCTAGAATCAAACGCATTCTTGCAAAATGCTTTAGTTTCATGCAGTGGAAAGGTGCTAGGAGTGACATTTTGCATTCCATAGCTCGTGGGGCCGAACGGACTTCACCAACGGATTAGGGTGGGTGGGTAAATGCTATGGGAGGTCTCATTTCATGTGCCAAGCATCGCAGTTGTTCGAGGTAGCAGGCTACCAGCAAAGTCCCTTAAGCTCCCTAAAATGAAAAACTGCCAAACTTTGACAGGATAGTTCTTAGAATCCGTGGTAGTTGGGAATGTTTTGTTTGGACCTATAGGTGGATGTGGGGTCTGTCTACAATAACCTCTCTTGGTTTCATTCAACTCCTATCTGTTTGACCATGCCAGAATAAAACACATTCTTGCAAAATGCTTCAGTTTCATGCAATGGAAAGGTGCTAGGAGTGACATTTTGCATTCCATAGCTTGTGGGGCCAAACGGACTTGGCAATGGGTTGGAGTGAGCAGGTAAATGCCAGGGGATGTCTTGTTTCATGTGCCAAGCATCGCAATCGTTCGGGGCAGCAGGCTACCGACAAAGTCCCTTAAGCTCCCTAAGATGGAAAAATTGCCAAACTTTGACGAGATAGTTCTCAGGATTCGTGGTAGTTGGGAACGTTCCATTTAGACCTATAGGTGCATGTGGGGTCCATCTACAATAACCTCTCTCAGTTTCATTCAACTTCTATCTATTTGACAGTGCCAGAATCAAACATATTCTTGCAAAATGCTTCAGTTTCATGCAGTGGAAAGGTGCTAGGAGTGACATTTTGCATTCCATAGCTCATGGGGCCGAACGGACTTTGCCAATGCATTGAGGTGGGTGGGTAAATGCTAGGGGAGGTCTTGTTTTGTGCGCCAAGCATCGTAGTCATTCGAGGTAGTAGGGTACCGACAAAGTCCCTTAAGCTCCCTAAGATGAAAAAACTGCCAAACTTTGACGGGACAGTTCTCTAAATTCATGGTAGTTGGGAACATTCTGTTTGGACCTACAAGTTCACGTGGGGTCCATCTACAATAACCTCTCTTAGTTTTGTTCAACTCCTATCCATTTGACCATGCCAGAATCAAATGCATTCTTGCAAAATGCTTCAGTTTCATGTAGTGGAAAGGTGCTAGGAGTGACATTTTGCATTCCATAGCTCGTGGGGCCGAACACACTTCGCCAATGCATCAGGGTGGGTGTGTAAATACCAAGGGAGGTCTCAGTTCGTGTGTTAAGCATCGCAATCGTTTGAGGTAGCAAGCTACCGACAAAGTCCCTTAAGCTCCCTAAGATGAAAAAACTACCAAACTTTGATGGGACAGTTCTCAGAATTCATGGCATCTGGGAACATTTCATTTGGACCTACAGGTGTACGTGGGGTTTGTCTACAATAAATTTCTCAATTTTGTTCAACTCCTATCTATTTGACCGTGCCAGAATCAAACACATTCTTACAAAATGCTTCAGTTTCATGCACTGGAAAGGTTGCTAGGTGCCATATTTTTTGTTCTACTCATCGTGGGGCCGAACGATCTACACCAACACATCGAGGTGGGTGGGTAAATGCTAGGGGAGGTCTTGTTTCATGTTCCAAGTGTCTCAGTCGTTCCAGGCTGCAAGCTACCGACAAACTCGAAAAGTGCTAGGTCTCGGTAGCTTGTAGGCTAGAATGACTGGGATGCTTGGCACATGAAATGAGACCTTCCCTACTATTTACCCACCCACCTCGATGTTTTGGCGTAGTCCGTTCGGCCCCACGATGAGCAGAACAAAACATATGGCACCTGGCAACCTTTTCAGTGCATGAAACTAAAGCATTTTGCAAGAATGCGTTTGATTCTGGCATAGTCAAACAGACAGGATTTGAACAAAACTAAGAGAGGTTATTGTAGATGGACCCCACATGCACCTGTAGGTCCAAACAAAACATTCCCAGATGCCACAAATTCTGATAACTATCCCATCAAAGTTTGGTAGTTTTTTCATCTTAGGGAGCTTAAGGGACTTTGTCAGTAGCCTGCTGCCCCGAATGACTATGACATTTGGCACACAAAATGAGACCTCCCCTAGAATTTACCCACCCACCCCCCTACACATTGACAAAGTCCGTTCATCCTCACGATCTATGGAATGCAAAATGTCACTCCTAGCACCTTTCTACTGCATGAAATTGAAGCATTTTGCAAGAATGCGTTTGATTCTGGCACGGTCAAATGAATAGGATTTGAACGAAATTGAGAGAGGTTATTGTAGACGGACCCCACGTTCACCTGTAGGTCTAAACAAAATGTTCCCAGATGCCACGAATTCTAAAAATTATCCCATCAAAGTTTGGTAGTTTTTTTGTCTTAGGGAGCTTAAGGGACTTTGCCAGTAGCCTACTGCCTCAAATGACTATGATGCTTGGCACATGAAATGATACCTCCCCTGGTATTTAACCACCCACCCCAATGCGTTGGTGAAGTCTGTTCGGCCCCATGAGCTATGGAATGCAAAATTTCACTCCTAGCACCTTTCCACTGCATGAAATTGAAGCATGTTGCAAGAATGCGTTTGAAGAAATCCTTGACACATGAAGACACTAAGAACATTGAAGACATGGAAGACAAATAAGCATGAAAACATGAACAAACTCCTATCATGAGGAAGAACCACAACCCAATCTAACTCTTGAAAGCATGACATGTTATGATGAAGAACCACAACCAAATCTAATGATCCAATGGCATGAACCAATGACATAAGCAACTATGTCCTACTATTGTAACATGATAAACATGAATGTTATGAACTAACATCGTAACCCTATGATGAGCTTCTTTGTCCATAGTTGGATGGACTGGAGTTGTGACCTCTTGTGAGAAGCATCAAAAAGCAAAATTGACTAAACATAAATATACTGGAGGGAAGCAATTCATACTACTATTTATATACAAAACAAAGTACAAGTAACCATTTAGAAAAGTTTTATGCATACTTACAAATTAATCCAATGAACCATCTGGGTCTTCTCTACTCTTTATTGTGTCAAGTATTACCTCATGGTTAGAGTCACGCACCTTCCACAAGGTCTTGTTCAAAGGTCTACCTTGATATTGTATCAAATGAACATTGGTTTCCATGACAAGGTTGGAGTAATGAAGAATCTTCTGATGCGTGTCAAAGTCCTTAAACAACCAAACATTAACACTCTTATGTGGGTACCTTCTAAGCCATGTTCCAGTAACAACCACTGAGCCTGTAGGGTATTCAATGTTTTCTCCATCTGTAATTGGTGCCTCCAATTTATTTTTGGCCTCAACACGACACAAGTAATAATATGTTCCCTCTTCGTTATCTTCATCTGCAATAACTGCATAAACATGCCCTACAATGATATGTGCAGCAAATTAGATGAAATTAGTCAACATTACAAAACTACTACAAAGTTTAAGATAACATTAGGAATTTCAAATTTAACTATGTAAGTAGATATAACATTAGGGATTTCTAATTGAATTTCTGAAACTGCCCAGTGGACTATTAGAATAAGGGTTTTGAAAGAAAAAAATGGCTAATTTACCTATCCACCTATTGTATAAACATGTGGCTTGGTGGATAGGCTAAGTTTAATGTCTCTAACATGAATGTGGAAGGTTTTATGCAGGGAAGGAGTCTAAGAGGGTTTTGTGTAATGCCCTAAGGGCATTTTCATGCATTTTCCAAGTGGAAAGGGTGGCTAAATAGTGGTTCTTTGTGAATTTGAATGCAACTTAGCCAAGTAAGTGTTCCTATAGCATATGTATGCCTATTTAAAGGTGAATCAAGTGTTAGTTTGTTCTAGGTTGGAGTGGATATGAGATTTTCATTAAAACCCCCTTATTTGTGAAGAAATGAAGGGTTTTCTAGTTTGCACCCTAGATAAGCATTGCTATACTAACCAATGGTGGAATTTTAAGTTTTGTGACATATAGATCTATTTTTTTGGGGTTAGGATTGGTTATTGAATGATCCTAGGGTACTTGCTTTGTTAATTGGACCAAATTAGGCCTATTTCTAGAGAGGGATAGTCATAGAACTCACATTTTTCCTAAAACAAGGGCATGAAATATTTTGATATGTTGTTCTACTCCATAATGGGTGTCTAAATACTTTTTGGTTTGTGGGTTCGCTGAGTTTACACAAAGTTATGCACATTTTTCAAGTTTTGAAGGCTACTAGGCCTTAAGGAGTGATTTGTGGATCAGACATTGGTTGATGTTTCCAGGCACTAAAAGTGACAAAATTGGTTTGAATACATTATATTGACATGGCGTATGCTTGTCTTAGGTTTGGTGAATATTTTGGAGCCCTTATGCCTTATGATGCCCTTAAGCACCTAATTGGGCCATTGCAAGATTTTGGTTTATGGTTGAGTTGATTTGTGAAATATGGTATCAATGCTTTGACTTCCTTCTTGTGTCTGCATCATAAATGATCATGACACTTGAATGTGAGTGTGGATTTGTGAGTTTGGCAACCTAAATAAGGACTGTTTACTAAGTTTAGGGGTCTGTGGAAAGTTTGAAGGCAAGTTCCTTTGTAATATAGGCCTAATTAATCCTTTTAAGACAACAAATAAGGTCAGTTTTGAGGCATATTGTCCAAAGGAGTCTATACTGAGTTCACGATATGTTATGCAACTTGGTAATGGGTATTCTAAACATTCATTGAAGTTTGGGTTTGAAACCTTATGGCAAAAATAAGTCAGAAAAACCCCTTAAGTAGGGCTACTAGAATTTGAGGGCTTGGGCAGATTGGTTGCTAAGAGGGGATCCTTGTGACTTGAAGAGTGGTTTATTTGGTTCTAGTTGGTGAAAATAATCTTGTTAGATGCCTCATCTAGTTCATATGAAGGTCTGAACCCTAGTTGTGTGTTGGAGACTTAATGCATTGAAGGGTCATTAAGAGATTTTGTGAGTCAAATCAAGAACACAAGTTTGTGAAACTTTGTAAAACCAAGTTGTTGTCACCTTGTAGTGCATCATTTGGGAGCCTATTTCAAACATTATAAAGGGGAAAATTGAATGGTTGTATCTCTAAGAAGTAGAAAGCTAAAGTAGTAAATTGTAGAATGATGCACAAAGCAAACACCACTAAGGAGCATATTTTCCATAGCAAGGATGGAAAAAGAAGTAACTCTCCAAAACTAAGGGAAGCGAAAGGCCAAAACAAACTCAAAGAAGATAACAAACAAGTTGATTTGAGTATGTACAAAGATAACAACTATTGGTCTTATTTCAAGGTTGGAGGATATTATTATGACAAGTGTTGGAAGCTTCATCTAGAGATTCACACAGATGACAAACACAAGAGTAAGCAACCAAAAACAAAAAAAAATCACACTAAAACATAAAATTCAAAGAGAGAACAGCTCTCACATGAGTCTACATCAAAATTGAATGATGTTAGTATGTAATGATACTTGGATAGAGTATTTACTTGATTTGCAAAGGAGATAAGTGTGAGTTGCTTTCATTTGTAGGGGCATTTGATTATCGCTCCAAGTTTTTCCTATGTATTGAGTTGTGTTCAAGTTTTTCACTTGTAGAGCAAGCAAATAGTATGTTTCACTCACTATGGGTGAGTATGAGAAGTCTGGCCACTTGGAGGTCAAGAAAGGACAAGGGAAATAGAGAATGTAAGAGCTAGTGATGACATGTTTTGGGTGTTGTAAGCATGCACATTTGTGTTCCATAGTAACATAAATGTTGTAGCATGTAACATAGATGACTTGTAGCATGTTGTAGCATAACAGTGATGGTTTTCATTATTGTAATGTGCACAATCTCTTATCTCAGCTGTAGCATTATCTCAGCTGTAGCATGTGCATAGTTGTAAACAATGTATAAATGTATGAATTTCATTGTACATAGATGCAATAAGAAGGACCACTTTGTAATAAATTATAACTTTCATAGAATTGTAAAATGACCTTCAAATGCAAGGAGGATCATACATGGCAACAGGGTTTTATAGGCTATGATAGTGGATTGTTATATAGACTTACATGACTGTCCTACACTCATGAAAACCTCCTTTTAGTGTTTTATCTCCTTGTAACTCCCTTTGTATCATCTTATGTCATGATGCTTGTATGTCCATATATTTACATATATAACTCTCTTCTCTAAAATTTTGTTATGTTGATGAAGTAAATACATAATCTCCATCATATTTTTTATGGATTGAGTGGTATCAAAGTGAGTTGTAACAATTTGTCAAATAGTTTGTGGTGCTCATTTTCTCCATTTTTGTAAGAAAACTATCATTTCATACATGGTTCTATTAAATGAATTGAATTATGCATGTATTAAGGAATAAATCCTTCTATATCATCCTAGGGCAAAAATTAAGAGTCTTCCAAAATCAATTTTGGCTCCATGTTTACACTCGAATATGAGTATGACAAACAATTGTTCACTAAAATTATTTTATGAAGTATTTGATAATGTTTTTCTCTTATATAGCTGAAAATAGGTGAATTAAAGGCATGAAGGGCTGAAACAATGTGGAAACATGAGGAATTTGGAGTCTCTTTGACTGAACTAATTGATATACCTAGACACATATATGTCTTAGAACATAAAGAACATAAAAAACATAAAGACATAAAGACATTAAGACAATTAAAGACATAAAGAACATTAGTGTTGCAAGTATGAGGTTAACCAGTGTTGTCATTGATGTCAACATACTCATATTGCATTGATACGAAGGATTGGATGAGCTGTGTGCTGAGGTTATTAGTCTCAATCAGGAACAGTGAAGAACAGTGATGAGAAGAAGGCAAAATTACTCAATAGGTTGAGGATCAGAGGATGCAGTTTAAAGGGTTTGTAGATATGAGTCTTGAGATGTTCTAGTTAAGATTTCAGAGGTTTGCATGAAGATCTGAAGAAGTTGTGATCGATCAAGTAGAACCGGTCTCGGGAGATGCTCTGGAGTGACAGATTGTTACAAAAAGGTCCGGTGAGATGCGGAAGTGCATTGTCCTATTCTGCAGATTGGAAGGAGTGTTTGGGATGTCCTTGTGATGTGTCATCTCGATTTGTACATAGTTTGAAGATCCGGAAGGAACTACTCCTTTGTGACAGTCATGACAAACTATGTTCTTGAGGCACTGGAGGCAGGAGAGAAGAGATTCTAGTGAGTAGAGGAAGTGCGGATGTACCTGGTCATTTAGGCAAGCCTATGAAGGTTCTTGGATCATGTTGAGATTGTGTTGTCAATCTGCATTAGTGTTAGAGCCTAGAATTGGAGATATACTTCCGGATGAAGATGTTCTGGTTCAGGTTGGCCAACCGGATGAGTTATTCATCTTGCGAATGTTCTTGTGGATGATTGCCGACTTAGATGATTGCTCCTAAGTCGATGCCTTGTGTAAATAAAGGTTTGTGAATTCATTTCGTAGTGTGTCTTGGAGCGGATAAGTGTGGTGTAGCGAAGAGAAGTGCAAAAGGCAGAGCAGGAGTTTTTGGGCTTAAATGGAACTGATCCAGGCATGGTAAAGATGTCAATCTCTAGTTCAAGTTTGTAATACTTGTTACTTTGTAGACAATGTGTCTCTTGTAGGCAGTGTGCCTCTTGTGAGCAGTGTGCTCAGGCAGTGAGCCCTAATTGGCATGTGCCATCTATTTTTCTTATTCTTCTAACAGAGAATAATCCTTGGGTTAATCACCCCATGGTTTTTCCCTTGACCGGGTTTTCCACATCAAAAATCTTGGTGTCTCATGTATTGATGTGTATCTGCTCTGGTGTTTATGCTTTATGTTTTCATGAATGATTAATTGATATGCTGTTACATAACGAAGAGGATTTAAGTGTTTAAATTAGAAGCAAGTTTTGGACCACTGATTCACTCCCCCTCTTAGTTGTCTATCCGAAATCTAACAATTGGTATCAGAGCCAAGTTCATCTAAAAGGAGCTTAACCACTTGAGGAGATCCAGGATGTCGTCATACAAAAAGGATAGTCCGAAGTTTGATGGAACCAACTTCTCTCTTTGGAAAGGTCGCATGAAATGTCACTTGGAGTGTATGGGAAAGGCATACTTATCCATGGTCACAAAAGCATATGTACCTCCACAGGGTAGTCTGACAACTCTAAATGAAATCACAGATGCTGAAAACACTATGTGGACCAAAGAGACTCTTCTAAGTGCATTGACTGACTCAGAACTCTCAAATGTTATTGACCTACCAACTGCCTATGAGATCTAGGTTAAACTGGAACTTCTGCATGAAGGAGATGAGTATGTTAAGAGTGCAAGGCTGCAGAGTCTCAAAGGAAAATTTGAAAGACTGAAGATGAGAGATGATGAAAATATTACTACCTTTATGCCAAGAGTAAATGAGCTGGTGTGTGGAATTAGGAATGCTGGTGGAGTTTTGGATGAAAATGAGATTGTTGGCAAAATTCTCAGATCCCTTCCTAGTGTCTACAAAATCAAGGTTGCTACCATTGATGAATTTAGAGCCCATACAACTGTCACAAGAGACCAATTGGCTAGCAAACTAGCTGCATTTGAAATGACCAAGTTTGGAGATGATCCCCCCAAGACTGAATCTGCATTCAAAGCCAGTGCCTCTGTGAAAGGTAAACAAAGATTTGATCTGGGAGAAAAATCTTCAATGAAGCTATCATGGTATGATCAAGCAAGAAGAGACATGGAAGAGGAAGAAGTAGAAACAACTCAACTTGAAGCCCTCATTGCAAAGAGACTGCCAAGAGGATCCGGTAAATATGAAGGCAAATTACCCTTTAAGTGCTTCAACTGCAATAAGATTGGTCATTTTGCTTCAAGATGTCTGGAAAGATCTGCAAGGTCAAATTCTAACAGACAAAGGTTCCAAAAGAACTATTATTATGTTCATGAAGAGGATGATAATGAAGGAGTAACAGCTGATGAATCAGAAATAGGAAACAAATCTGGAAATGAATGGGTGTTTATTGCCATCAAGGAAGAAGATCCAATATCCTCTGAATCTGTCAATCATAAGGTTGTAGAAAGAGCTTTGGCTGCCCAAGTTGAAGAAAAAGATGATTGGGTTATTGACAGTGGATGCTCTCACCATATGACAGGTGACAAAAACAAGTTCCTAGACTTGGAAAGGTATGAAGGAGGTATGGTAAAGTTTGGTGATAATTCTGCTGGTAGAAACAGAGGTAGGGGAACTATTTCTTTTGATGGAAAGAGAAAAACTGGTAATGTACTGTATGTTGAAGGATTGAAGCACAATCTTCTTAGTGTTGGACAGTTAGTAGACAAAGGTTATGATCTCCAGTTCAAAAATGGAAGATGCAGGATCTTTGAAAGCTCCGGAACTGAGATTGCATCCGATACTCAAACAAAAGGTAATATCTTCCATCTAGTTGGTTCTAATAAAAGTTGTTTGTTTGTTCAAGTTGATCAGAGTTGGTTATGGCATAGAAGGATGTGTCATGTAAATTTTGATAACATCATCAAGATAAGCAATACTCAGGCTGTAAGAGATCTTCCAAAATTGGTGAAACCTACAAATAGCTTGTGCAAAGAATGTCAGCTGGGTAAACAGAGTAGAGTCTCATTCAAAAGAAAGGATCAGTCCTCTACCAGATTATTGGAATTAATTCATACTGATCTATGTGGTCTGAAAAGAATCAAGAGTATGCAAGGTGATAGATATTTCATGTTACTGATTGATGACCATTCTAGGATGATGTGGGTTACCTTTCTAAAAGAGAAATCAGAAGCCTTTGAGAAGTTCAAAATCTTCATGGCTATGGTAGAGAATCAAACTGGATTGAAACTGAAATGTCCGAGGTCTGATAGAGGTGGTGAATTCACATCCGGTGAATTCATAGATTTTTGTGAGAAGCATGGTATAAAGAGACAGTTGTCTGCTCCTAGGACTCCACAGCAGAATGGAGTAGTAGAGAGAAAGAACCGGACCATCCAGGAAGCATCCAGGATAATGATGAAGGAAGCAAATGTTCCCTAGATGTTTTGGAGAGAAGCTGTCAGCACTGCAGTCTATACTCTCAATCGAGTTCAAATCAGAAGCAATACCGGTAAGACTCCTTATGAACTTTGGTTTGGTATCACTCCTACTGTGAGATATTTTAGAGTATTTGGTAGCAAATGTTACATTAAAAGAGATGAAGATCTAGGAAAGTTTGATGCTAGAAGTGATGAAGGAATTTTCTTGGGTTACTCTACTCAAAGCAAAGCATACTAGTGTTACAATAAGAGACTGAGAAAGATGATAGAAAGTACATATGTGAAGGTTGATGAAGGAATTGAGAAGCCCTCAAGGTTTTATGAATATGATGAAGATGATCTGAATGGTTCTCTAGTTCAAGGAGCTCAAACCTCCTCTAAAAGTCAGATTCAGACTGATCCGGTAAATCAGGAAGAAGAGGTTTGTCTGAATGAGCCTGATCAAGAAACAGTAGTGCAAGAAACTCCCAAAGTTCCAAGGTATGTAACTCTAAACCACTCTGAAGATCAGATCATAGGTGACAAAAGAAAAGGGGTACAAACAAGGAGGAAAATTGCTCAAAATTTAGATGAATGTTGTCTAATCTCAAAGATTGAACCTAAGATAATAAATGAAGCCTGCAATGATGAAAATTGGACCAAAGCAATGGAGGAAGAGTTGATGCAAATTGAGAAAAATCACACTTGGGATCTTGTTTCTAGACCTAGAAATAAGAATGTGATTGGAACCAAATGGGTCTTCCGGAACAAACTAAATGAAGTTGGTGAAGTAATCAGAAATAAAGCTAGATTAGTCTACAAAGGCTACTCTCAAATAGAAGGGATTGATTTTGAGGAAATCTTTGCTCCAGTGGCAAGAATTGAAGCAGTCAGACTATTTCTTGCATTTGCTGCCTTCAAAGATTTTAAAGTGTATCAGATGGATGTCAAATCTGCTTTCCTAAATGGTGACTTAGAAGAAGAGGTGTACATTAAACAACCAGATGGATTTCAGTTATCTGAGCATGGTGATATGGTCTGCAAATTAAAGAAGGCATTGTATGATCTAAAGCAAGCCCCAAGAGCATGGTATGAAAGGCTGGACAAACATCTTTTGAAGATTGGTTTCAACAAAGGTACTGTTGATAATAATCTATATTTCCAAATAGATAATGAAAACATCTTGATTGTTGAAGTATTTGTTGATGATATCATCTTTGGAGGAAGAGACAGTATGTGTAAAACCTTTGCAAATCAAATGAAAAGTGAGTTTGAAATGTCAATGCTTGGTGAAATGAATTTCTTCTTGGGTCTGCAAATTACTCAGACAAAGAAAGGCATCTTTATCTCTCAGACCAAATATGTGAAAGAATTGTTGAGGAAATTCAGAATGGAAGATTCAAAGCCAATGAACACTCCTATGGCAACCAGATGTAAGTTGAGCAAAGATGATGACTCTCCGAAGATAGATCAGACCAAGTACAGATCAATGATTGGAGGATTATTGTATCTCACTCAGACTAGACCAGATATAATACAGGCTGTTGGTCTTGTGGCAAGATTCCAGGCTGATCGCAGAGAATCTCATGTCGTGGCAATCGAAAGAATTTTTAGGTACTTAAAAGGAACAATTGAGTATGGCCTATGGTATCCTAGAGATTAGGATTTTTCTCTTCATGCATATACAGATACAGATTGGGTAGGAGATGTGGATGATAGGAAGAGTACAAGTGGAGGAGCATTCTTTTTGGGAAAAAAGTTGGTTTCTTGGCTAAGAAAGAAACAAGAGGCAATATCCCAGTCTACAACTGAAGAAGAATACATTGCAGCAGCAGGAAGTTGTACTCAACTTTTGTGGCTGAAGCAAATGCTAAGAGATATTCAAGTAGAATATGAGGAGCCTATCACAATTTTCTGTGATAATTCAAGTGCAATAAATATTTCTAAGAATCCGGTGTTGCATTCTAAGACCAAGCATATATCTATCAAATTTCACTTTCTGAGAGAGCAAGTGAACAAGGGTGAAGTCAGATTGGAGTATGTGCCCTCCAAGGATCAGCTTGCAAATATTTTTACTAAACCTCTTCCCAAGGACTCTTTTGAGTGTCTTAGGGACAAGTTAGGGGTTATTACCCCTCCGGTGATGAACTAGGATGCACTGCTGTGCATCAGTCCGGTGGATATCACAGTCATATCTTATGATCCAGATTGGTGATGGGGAGTTGCTACTCAGGGGGAGCAGTTGGTATGATTCTGATGTGTTAAAGTTGCAAGTATGAGCCCTTTGCCATTGATGTCAAAGGGGGAGAGAAGACATGTGAAAAACAAGTGGTTGATCAAAGGGGAGTAGTAAAGAAAGAAAAGACATGTGAAGAGTTGTTGCTGATAGGGGGAGCTGTGACAGAAAGGAGAAGTTCTTGTCTTGATGGTTTTTCACATCATATGTTGCCATCAATGAAAAAGGGGGAGATTGTTGCAAGTATGAGGTTAACCAGTGTTGTCATTGATGTCAACATACTCATATTGCATTGATAAGAAGGATTGGATGAGCTGTGTGCTGAGGTTATTGAGGAAATTAGTCTCAATCAGGAATAGTGAACAGTGATGAGAAGAAGGCAAGAGTACTCAATAGGTTGAGGATCAGAGGATGCAGTTTAAAGGGTCTGTAGATATGAGTCTTGAGATGTTCCAGTTAAGATTTCAAAGGTCCGCATGAAGATCTGAAGAAGTTGTGATCGATCAAGTAGAACCGGTTCTGAGAGATGCTCTGGAGTGACAGAGTGTTACAAAAAGGTCCGGTGAGATGCGGAAGTGCATTGTCCTATTCTATAGATTGGAAGGAGTGTTTGCGATGTCCTTGTGATGTGTCATCTCAATTTGTACATAGTTTGAAGATTCAGAAGGAACTACTCCTTTGTGACAGTCATGACAAACTATGTTCTTGAGGCACCGGAGGCAGGAGAGAAGAGATTCTAGTAAGTAGAGGAAGTGCAGATGTACCTAGTCATTCAAGCAAGCCTGTGAAGGTTCTTGGATCATGTTGAGATTGTGTTGTCAGTCCACATTAGTGTTAGAGCCTGGAATTGGAGATATACTTCTGGATGAAGATGTTCTTGTTTAGGCTAGTCGACCGGATGAGTTATTCATCTTGCGAATGTTCTTGTGGATGATTGCCGACTTAGATGATTGTTCCTAAGTCGATGCCTTGTATAAATAAAGGTTTGTGAATTCATTTCATAGTGTGTCTTGGAGCAGATAAGTGTGGTGTAGCGAAGAGAAGTGCGAAAGGCAGAGCATGAGTTTTTGGGCTTAAATGGAACTGATCTAGGCATGGTAAAGATGTCAATCTCTAATTCAAGTTTGTAATACTTGTTACTTTGTAGACAGTGTGTCTCTTGTAGGCAGTGTGCCTCTTGTGAGCAATGTGCTCGAGTAGTGAGCCCTAATTGGCATGTGCCATCTATTTTTCTTATTCTTCTAACAGAGAATAATCCTTGGGTTAATCACCCCATGGTTTTTCCCTTGACCGGGTTTTCCACGTCAAAAATCTTGGTGTCTCATGTATTGATGTGTATCTACTCTAGTGTCTATGCTTTATGCTTTCATGAATGATTAATCGATATGTTGTTACATAATGAAGAGGATTTAAGTGTTTAAATTAGAAGCAAGTTTTGGACAACTGATTCACCCCCCCTCTCAGTTGTCTGTCCGGAATCTAACAATTAGAACATATATATGTGAATTAAAATTGAACATACCTTAGAATTCGATATTGCAGTTGACCAATTCTCCAAAAGATGGCTTCAAAATCCTCAAATTCTTATTTTTCTCAAGTTTGATTATGAATTCTATATACTTTAACTAGAATAGGATTAGTAAAATTTATGTAAAAAACAAACATATATCATCAAATTCAATCTATATATCAATGGTAATTATCTTTGAAACAAAATCACACATGAAACATGAAACTTTCAGTTTAAATAATCAAGTTTTCTCCAAAAACATGAAAAATCACTTCTTCTACATTGAAAAAATAAAAAAGGTCGTGGTTTCATATAAAAATGATTCTCAATTAGTTAACCAACATGAAAAGCATTTTCTTGTCTGATATACTAGAGAAAAGAAGGAATAACAAGCATGTGGGGTCTAAAACATGGATCCCACATGCTTTTTTACTATTTTCCATGCTTCCAAGAACGTGATCATGTTATAATGCGCTCGCATTACACCATGAGTGCATTCTAGGAAGCATGATAACATAAAGGTAACCTTGTATCTACATGAGAGAGTTTCTCTCTCTCTCTCTTCATTTCTCTATCCTATATAAAGAGGGATCAAGAGACATGGAGAGATAGAGAGGGACATGGAGATAGAGATGGGGAAAGGGAGAGATGGGGATCAAGATAAATAAAGGGGTCTATAGAGGGAGAAAGATAGAGATACATATATAGAGAGGGGAGATATAGGAAGATAGATCTAGCGAGGGAGAGATAGATAGGGAAATACAGAGAGAGAGGTAGAGAGGGGTATATTAAGAGATGGGGTTATGAGGATAGATAGCTCGATAGGGAAAGAGATCAAGAGATGTCTAGAGACATAGGGAGAGATATTTCAAGAGGTAGAAGGATGGAGAGAGAGATAAAGAGGAGAGAGAGGTAGCGAGGGATAGATTAAGAGATAGGGATCCATATGTCCAAAGAGATAGAGATAGGGATCCCTATTCTCCCCTCTACCTAAACCATAAACCTAAACCTCTAAACCATAAACCATAAACCCTAAATAATACCCCCAACCCTAAACCCTAAAATCTAGCAACCCTAAACCCCTAAACCCCTAAGGTCCCTAAACCATAAAACTTGGAAACAAAGGTAGGTATAGTTAGAGAGAGGGATAGAGGAGATAGAGATATCTCTCCCAGGCTCGGTCTCCTTTGTATCTCCCTATTCGCCTGTCTACCTAAACCATAAACCTAAACCTCTAAACCTTAACCCTGAACCCCTAAACCATAAACCCTAAACCCTAAATAATGTCCCTAAACCCTAAAAATGAGAAACCACAAACCCCTACACCCCTAAGGTCCCTAAACCATAAAACCTAGAAGCAACCCTAAACCTCTATCTCCCTATCTCTCCCAATCTCTATTGGTCCCTTTGCTCTGTCTGTCTAAACCCTAAACCCTAACCCCTAAACTCAAGCAACCCTAAACCCCTAACCCATAAACCCTAAACCCTAACCCCTAGACCCTAAACCCTTACCCTAAAACCTAAACCATATTTACTTGAGAAACCCTAAGCTCATGTAAACCTAAAATAGTGAGGGAGAGAGAGATAGAAAGGTAGAGTTAGAGAGAGGGGATTGAAAGAGACCTAGCAAGATAGAGATTAGGGAGAGAGAGAGAGAGAGAGAGGAGACATAAATATCTCTCCCAAGCTTGGTCTCCTCTATATCTCCCTATTCACCTCTCTACCTAAACCATAAACCCTAAACCATAAATAATGCCCCTAAACCCCTAACCCCTAAACCATAAAACCTGGAAGCTGTTGGGATAGGAAAATTTTAAATTTTATTGTATTCTTACTCATCCATATCTAACCAAATCATAAAACATTTCACCCAAAATCAAAATTGAAATTGATATATCCCATAAAAAATCCTATGATAAAACAATGTAAAGGGCTTAAATTTCTTAATATCAGCAAGACTTTATATTATCTATACTGATCCATAAGAAACTAATTGAAATGGCTATCGACATGAAAACAAGGATCGGAGAAAAGATTTTAGAGAATACCGATGAAGAAAGTGGCACCGATGACCTTTCATTAGAGAGAAAATGCGTGGTCACGCCGATCGGTGTAAGGAAAGACCATCAAAGAATACTCCGAAAACCTTGTCGACAACATAAGTCATACCGATGGAGGAGCTCAGTGAGAATCTCACCAATCAGCCAATAGAGTGGAGGAAACTAATGGTCATCGGCAGGAAATGAGTATCAGAATGAGAAATTAAGGAGCTTCCGACGCTATAATGTCTTGGCGATTGATGAAAATGTTTCGGATATGGTTATCGGTGAGAGTCTTGTCAGTGAATGTTACTATCATTGTCATCAGGGTAATCTATGTCATTAGGATAACATATTTAGGGTTACCCGATCGCAGTCATTTCCTCAATAGTGTTTCATATCTTTTGATCAGAGAGACCTTCATAATGTGTCACTGACATTGTTGTGAGTATTGCTTCGGCTAGACTTACAAAATTTGTTCTGATTCATTTGCTTTTGCTGATGGTTCTTATACATGTCAGCGTGACCTAGACCATGTTGCAAGTATCTTATTGAAGAAGTAAATTAAAGTTCACTGATTCTGTGGTTTTATTTTGGCATCAATTGTTTGTTGAAGTTACTCAATTGTATGGTTGTCTCCATTTCAGTATTTCCTTGTTATTCAAATTAATATATCAAGTATATAATTAATTTGTCAATACACATTTGTTGTATCTGTGTGATTGGGTTAATTGGTTTCAATAGAGGAATTAAAATCCTTCTGATCAGTCATAGTAACCTGGAAGTGTTAGTTTGGATTACTAAGAAGAATCATATAATTAGGATTGCCATTTTGTCTCCAAATTGATATTGTTTGCTATCTTGCATATTTCATTCAATTGGTTCCTTCAAGAAAGGATTAAATTACCTTCTGGTGAGTAACAAAAGAACTGATTGTATTAGTTAGATTATTAAGAAGAGTTTGTCAGTCATCTCCCTGCACGTTTATACAAGTTATAAACTAAAATATTGTGCCAAACAATTAGAATTACTACCCAGTATAAGCCACTAGTTTTAGTCCTTCATTTGACTCTGTTTACCCAACAAGGCACTGCTGTTATTTCAATTCATCATTTAAATCCTTTTATTTACACAATCATAAAATTCACCTTGATATTTCTTATACAATTCACCAGATATTAGAATTAGTTAGCAAGCTTTTATCTGTTCTACACCATTTACCACTGTAGATAGATCTATTTACTTAGTCAAAATACTTATCCTCAACCTACTTTAATTTTCAAGGTTCACCCACCTAGATTTAGTAGGACCTAAAGCGTAGGGAGTCATCAACCCCTAAAGGTCGATTTTGTCACATTAGTTCAAAAATGTTGCAAATCTAAGCATAGAGCCTAGCATCCTTTTAGGATTAGCAACCTGCATTTTTGAGACCTAACAAATTGGTGACTCTACTGGGGACTAAATAAAGGACCTTAGTAACAAACCATTCCTTTTATAGAGTCATTTCAGAAACTTTAAATTTGGTAACTCTACTAGCAAGAAGAATCCAAAAAGATAAATTTCAAACTATTTCCTATTTACAAAATAGGTGGCGACTCTAGAAACTGTTATAATAGAAAATTGATACCAAATGGATGGTAGGAGATCTAAGATGGAAGGCAAGAAATTGCAATCATCTCCACTAATTAGAAACATCTCCAACAGAAATGGAACATCAAATTATTCTCACCAGAATAATAACTAGGAAGCTCAAGAGGATAATGTAGAGCAAACTATTACAATTCACAATAAGTTCACACCTTTGCATGATTCAAATGAAAATCTCAATGGAGTAACTGATGATGTATTGGAAAAATATAGACCAAACCCTCAAGAACAGCTTGAGTATGAAGCACAGGCCATGAGGGAAATTGATCAAAGGCAAGCTGAATATGATTTCAAAATGTCATTACATCAGGGAGAAGGGGTAAAACATGGATTCTCAACTCAAGAAGTAAATGACAACCCAAAGACTTCAAGAGGTATGAATCAAGCACAACAGGATCTGCTTAGGCTCCAGGAAGAACTTGAAATGTTCAAGATAGGAAAATAAGAGGTTGTTGTAACAAGAGATTCAACAGCTAAAGAATAGAGCTAAAACAACCCCCCCAAAATATGTACCTCCACATAGGGGAAACACTTCAAGGAATCCACAACAAAATTTACACCAAAATACAAGTGGTGCTTCAAATTCACAAGTCTCCAGAAGTCATCAAAATACCATTCCTAAAGTTCCTAGACCACCTCCCATGCACAATAGCTCTCAACATATGGCTAATCCTTACCCACCCCCTGGCCAACAATATTATAGACCACCAAATCCTTACATAAATCCCCACATAAACCCACAGTAGAAATATGCCTATCATCAGCCTCCAGGCAGATATAATTACTATCCTAATCCACCACCCATGTATTTTCCACCTCAAAACCTCACAAACATATGTAGCCAATTTGATTTGACTGGGTATCAGTTGTATCCATATCATATGGATAGTAATTGGAGAAATATAGTTCCTAAGTTTACTGGGAATAGTGCAATATCAGCTGAAGATCACATTAGAAGCTTCAATGCTTTCATACAAGATATTGGTATGGATTGGGAAGATATTAGAATGAGGTTATTCATGATGTCCCTGACTGAAGATGCAAGAGACTGGTTCAACAGCTTACCTGATGCCTCAATCAGTTCAATAACTAATTTCTATAATCAATTTAAGGAGTAGTATGGTAATCAGTATGCCCCTGAATTTGCATTACATGAATTGATAAGTATCCAGAAATACCAAAATTAATCAGTGTATGACTTCAATCTAAAATTTTCCAAATTACACAACAAAGTACCACACGGATCCAAATTGTCTAATCCAGCATCATTGAGCATTTATATGAAAGCATTTGATCCCAAGATGGGGTATGAACTTAGAAATTGATGCCCTATGACCCTGGCTGAAGCACAGAAAGTGGCCTTAACAATTGAAAACAATAGGAAAGTTGTAGGTATGGTTAGCAAGAGGGATAACCCTAGAAATCCTTAGAACCCAAACTTTCAGCAGACTAAACAAGAAGGTTAGCATATGAGAGGCCCAGGTTGCATGATATGTCGTATAATACCAATTGGAAAGATGGGAGACCCATTGATAATAGTAGAAAACAACATTATGGCAAGGATACCCTCGACCCTCTAAAAAGAAATATGGCACATATGGTAGAAGATAAACCTTGGTATCTGGTATGCAATTTACCACATTCACCTGAGTATTGTGAGGTGGCTAGAACAATACAACAAGAAGACATGTTATACAATTATAACAGAGACAATCACACCATAAACATGATGCAAGATACACCATATTTGTTGATTGAAGACTATTCTTCTATAGAGGAAGAGGGATATGAATATGATGTGGGAAACCAAAGACATCATATCAATATGGGAGAACAAGAAGTGTTCTCAGATCAGGAGGATGGTTATGAGGAACCTACTTATTATAACAATCAACCATATGATCAATGGAGAAAGCCCACTGAAAATGAAAGAGAAGCTCTTACAATAGCTGCAATAGCTCAAGCTAAAAATGCTTATAACATAAGGGATGGGACAGTGAATGTTGAACAAGGAACACATGGGAGTGTATTCATAAAATATCAGAATTACAAAAGAATAACGCAAAGTCATCATTCAAAGAACCAGAAAAGGGGGGTAAGAGTAAAACAAAAGAAAAATCACAAAATCAAGAAAAAGAAAATATAAAGATAGAAAAGAATGATCAGACTATGGCCCATTCTTTTGACATTGCTCATGCAGTATCTCAAGTAAAAATATCAGTTCCACTTTTAGAAATGATGAAGATAGACAAATACAAGAATACAATAGTTATACTAATTTCAGATATACCAAGTCAAAAACATAAAGGATCTGAAAATAGAACAAACAATGTTCATCAAGAAACATTCCAAATGCCTGAGGTATACCTAGGTGATACATTGACAAAGAATCCCTCATAGGTGGACCCTTTCTACACTACATTATTGATCAAAAACAGGATAGTGAGGAATTGCATGATTGATTAAGGTGCTACCATGAACATCATGCCAATAGTAGTTATGAAAGAACTGGGAATGCGGGTTGATACTACATTTGGTAGGTGTGATGCAATGGATAATAGATCCATCCCAGTCATTGGTATTATGAGAGATGTGGAGATAAAACTTGCCTCATACCCTAAAGCAACTTATAACATTTATATTACTGTGGTTGACATCCCACCATATTATGGAATGCTTCTATCAAGACAATGGGCTGCAATGGCAGGAGGGAATGTCCAATTGGACTTATCATATGCCACAATACCAGTTGGAGGTAAAGAAATCAAGCTATGCAGGGAGCCAAGGTATGAAAATATTATAGAATGCTTGGATCAACATCAAATAAATTTATTTTGTGATACAGATTTGGGAGCCTTCAAGGTTGAGAAAAGTCATCCAGAATTGTAGAATACTGATCTAATACATATTGAATCTAAGAAAGAAGAAAATAATGTATGGAAGATGTATTTTGATGGTGCATGCAGCAAAGTGGGAAATGGGGCCGAATTACTATTTATTTCACCAAGAGGTAAAACTTTCAAATACTCTTTTCTATTAACATTTGAATGCACAAACAATGTAGTAGAGTATGAAGCTTTGCTCATTGGTTTGAACATAGCCACCAAGCATAAGATAAAAAAGTTAGTTGTATATGGTGATTCTAAATTGGTTACTTCCCAAGTAAGAGAGAAATACCTGTCAAAAAAAGAGAGGTTGAGATAGTATAGAAACATAGTCTAGGATGATATTGAGTTATTTGATGCCTTTTCAATCAATTGGATTGATAGGTCAAAAAACATTATGGCAGGTTTCTTAGCAAATCTCGCATTAAAAAGGAATGATGTTACATTGGGAGGTATTACAGAAGTTGAGTTCAAAACCAGACCCACTATCCTAGATAATGTACATAATTAGCAAGTATTTGACAATAATGCTGATATAATCAACTTCCTGCATTGTGCTGATCATTATGAAAATCAAGAGATTGATTTTAATGCATTTGTAGAAGAACATGATGGGAAGGAAACTCTTTTTGGTCAAGAAATAGTTCAGTTAAAAACAAATAAAATACCTAAGGGACTTATAGCATTGGAAAAGTCATTTGATGGACATGATAGATTTAAAATGAAAGACACACTAGTGGTGCAAAATGACCTTGAGAAGATTAATTTGGGGACACATGCAGCCCCAAAGAATGTGTATATTGGAAAGAATCTTGACCCCAAAATCAGGAGTAGAATCATCAACTTACTTAGGAAGTATAGACATGATTTGCCCAGTCATATGATGATTTAAAAGCATATAGAGAGGATCTATTTCAACATGAAATACCACTAAAACTAGATGCCAAGCCATTCAGGAAAAAATAGAGGCCTATCAATCCTACATTAGCTCCTAAGATGCTAGAGGAACTTACAAAATTAAGAGATGGAGCTATCATTAAACCCATCAGACATTCTTCTTGGGTTTCTAATTTGGTACCTGTCAAGAAAAAGAATGGTGATATTAGACTATGTGTGGATTTTAGGAATTCAAACAAGTCTTCTCTTAAGGACAACTATCCCCTCCCCAACATGGAAGCAATATTACAAAAGGTTACTGGGTGTGAACTGTTGTCAATGATGGATGGCTTCTTAGGTTACAATCAGGTGAAAGTCAAAGAATCAGAGCAATTTAAGACTATATTCACCACTCCATGGGGAACATATGTATATTTAAGGATGCCATTCGGACTCACTAATGTTGGAGCAACATTCCAAAGAGCAATGGATGTGACCTTTGCTGAATTGATTAATAAAATCATGATAGTATATCAAGATGACTTGACAGCATATTCCAAAAGGGCTGAGGACCATTGTGCACATTTAGAGCAAATATTTATTAAAGCCCTAGAATACAAGATTTCATTGAATCCTAAGAAGTGCCATTTCGCAGTGATAAAGGGAAAGTTGCTTGGTCACATAGTCTCAAAAGATGGAGTGAAAATAGATCGTGAGAGAGTAAAAGCAATTGACCAAGTCCCTATCCCTAAAAATGTGAAAGCTATATAGTCATTTTTTGGCCAAATTAACTTTGTCAGGAGGTTTATATCAAATTTTGTAGAAATTGTTTGTCCCGTATCAAGGATGTTAAAGAAGAACTCATAAGTGAAATGGACAACATAAACAATAGAAGCATTTGATAATATTAAGAGGGCAATAAAAGAAGCCCCTGTCCTAATATCCCCTAATTTTAGTAAACCATTCCAACTATTTTCATTTGCCTCTTATCATACAGTTGCAACAGTGCTATTGCAAAAAAATAATGATGGACATGAACAACCTATTTCATTTTTCAGCAAATCCCTTCATAATGCAGAGTTGAAATATGACATTGTTGAGAAACAGGCATATGCATTAGTGAAAGCAGTTAAAACTTTTAGGCCATACCTGGTGGGAGTTGAAATCATAGCATATGTGCCTAATGCTGCAGTAAAGGATGTATTGGTCCAAACTAAAGTCACATGTAGAAAGTACAAATGGATCAATAGAATTCAGGAGTTTAATATTGAAATCTAGATTACTAAACTAATGAGAGGACAAGGTCTTGCTAGGTTGATGGCTGAAAGTAATCTTGAAGCTTCTCAGATATGTAGTGCTAGTGATGTTGATAATACAAGTTCTAGCATTAAGCATACTCCGTGGTATACTGACATCATATATTATCTAAAGCACATGAAATGTCCTCAAGGGTATGATGACAATAGAAGGACACTTAAATTACAAGCCTCAAAATATGTATTTATTGATGGATATCTTTACTAGAAGAATAGGGATGGAATTCTACTTTTATACCTAGATGAGCATCAATCAAAACATATCATGAAGGCATGTGTGGAGGTCATTTTTCAGCAAAGACTATAGCCCACAAGATCTTGAGGGATGGATACTATTGGCCTAAAGTTTTTAATGATTCATATCATTACACTAGGAAATGTGAAGCATGTTAGAAGTTCTCAGGAAAGTTGAAATATCAAGGAGCATTGCCCTTGAAACCCATGTAGGTGGAGGCTCCATTCTATCAGTGGGGTATTGACTTCATAGGAGAAATTGCAGAGAAGTCAAGTGGTGGAGACAAATGGATTTTAGTGGGGACAGATTACTTCACAAAATGGGTGGAAGCAATCCCAAGCAAGCAAGCAACAAGAAGGGTGGTGATTACTTTTCTGATGGAAAATATTATATTCAGATTTGGTACTCCAATAAGGTTAATCATGGACAATGGAATCTGTTTTAGGTCTGATGAATTCAAAAAAATTTGCAATACACATGGCATCACTGTGTCCTATGTTGCTCCATATCATCCACAAGCAAATAGACAAGAAGAATCCAGCAACAAAAGCCTTCTAAAAATTATAAAGAGAATGTTGGATGGAAACAAGAAAGCGTGGGATTCAAAGTTAAGAATGGATGTATGGGATGATAGGATTACTATAAAAAGAGCAATTGGGAGATCTATTTTTGAACTAGTATATGGAACACAAGTGAGAATACCATTAGAAAACCTCATGCTAGTTTACAAATTTATTCTTCAAGAAGATTTAAACATTTCTGAAACAATGGAGGAAAGATTAGAACATCTTGCAGAGCTTGATGAAACAAGGAGACTAGCCCAAAGGCAGAATATTAAGTTACAATCACAAGTGAAATACCTCTTTGACAAAAAGGCCAAAGATAGGAAGTTTGAGATAAATAATTTCGTACCGATGTGGAATGCTAGGTGCCAGAACAAAGGAAAGCATGGAAAATTTGAATCTTTGTGGTTAGGTCCTTTTGTTATAACTAGCAAAGGAGGTGATGATTCTTACTATTTGCAAAACATGTCTGGAGAAGAGCAAGAATTACCTGTGCATGGGCAATATCTAAAGCCTTTCTTTTTATAGAATGTTATACACAATGAGAATTAAGTGTTGCCAGTGCATGGACAACCCTTCAAAAATTCTCAAAATACTTTTATTCCATGCACAGTAGTCTAGGGCAATCAAAAGGAGATTAGGACATGCCAGTACATGGACAGTCCTATGAATCAATAAAAAAAATATAATCTTTTCCATGTACAGTAGTATAGGATCATCCCAATTCCCCATCATTATCACTTCCATCTCCCATTCTCATAAAATTGTCATCCCAAATAAATAAAACACATGGTCTACTCCCCCAAGAGATCCAAATTCTTTTTATACTCACAAGGAGTATACATCCCAGATAGAGCCATTGTTGGGATAGGAAAATTTAAAATTTTCTTGTATTCTTACTCATCCATATCTAACCAAATCATAAAACATTTCACCCAAAATCAGAATTGAAATTGATATATCCCATAAAAAATCCTATGACAAAACAATGTAAAGGACTTAAATTTCTTAATATCGGCAAGACTTTATATTATCTATACCGATCCATAAGAAAGTAGTTAAAATGGCTATCGGCGTGAAAACAACGATTGGAGAAAAGATTTCAGAGAATACCGATGAAGAAAGTGGCACCGATGACCTTTCATTAGAGAGAAAACGCGTGGTCATGCCGATTGGTGTAAGGAAAGACCATTAGAGAATACTCTGAAAACCTTCCCGACAGTGTAAGTCATACCAATGGAGGAGCTCGGTGAGACTCTCATCGATCACCCAATAGAGTGGAGGAAACTAATGGTCATCAGCAGGAAATGAGTATCAGAATGAGAAATTAAGGAGCTTTCGATGCTATAATGTTTCGACGATTGATGAAAATGTTTCAGTATAAGTCATGCCAACATGTATAAGAACCATCGGCGAAATCAAATGAATCAGAATAAAGTTTGTAAGTCTGGTCGAAGCAATACTCACAACGATGTTGATGACATGTTATGAAGGTCTCTCCAATCAAAATATATGAAAATCTATTAGGGAAATGACTTCGATTAGGTAACCCTAAATATGTTATCCCGATGACATAGATTACCTCAATGACAATGATAGTAACATTCATTGACGAGACTCTCACCGATAACCGTATCAGTGACACTTGAGAGAACGGGGAAGAACATTATTCTTATAACGATGAAGGAAGTCATGCTGATAAGTCTGAAGAGGTGATACAAAGGAGTTTGTATGTATTCAGCTTTGTATCTAAAAATTGGATACAAGTATTTTTGCATTTCGGAAGATACAATTAGAAAAATGATGTGGGCTCCACCATTTGCATATTGGGTTTGTATAAATAACAATGTATATCTTCGATATACAAGCCAATATACAAGTTAAAAGGATGCAAAGAATGATATACAAAACTGAACATGATTGGAAAGTTAAGGCTTTATGAACTTCAAGTGAGGTTCGAGTTTGTACATTTGTATGTATGTATCCAATATACAAAAAGGAAAATGCAGCTATGGGATATATGTATACAATATGCAAAAAGTAATACAACAGGATATATACAAAGGCCAATCCGAAGATAATTTCAATTTATTTCATAAACCCAATAAAGTCTGCGCTTGCATATGAAAGACATGAATTCGATATACAAGGCAAGAGTATACATGACTGGATATGTAATTAATTCTAGTTTGTTTTATAGACCCAATGGAGTCTGCATTTGTATGTGTGTCCCAAATGCATTTACAAAAGTTGATACACGGGAATTTCTGATGCATATATGTTTATTACAATCTAAGATGGATGTGTTTCTTGCCAGAGCAATATGAAGAGGGTTGTATAAAACAAAAATGAGATTTTGTTGATGTAAAAATTGATGTATTGCTTTCAGCAATGAGAACAGGCGCAACTTATTCAATAGAAACTATAATATGGAATACCTTACCAAATGAAGATTAATGGATCCAACTCTTAATCAAATACATCTATTTCTTATCCATTTATGTGAAAAGGTGTGAGCCACGAATAGTCATACTGTTTTGGCTTGAAGTTTGTTTCCCACACATATATATCAGGGAAAACAAAGAGCATCCATAGAAGGATCAGCAGTAGAATATAATAGATAGAATTTACAATGTTTCTCAAAGACCATGTTGCAAGTATCTTATTGAAGAAGTAAATTAAATTTCTTTGATTTTGTGGTTTTATTTTGGCATCAATTGTTTATTGAAGTTACTCAAGTGTATGGTTGTCTCCATTTCAGTATTTCCTTGTTATTCAAATTAATATATCAAGTATATAATTAATTTGTCAATACACATTTGCTGTATTTGTGTGATTGGGTTAATTGGTTTCTGTAGAGGAATTAAAATCCTTATGATCAGTTACAGTAACCTGGAAGCGTTAGTTTGGATTACTAAGAAGAATCATATAATTAGGATTGCCATTCTGTCTCCAAATTGATATTGTCTATTATCTTGCATATTTCATTCAATTGGTTCCTTCAAGAAAGGATTAAATTACCATCTGGTGAGTAACAAGAAAACTAATTGTATTAGTTGGATTATTAAGAAGAGTTTATCAGTCATCTCCCTGCACGTTTATACAAGTTATAAACTAAAATATTGTGCCAAATAATTAGAATTACTACCCACTATAAGCCACTAGTTTTAGTCCTTCATTTGACTCTGTTTACCCAACAAGGCACTGGTCTTATTTCAATTCATCATTTAAATCGTTTTATTTACACAATCATAAAATTCACCTTGATATTTCTTATACAATTCATCAGATATTAGAATTAGTTAGCAAGCTTTTATCTATTCTACACCATTTGCCACTGTAGATAGATCTATTTACTTAGTCAAAATACTTATCCTCAACCTACTTTAATTTTCAAGGTTCACACACCTAGGTTTAGTAGGACCTAAAGCGCAGGGAGTCATCAACCCCTAAAGGTTGATTCCATCGCGTTAGTTCAAAAATGTTGCAAATCTAAGCATAGAGCCTGGCATCCTCTTAGGATTAGCAACCTGCATTTTTGAGACCTAATAGAAGCAACCCTAAACCTCTATCTCCATATCTCTCCCAATCTCTATAACGTGAAAACATGAAAACATTAAGCTTTCATTCCAACCAAATTCATTCCTAATCAATCCCAAATCATACATAATCCATTCAATTTCATCGCTAATCATCCCTAAACCACTTTTAATCAACCCTAAACTACTTCACACCATCCCAAATCACATCCAAATCAATTTAACTTCATCCCTAATCATTTTCTAATCAACTTGGATTTCATCTCAAATACCATCCCTAAACTATTCCTAAATCATTCTAATCATTCCCTAATTAGCACTAAACCACTTCAAACCATCCCTAAACCATTCTAACCATTCCCAAATCATTCCTAATCTAGTCCTTTTCACCTCTCATCATCCCTAAACCAATCCATTTCATCCCAACTCCATCCCAAATCAATCTAAGCTTCATCTTAAACAATCCCAAAAATAATCAAAATCAAACAAATACCTCACCAGGACCCATTAGAAGATCATAGTGCCAATGTATTAGTCATTTGCACCATTTTGTATATCGTATGTGCCAATATGCTCCTTAGTAGCACCTACCTATCAATCACAAACATAATTCTACACCTAGCCAATCACAGGTGTCATTCTACACCCTTCCAGCCATAGGAGCCATCAGAACATCATAAACACCAATATGTTAGTCATCTACACCATTCTATACATCATATATACCAACCATAAACCCTAAATTTGATCAATCCTAAACCTAATCAACCCTAAACCTTTATCTCCTTGTCTCTATCATCCCTCTACCTCTCAATCTCTCTACCTATGTCTTTGGCCATGTCCATCACCCTCTATCTCCCTATCTCTCCCTCTCTAAACTCCTAACCCCTAAACTATAAACCTGATCAACACTAAACCCCTATCTCCTTGTCTCTATCATCTCTCTACCACTCAACCTCTCTGGCTATGTCTCTAGCCATTTCCCTCACCCTCTATCTCCATAACTCTCCCTCTCTAAACTCCTAAACCCTAAACCCTAAACCTGATCAACCCTAAATTTGTTCAACCCTAGACCCTATCTCCTTGTCTCTATAATCCCTCTACCTCTCAATCTCTCTGCCTATGTCTCTAGCCATGTCCCTCACCCTCTATCTCCCTATGTCTCCCCTCGGTCTCCTCTATATCTACCTATCGGTCCTCTCTCTCTAAACCCTAACCTAAACCTCTAAACCTTAACCCCTAACCCCTAAAACATAAAACTTAAGTTACCCTAAATAATGCCCCTAAACACTAAAACTGAACAACCCTAAACCCCAAACCTCTAAACCATAAACCCTGGAAGCAACTCTAAACCTCTATCTCCCTAGATCTCTCCCAATATCTATCGATCCCCTCACTCTCTCTCTAAAGCCTAACCCCTAAACCCTAAACTTGAGCAACCCTAAATCCCTAACACCTAAACCCTAAATAATTCCCCTAAACCCTAACCCAAAACCCTAAACCCTAAACTTGAGTAGCCCTAAACCCCTAAACCCTAAACTTAAGCAACCCTAAACTCATAAACATGACCCACCCTCTCTCTCTCTCTCCAAAACAAGAAAACTAGGACTCTCTATCTATCTCTCCCTATCCCCAGGTATCTCTCCTAGGTTTCTCTCCCCTCCATCTCCATCCTCTCTCCCTTTTCATCCCTCTCACTCTCCCTTGTCGACAAAGAACATGGAAATGTAAGAAAAATAGGACATGTAAAGATGGATGAGGATATAAATTGGGATTCAATGAAATGGAAACAAGATAATTTATGAAATTTCATTGGATGGGAAAAATGAGGAGGAGAGGTAGAGAGGGGAGGGAAATAGAGAGTGAGAGAGAGGATAGGAGGTAGAGACAGGATGGAAGTAGAGAGTGGGAGAGGACCGTAGGAGGTAGACAGGGCAAGGAAGAAGAGAGAGAGGGTAGGAGGTAGACAGGGGAGGGAAGAAGAGACTGAGAGAGAGGGTAGGAGGTAGACAAGGGAGGGAAGTAGAAAGTGAGAGAGAGGGTAAGAGGTAGAGAGGGAGGGGGAGAAGAGAGTGAGAGAGAAGGTAGGAGGTAGAGAGGCAAGGGAAGCAAAGACTCAAAAAGAGGGTAGGAGTTAGATAGGAGAGGGAAGTAGAGAGTGAGAAAGACAATAGAAGGTAGATAGGGGAGGGAAGAAGAGAGTGAGAGAGAAGGTGGGAGGTAGAGAGGGGAGAGAAGCAGAGACTCAGAGAAAGGGTAGGATGTAGAGAGGGGAGATAAATAGAGAGAGAGACGATAGGAAGTGCAATTGCCCTTGTAGACATGTATGTAAAGTGTGGAAGCATAGACAAGGCATGTCAATTGTAAGACGTAACACCTCAAAGAGATGTTCTATAATAGAATGCAATGATTGCAAGATATGCAAAAAATTGATTTGTTGAAAAGGCTTTAGAAACTTTCAAGAAAATGCAATTGGCATGTGTATTGCCAGTTATGCTCATCATAATGCGAGCGTGTTATAATGCGCTTGCATTATGCTCAGCTTTGTTTGATGTGTTTTTATCAGTTTTTAGCAAACTCTAGAGATAATCTGGAGCATGCTCCCCATCCGGATGGCACTTTTTTCAATGAAAACTCAAAGAAAATATCACCATAATCTTAAGCTCTCTATTAGCTATCTAACCATATAATTTTTTTCACATTTTGAGTATGTTTAGTGTTT
Source organism: Cunninghamia lanceolata (assembly GCA_027924645.1). Lineage (NCBI taxonomy): Eukaryota > Viridiplantae > Streptophyta > Pinopsida > Cupressales > Cupressaceae > Cunninghamia > Cunninghamia lanceolata. The sequence goes on along the minus strand of BSBN01000579.1, from coordinate 10,319,315 downwards.
CATCTTGAATTTCTTTTGTTAGTGTGTCCAATTTTTGTCAAAAACTAGTGTCTAGTATTTTTGACTTTTTTTAACTGTACATCAAAAATTGAAATAAGTTATATTTTTAGAAACTAGACTCTATTCTACACGAATTCAAAAAAAAAATTTCAATTTTCGATTAGTTTTCAAACATTTTAGGGGGGGAGCACGCTCAAATTCTTGTTTTTTAGGATGTGTCCACTTTAAAAATTACTAAAAAATCAATTATTCATTAAAAAATTATCAGAAAAATTAGGGATAAACTACATGGTGTTACCTAATTTCTCACTAGAGCGATTATTGAAATACTAAAAAAAAGTTAACATTTTAGGGGGAGCACATGAGATGCTATGTTATGTTTTTTTTAGAAAAACAAGACCAATTTGTGTGCTCCCCCTTTTTGAACCCCTTAATCTCAACCATTTTTGGAAAAAAATAGTATTTTAGAAACTAGATTCGGAGCACTACAACCCTTGTTTTCGTTCCATCTTCAAATTTTGAGTGTAGCTATCTTCAATTTCTCATCCAACATCAATGTTTCCTGATTTCAGAAAAAAAGTGGCAGCTTAAGACCCCATTTTGGTCCCTCATATTTGTGCACTTACCCGTCTCGAAAGTTAAAGTTTGCAAAAAGGTTTCAAAATTTATGCAACACTAATTCACCCCCCCTCTCAATGTTGTCCTAGACTCCAACAAGTGGTATCAGAGCCTAGGTTCCCTATAGAAGCCTAATCAGCTTGGGTAGGTCATGTGTGTGGAGTACCATGGGTAAGTGCAAAAGAAATAAGAACATGAGAAAGGTTAAGCCTCATTCTGATAAAAAGGTGTAGCTTGTATCAAATTCAAATGTTGGTATACAATCAGTTGATATACAAAATGTTTCACAAGATATTCCTTTCTTTGATGGTTTAGATTTTTCCATTTAGTGTATGAGAATGCAAGTCTATTTATCCTCTTTAGGGTATGGTGTATGGATGTCTATTGAGAATGGATATTCTTCTAATTCTTCAAGTAATAAAGAGGCTTATGATTGTAATCATATAGCAAAGAAAGTTATTCTATCTAGTTTATCTAATGATGTTTCTTATAAAGTTGTGCACTGTGAAACAACTCAGGATACGTGGAAGAAATTGATAAAAATCTATCAAGATGATGGTGAAGAAGAGGACAATTTGGTGTCTAAAGAAAGTGACCATGAAAGAAGACAATCACATGAAAAATTTGAGACCCAATCAGATTCAGAAGAAGATTATCATCAGGAGTATGATGAACAAGAATATGAAATTGACATAGGAGAGCTCATATGTGCTCTGAGTGAACTCAAGAGATATAAAAAGGAGAACCAAAAATTAGAATTGCAGTTACAATAAGAAAAAGACTTAAAAGACAAAGCACTTTTAGACCTTGAAGATACTAGAAGTCTGATTATGGATTTGAGGAATCAAGTAAGTGAATCAAATAAATTAATTATCAATTTGAAGATAGAGGTTGAGGAAGCTAAAAGGATAGCTTATGTAACAAAATATGAATTGGAAGCTAAATCAGTTGAATGTCAAAAACTTGAAGGAGAAATAGTTTCTTTGAGAAAAGATCTTGAGGATGTTAAAAAGCAATTAGAAAAGAATTTGAAATTTGAAGAGAGCACAAGCAAGTTACATGAGATGTTGGGTAAACAAAAACATGGGGATACTTCTGGACTTGGTTATGAAAAAGGAGAGTCTTCTAAAGCTAGAGAGTCTCCTAGAAGAAAAAATGATCTTCATTGTGTTACTCCTGAAAGAAAAATGAACAATCAAAGAAGAAGAATTGCTTTTGTAAGACAAGCATACATGTACAGGTATAATTATTCATTTAATGGTTATTGTTATACTTGTAATCATTTTGGGCATAAAGCAGTTGATTACAGAAGGAATACTAATCTTGTATGTTTTAAGTACAATGCTCCTGGTCACAAAGCATATAGTTGCAGAATGTATGGAAGAATTGTATCACCTAGTTTGATAGGTTGGAAAAAGAAAGAGGCTGAAAAAGTTTGGAAGAAGAAAGAACCTGTAATGGTTTGGAGACTGAAGCAAAAACAAAGTAAAAAGAAGACAAATCCTAAACTTGTGCATCTTGCACAAGTCACTTCATCAGCTGCATAATAGATGGCATGAAGTTAGGGGGAGTTGTTCATGTTTTATCAGTTATCCCCAAGAAGTTTAAGGAGGAGATGGTGATTTTGTTTTTGTTTATCATGTTATTGGATTCTTGTCTAATAATGTTCATATTGGAGTTGATAACAATGTTTCTCTTCAGTGTATGTTAGTGATGCAAGTGATCAGTGGTTCATGTTGCATACAAGATGTTGATAAGATAATTCAGGGATTCAATGCACAGAGAGTTTGATGATGTTGAGTGACTTGGTTTATAAATGATCTTTTAATATCATATTCATATCTTGTTGATGCTGACAAAGGTTGAGTTGTTATGATGTTGCAGTTCAATGGGATCTTGATATTTTGAAGTATTGGTTGTCATGGAAAAGATATTAAGATGTTTCCAAAAAGCTCTTATTAGATATTAGCATGTGATGAAGGGGGTAAATCATAAAACACACAACAACAGAAATTGATCACAGAGAATAGAACTTTCTTTTATTGATTTGGGCAACTCATTACATTACAGAAACTTAATTACAATCAGAGGAATCAATCCTCCATAGGCTGCAACACACTACAACTACCATCACCAGGCTCTGGAATCTTCCACCTTCTATAACCCCCAAATCAGCTAGGGTTTCTATTTTCCCACCTATTCTTGACTCTACACTTGCCCCCTTAACTCTACCCTTCCCAGGGTTCCCAAAAATGGTTATTAATAGCCTTTTTGGCGGCCAACAACCTTATTTCGAAATTTGCATCTCCCTCCAAAAATAGGTCAACTTCTAGGAGCCATAACTTTTGATCCCGGTGTTCGATTGACGAACCGTTTTATGCGTCAGAAAGCTCACGAAGTTCTCTATGTGCTAAGAACCAACTCTACCGGTTCCGGCCATTTTCAGGCCTGTACAGGTCTGTTTAGTGCCTCAAACCTAGATTTGAATAATTTTCAAGCGTTTTTTAGGAAACAGAAACTTTAATATCTTTCAGCTCACAAATGATCTTCGCGTGATTCCTTCGCCAAAGGTCTTATATTTCCATTATGTAACTTCCTGTAAATTTTGACTTCATTTCGTGCCCAAATATAAACTTTCTAAAAATAGCAGGTTACTATTTTTAGCAGTTTGGAAAAATTGAAAGTTCTACATCATTATTCAGGCAATTATGGGACCAGAACCACAAATTTTGAGAAGAAATGGGAAGAACATCAACAATTTTGAAACCCATCTTTTTTTGGGTAATGCAAGATTTCCCTTACACCACTGGATACTCCTGCATTAGACACCCAGGGTAATTTGAGAAGTGACCCTGTCACGTCTCATGTGTTTGTGTGAGGAAAACCCAAACGGTCAACCTCTGCCTTAGACAACCAAGAAGAATCTTCAATAGGCCTTCCTTTCTATTTCACTAGATATTCTTCATATTGCTTGTTCCAAGTATTTCTTCCCACACGGCGATCCAAGATCTCTTCTATCTCCTCTATTGAAGTAGATGCCGGAATACTCCATTGTTCTTCTGTTGGTCCATCCTCAACTCCACCTTCATGATATTTTGATAAATCAGCAATGTTGAAAATAGGGGAAATGTTGATCCCACTCGGCAGCTCTACCTCATATGCATTTCCTGAATCATGTTTCCTCAAAATTCTGCATGGTCCAAATTTATTCATTTTCAACTTATTGTATGTTCCAATTGGGAACCTTTCTTTTCTCAAGTGAACCATGACTTCATCTCCTACCTGGAATTCCTTATACCTCCTCTTCTGATCTGCCTTAGCCTTGTACTGAGTATTCATCTTATTATTGTGCTTTCTCACCTCTTCATGCAAATTCTTCAGATGTTCTGCAAAGTCTTCAGCCTCGACACTTGTCTTTTCTCCCTTATCCAGATTCCTTAACTCTGAAGCATTTCTTGGACTATTTCCATATACAATCTGGAATGGTGATTTACCAATACTCCTGTTGACAGAATTGTTGTAAGCAAATTCTGCCTATGGTAAAATCAAATCCCATCCCTTGGGCTTATCCCCTACAAAGCATTGTAGTAGATTACCCAAACTCCTATTCACCACTTCTGTCTGTCCATCAGTCTGTGGATGGTGTGCATAATTGAACTTCAAATCAGTCTTCAACTTCTTCCACAATGTCCTCCAGAAATAACCAACAAACTTGGTATCTCGATCTGAAACTATGCTCTTTGGTAGACCGTGTAATCTCACCACCTCTCTGAAAAATAATTCAGCAATATGAACAGCATCGTTAGTCTTCCTGCAAGGAATAAAATGTGCCATCTTTGAGAATCTATCCACCACCACAAAAATGGAATCATGTCCTCCCTGTGTCCTTGGTAAACCAAGAACAAAATCCATACTGATATCATCCCATGGCTTCTCTGGTATAGGTAATGGATGATATAGACCTGTGTTCTGACTTGCTCCTTTTGCCATCTGACATACTCTGCACAAATTTCCTCACATCCTGTTGCAACTATGGCCAATAATAATTTTCACCAACAATAGCAATGGTCTTATCTCGACCAAAGTGTCCGACCAATCCTCCATTATGCTTCTCCTTAATCAGGTTCTCTCTCATGGAACTCATTGGAATGCACAACTGGCTTCCTCTAAACAACATGCCATCTTGGATTATGAAATCCAACCATTTTGTCCTGTCCAAAGTAACAGGTTCCAAACAAGCTTTCTAGGCTTCTGCAAAATCTAGATCCTCAGGATACAAACTTTTAAGCTCATCGAACCCGACAACCTCTATCTTCATTTCTGTCAACAAATTTTGCCTTCTGCTCAAGGCATCTGCAACTTTGTTGGACTTCCCACTCCTATGCTTCAAAACAAAAGTATAGCTCTGCAAAAACTCAACCCATTTTAAGTGCCTTTAATTCAACTTTCCTTGACTATTAAGATACTGCAAAGCCTGATGATCAGTATATAAAACAAACTCCTTTGGCAACAAATAATGTCTCCATTTTTTCAAAGCCTGAACTATTACATAAAACTCCTGATCATAAACAGAATACTTTTTCTTGGCATCATTAAGCTTCTCGCTAAAATAGGCAATGGGCTTACCTTCTTGGCTCAAAACAGCTCCTATACCACTACCACTAGCATCACAATCTACCTGAAATACCTTATTGAAATCTGGAAGTGCCAAAATAGGTTGTTCTACGACTTTTTGCTTCAATGTATCAAATCTCTTGTCTACTCCTTTAGTCCATCTAAACTCTTTTCTATCCCCTCTCATTGTCTCAGTTAGGGGTACACAAATGCTACTAAAATTTCTGATAAACTTTCTGTAAAAACTTGCCAAACCATGAAAAGATCTTACCTCCATTACACTCCTTGGTGTAGTCCATTCAATGATAGCCCTTACTTTTTTTGGGTCCATCTTAAGACCTTTCTCTGAGACAACAAATCCTAGGTATACCAACTCCTTCTTTGCAAAACTACATTTCTTCAAATTAATCAGCAACTTCTCCTCCTTAGCTTCTCTAGAACTCTTCTAATATGCGTCAGATGCTCATCCTAAGTCTTACTGAAAATCAAAATATCATCCAAATAAACAATAACAAAACTTCCCAAAAATTCTTTCAGTACCTCGTTCATGAGCCACATGAATGTGCTCGGTGCATTGGTTAGCCCAAATGGCATGACTAACCACTCATACAAACCTTCCTTTGTCTTGAAGGCTGTCTTCCATTCATCTCCTTCTCTAATACGGATCTGGTGACACCCACTCTTCAGGTCAATTTTCGTGAAGTACTTGGCTCCACTCAAACAATCCATGATGTCATCCATTCTTGGCAATGGAAATCTATACTTGATAGTTATCTTATTGATGGCTCGAGAGTCTGTACACATCCTCCATTCTCCATCCTTCTTTGGTGGTAGTACTGCAGGTACCGCACATGGACTTAGGCTCTCCCTTATTAGTCCCTTCCTCAACAACTCCCGAACTTGTCTATTCAGCTCTTCATTCTCTACAGGGGTCATTCTGTGAGCTGCCTTGTTTGGCAAACTGGCTCCTGGTATCAAATCCATTTGATGACTTATCTTCCTTACTGGTGGTAAACCTTTTGGTACATTATCAGTGATAATGTCCTGGAACTCTTCCAACATATCAGAAACTTATGCTGGTACATCTTCATAGTTCTCTTGACTAATCTTAGGAATCAATGCAAAGCAATGATGCTCATGCTTCATACCCTCCAAAAATTTCCTACCATCTACTAGGCAAATTCTGGCAGTACTACATACCTTTTCTTCCACCTGCTTCAAGGGCTTCAACTTATGATGAAATCCATCCTTTGTTAGGGAATATGTGTTTGCATGGCCATCATGGATAGTGCTCCTATCATACTACCATGGCCTCCCCAATAGCATATGACATGCATCCATCAGTATGATATCACATAGTACCTCATCATGATAATCAGCAATCTTGAACTTCACTAAACACTGCTCATTGACCAAAGCTTTATGGTCCTTCTACAACCATGCAATTCTATATGGATGCGGATGCTTTCTTCTTGTCAACTTCAACTTGTCAACCATCTCCTCTGAAACAAGATTATTAGTGCTTCCACTGTCAATAATAATATCACAACACTTACCTTCACATTTGTACCTTGTGTGGAATAAACTCTTCCTCTGATTGGGTTCTTTCTCCTCATTCAACAAGGTTCTTCTGACAACTAGGGTTTCTCCCCTTTCAGCATCTTCAGAATGCTCAGAATGAGCATCTTCATCTACATGTGCAACTCGTGCATTGCCTTCAGGTCTTCTATTTGTCCTTCCTTGATGTTGTGGACACTCAAATGATCGATGCCCTTCTTCTCCACATTGGAAATAGGTTCGTCAGAAACCTCCTCTTTTGGGTCCTTGCCCAGGTCTACTTCTTCCTCTTCCTCTTTGCTCACCATTGTTCTGGTCACGAGGACAGTAGGCGTTATCCCCTCTCTGATTTCGACTGGTACTAGCTTCTTACTTTTCTTTTGATCTTCATTACGACCTCCATAGGGCCTTCCACCAGTCCTTCCACCTTGACCTCTTCCCCTTTGCTTGCTGTCAAATCTTTTATTCAGCTTCTCTTCCACCTTCAGGGAAAACTGGTATGCATCTTCTATGGTGGTCATTTTGACTAGGCTCAACTCCTCTTGAATACTCAGCCTCAACCCATTAATGTAACGGTCTACCTTCTCCGTGTTGGGCTTTGCATGACTAGTTCTAATAGTAATTTTATAAAATTCTTCTGTATACTCTTTAACAGACTTGTTACCTTGCTTCAGTCCTTGCAGCTTCTTTAGCAACTCCATCTCATAATCCACAGGAATGAACTGCTTCTTCAGTTTCTCCACCATTTGATCCCATCTAGTGATCTTTCCCTTTCCTCTTCTATTCCTCTCTAACTGGACCTCCTTCCACCAAATATTAGCATGGCCCCTCAATTTTGTTTTTGCAAACTTGACCCGATCTGGGTCTTCCACATCTTCATACTCGAAGTATTCCTCCATGTCATTGATCTAATCAATAAGCTGTTCTAGATTCAAATCTCTAGAATATGTAGAAACTTTGATCCTGGGCCTCTTTCCAATCTTTGAAATGGCCCTCAACAGCCTAACTTCTGCAGGATCTCCTGCAGCTTCTTGTTCTTCCTCGGATAGCTCTTCTTCAGCTTCATCCTCACTTTCTTCTCTTGCTCTCAGATTAAACCCTCTTCGCAGCTCCTCTTGCAATGAATCAATTTGCCTTTGCAGGGCTCTAAAACCCTCTTTCGTCAAAGCATTCCTCCCAACACAATTTCTTCATGGAGGCATCTTGGTCTCTGCAACAAAGCCACAACCTCAAGTCCTGGTGCAAACTGCCTCACAATCGGCGATCTGTCTACACACTCAGGAACCCTTGTTCTGATACCACTTGATTAAGGGGTAAATCATAAAACACACAACATAAATTTATCATAGAGAATAGAACTTTCTTTTATTGATCTGGGCAACTCATTACATTACAGAAACTTAATTACAATCAGACGAATCAGTCCTCCACAGGCTGTAACACACTACAACTACCATCACCAGGCTCTGGAATCTTCCACCTTCTATAACCCACAAATTAGCTAGGATTTCTATTTTCCCACCTATTCTTGACTCTACACTTGCCCCCTTAACTCTACCCTTCCCAGGCTTCCCAAAAATGGTTATTAATAGCCTTTTTGGTAGCCAACAACCTTATTTTGAAATTTGCATCTCCCTCCAAAAATAGGTCAACTTCCAGGAGCCATAACTTTTGATCTTGGTGTCCGATTGACGAATTGTTTTATGTGTCAGAAAGCTCGCAGAGTGCTCTACGTGCTAAGAACCTGCTCTACTAGTTCTGGCCATTTTCAGGCCTGTACAGGGCCATTTAGTACCTCAAACCTAGATTTGAATAATTTTCAGGCATTTTTCAGGAAATAGAAGCTTTAATATATTTTAGCTTGCAAATGATCTTCATGTGATTCCTTCGCAAAAGGTCGTATATTTCTATTATGTAACTTCCTGTAAATTCTGACTTCATTCCATGCCCAAATGCAAACTTTCTAAAAATAGAAGGTTACTATTTTTAGCAGTTTGGAAAAATTGAAAGTTCTACATCATTATTCAGGCGATTATGGGACCAGAACCACAAATTTTGAGAAGAAATGGGAAGAACATCAACAATTTTGAAACACAACTTTTTTTGGGTGATGCAAGATTTCCCTTACACCACTGGATGCTCCTACATCAGCATGTGTTGGCTAAGGTGGATGAAAATGAAAAATTCAATTCATAGCACTTATCTCAGCATTTGATTTTGCAAAATGTTGTTGCAGGAAGAGCTTGATGGTGAAGTTAGTTTATTGATGTGCTTATTTGATGAGCTAGTTTGAATGACAAAGTCAAGAGACATCATTTCTTCTGTAGCATAGTATGTTTCAGATGTGATTTTGAATATATTAAATTTGATATTGTGTTACAAAAGGTGTCATGTGCAGGAACAGGAGGATAGTCTTCATCTTCATGCCTTACAAGATAATCTTCATGATGTCAAGATGTGTGTGTAGAAGTAAATTGATTGTAGGTTGATTGTTCATCTTGTAGCCATTATCATGGATGTTTTGGCAAGGTCTTCTCAAGAGTGGTTATCATGTCATCATGAATTATGAATTTTGTGATAAGTAGTCTTCATGTTGTTATCATCATAATTTTGCTTATTGAACCTGCATTATCATGGATGTTGAAGTGATTATGATATCTTTGCATGGAGTTCAAGTTTAAATGAGTCATGTCACAATAGTCAATTTATGCCTTCATAATCATTCATCTTTCTTTATAATTTTGGAGATCTTGGAAATGTGTCATTTGAGTCAAAAAGGAGTTTGTTATCATATATGTTGGTTTCCATCTTCATCTTCATATTGGTGTTGTTACAAGATGTGGTATTGTGCAGAATATGGTACAGTCAATGGGCAGTTTATAACAATGGTTTGATGCTGTCGTTGGTGTACCTCACATGATGTTGCTTTCAGGTCCTATGCTTCATGGTGTCTTATTGCTCACAAGTTGAAAAGTTGTTCAATATGTAGATGAACATGGACAAAGTTCTCAGGATAAGTTTTGGACAGCAAATTGCAAAAATGATCAGTGCCTTAAATTTTTTAGAGACTAGTGGTATCAAAGGTTTGGGTAAGTGATATTTCAATTCTTGGTTGGTATGAAAGATAACAAGGTCAATGATAGTGTTTGTGATCCAAGAAATGAGTAAGCATTTGATTGATATCAACATACTTTGCTAGTCTTTTACCATTGATCTATATGAGTTATTTTTCTCAGGGGGAGATAATAGTCTTTGTCATCAGATGTCAAAAAGGGGGAGAAAAAAAAAGTATCAGGTAGTTTTGCCATCAATGACAAAGGGGGAGATTGATGAAAGTAGATTGTCATTGATGTCAAAAAGGTGTTGGTATTGACAGGAGTTGTTCATGTCATCAAGATCAATGGATGTTCAAAGTCTTCATCATGGGATTGCTCATGTTTTCATGATCACAGTTCAAAAGTTGTTTACTTCATGATGCTCATGGTCTCATTTCAGGATGCTTGATGGAGTTCATATCTTGTTTATGTTCATTCTTGTTTGTGTTGGTTCATTTTTGTATATTTTTGGTGTTTGATTAACAAGGTGTGTTTCATGTAGCCATATTGTTCACAGGTTGTCCACCAAAGCAGAGAGTAGAAAATAGATTTGAAAAACTTGTTTGTGTTGATGGTTGAACATATTGATGAGTTGTTGATGACAGACACAGGTTGATGTCTTGCAGATGCACAAAAGGTATCATTTATGATTGATAGATTTGTAGGGCTTGTTTGTTCATTCATGTCATTATGGTATTGTGGTGTTCTTCATGTGGGTGTTGGCGTTGGTATAGATGTCCTTGATGTTCATGCTCATAATGTATACACTACATTGATTTCATTGATTACTCTTAGTTGTACAATCTCAGTTGGTGTGATGACTTACTTGGCACAAGGTTGGTTGGTGTCACATTTGACACAATCACAATTGTTTATACACAATTGCTTTCTCAGTGGTTTCACTTGCTCTTCACAGTTTATATGTTCAGTGGTTTCACCTTCATATTGTTGCCCTCAGTTCAGTGAATTCACTTGGTTCAGTTGATTGTTGGATGTTGGCATATGGCATATGACATCATGTTTCTTTCCTATGATAAATTATTGTATTAGCTTGACACATGGATTTTTGTACAGTTTGGCTTATGACAAGGCTTGAGTTTTTGGTCACATTGATATAAGGTTGATATGAGCATTGTTTCTATTTGTATTAAAGTCAAACATTAATAATCTCACATGGACTTCAAGGTAATAAAGGCATCGAATATAATACATAGTCGAAGAGAAGCTCAAAAAGTATTGAAAATTATTCATTTAAAAGGTCTCAAATTTCCTCATTTTATAGAGCCCGATTTAAATGGAGAGCTTGATGCATAGGGGAACATGGTTTATAAAATCATTTGAAGATCTTTAAATGGAGAGTTTGATTTTCATCGAATATCATAGAGAAGTACGGGATATATGGAAACCATTGAATATATTCTATTAAAGTGGGAGCTATTTTGTTTTTAGAAATTTTTTTTTGGCTTTTTAAATGCCATTATTTATGGGAACGATGTCACTGAAGATTTTATGCCTTTTTATAAGGAGTTTTTGATTTTTTTAAAAGGCATAAAATGTGGAAGCTTTTATAGCAATTTTTTTAAGGAAAGTTTTTTTTTATAATCTTTTTGTGAGAAGAGGATGAGGGCAGATAATATAATGAGAACATTTTTCTCTTTAAGAAAATGATTTCTTTTTATTTCAAGGGATGATGAATTGAAATTTATTAATGGAGGAATATGAAAGATTTTTTCATTGCATATGCAGAGGCAGATGAATCAGAACATTATTGAAATTTTTTTTATGATCTAAGTTTTTTGTGAAGATGGTTTGTGCGGAGAAGGTAAAAAGATTGGAGAAAGCTTTTTAAGCATGTGAAGAGTTTTTTGCTTGTAGGAGAAAAGTCTTCATGAAGATTTGTTTTTGTGAGAAGAAGTTGAAGGGTTTTAAGATGAAGAAAATGGAACACAAAAATAAAGGAGATATCAAATGGAAGAGGAATGTGAAGGGTTTTGAAGAAAAATTATATGGTTTATTTTTTGTAGGTTCCAGATTGATGTGAGTTGATTTGATATTTTGATGTGCTCCAAAGGTTTATGAAGAGTAATTTTTAGACTGATTGAAGGATTGTATTGATTGGGAGAAGTATGTATTATATTGGGTAAAGAGTTAATTGTTTATCTTGCAGAGATGTTGTTTGATTGAAATGAGATTAATGTAATGGAGTTGTTTACAGAAGTTGCTTCAAGGATAATGCAGAGTCAATTTATTTTGCAGGAATAAATCATTTTTGCAGAGATAGTTTGTACTTATGATGAGAATGAGATTTTGAGTTTAGATGAATCCAATACAGGAGGTGATTGAAAATTAATTGTTGGTAGAAGTATTTTGAAGACATAGACACAGAGATATCAATTTTGATTTTGGAGACAAAGTGAAAGATGAAACTACAGATGAAGAAGTTTGTGTTGAATGATATAGGATATGAATGAAAAAGAGAAACAGATGATTTGTAGTGAATTAGGGAAACTCCCTGAGTTAACTTTTCTATTCAAATGTATTTGCAATTTCTAGTGAGGCTTGTATCCAATGAAGATTTTGCCAATGAGGTAGGTGTAATAGCTAGTGAGGCTTGTAGGTCAGTGAGACACCCACATTAGCCAGTGAGGCTTGTAAAGATGTTTTCAAGGTTAAGCCAGTGAGGCAATTTTGGAGTGGTTTTTCTACCCCAGGAGGGTTTTCCACTCGTGCAAATTTGTGTTATGACTTATATTGTTTTCATCTGTATGTGTGTATGTTAATGTTTTTCTCATGAGTTTTTGGTTCACTCCTTTCATTCTTAGTTATGTGCATGTGTAACAAATCATTGATGAATTTCTCTCTTTGTGTCTTGAAAGTTAAAGTTTACAAAAAGGTTTCAAAATTTATACAACACTAATTCACCCCCCCTCTCAGTGTTGTCCTAGACTCCAATAGGTATATGATTGGAATCATCAATCTAAGTGGTTCTATAATAAGTCTAGACTCATATGAGGAGTCTTGCATGATTAATTGGGTCTACATTGTTGTTTGGGCACAATAACAGGCCGACAAGGTATAACTTGAATATACAAGCTTCATCTTTTGCATGCCGACCTAGTTTGAGGAAATTCTTGATGTGGATATATATACTTGATAGATTTCAGCTTTGGAGGGAGGAATGTGTGTGAATATAGTGGGAATTCAATGTGTGTACGATCTAAGGTAGTTTTGTGACTAGAAAAGGATACTAAGGGCAGAAGAGTAGAGTATATGTGAAGCAGAGCAGAAAAAGAAAGGTAGTTATTATGAAGACATTTGAGTCTGTATACTGAGCTATAAATGGAACTACACCTCAGCATTTTGTGAATGCACTTGTAGCAATGTTTTCTTCTGGTAGTGAGTCATTCCTTCTCTATCTTCTCTTCTATTTTCTTAGTAGTGAGCCTATTGCAGTGAGCACTTCTTTGGATAGTGAGTCCTCAGGTAGTGAGCCCTATAGTAGTGAAACATATAGCAATGAGCCCTACGGCAGTGAGTCTTCATGTAATTTAGTATTGTTATCATAAAATATTGTGAGCTAACACTCACCATGGTTTTTCCCTTTTTGGGTTTTCCATGTAAAAATACTGGTATCTATGTTATGTTGATATGGTTGCTGTTCTTATGTTTATTCTACTTTCATGCTATTGAATTTGGTAATTGGATCAATGAACATGTAAAGAAGTGGTTTTGTGGAATACTGATTCACCCCTCCCCCTCAATATTCCTTGTATTCAACACATACCATAGCTACAGTAGGCTGATAACAATAAAATGATTAGTAATACCTGATATCATTTAAACAATGATTGAGAAACTTAAATAGTCATGTATCTTAACTATATTAAATATCATAGCTTCATTATTGGTTGTCATGTTGATATTTTGAAACTCTTAAACTCTCTTTGTGAGACCATGATCAGTTCTCAATGGTTGTATGAGTTTGTTTATCATAGTCAATATTCTCTAAGTTTTTGTAAAGCAAATTGTTAGCTAGCCTATGGTATCACATCAATAATGACATATAAATGGAGTCTTGGGTCAGAAAGCAACCTTTCTCTTTATGGACAACTTATAGGCAGCTTTGGATTGAAGTAAACCATACAAGAATACAATCTTTTTCTTCTAAGTTTGATATGTTTGCAACTAAATGTCACAAATTCATATGATAATCTCTTTTTTTAAAGGTAGCCACTTGTAGCAGCAATAAGATCATTCTCGGGTAGCCCAGTTTTCAAGATGGTGGACTCTTGAGTCCCATCTTCAATTCATATTATTGTTAGTTTGAGAGAAGAATAATAGTTACATTGTATATTTATATTATTTTATCTAAAAGAATTAGTTGTGTCAATCATAGTATGAAAATGACCAACCTTATTATAAACTTAAAAGGATGTATGTGGTCGACCAGACCTTGTCACATGATGACATCTACTTAGCCATTATGTGGCAAGTAATCTAAATGGAAATTGAGTAGTAGAGTTTCCATTATGATGTATGACAAGATATTCTTTTGTATGTGATAAGAATTTTAATCGTCATTTTGTATGAAGGGGTTAGAAAAAGGTAGTTTTCTAAGATTATCCCAGACATGCATAGTAAACATATAAGTTGTCTCATGAGTATGTGCTCAAACTAAAACAGACATTATATTGTCAATATGGATTAGATGAGAATCCTTGAACCAAGTTAAGTACCTTGGACGAACTTATGATATTATAAACAAAACTAGTTTCTATGTCGATACTAGACACTAAAATCAATAATACTTAAACCTTGAAAACAAAGGAATATAGTGACAGGGAGTCATAGATCCCATGTTGTAGTTGCAACAAGAGACATCTTTGGAAGATTATGACCTCAATTTGAACCATTGTTGGTTTTATACTCCAGAAATTGGAATTAGAAATCTAAGTCAGGTGGACTATGGATGAAATTTAATTAAGTCACCCCATGACTAGAATTGGTCAATATGAATTCACTGTAGGATGAGATAGTTTCTAAGTCAAGTTAGAAGTGTGTGAACAATTGACTACGTTCATTGTGAAATGTCTATTTACAATGAATCTTTGGCCAAATTAATGCATCCATCTTTGCATCCATTAGTTGGTTCACTGTGCTCCAGACTTGCATAACCATCCAGCAGTGTCATACTTAGAAGGAATCTATAATTGCATGACTGTGCTGGTTATGTAGGACATGACGCTAGAAAATCAGATGGAAAACCTATTGGTTCCTTATATATATTCCCTTCGTGAAGGGTAGGGCCACTTCTAGGAAGAAAGGTGTGTGGGGGACCACTAGTCAATGGTTGGAGGAAAAGCACTCAGGTGATACTCTCCTTCCCAAGTAGATGAGAAGTTATGAAGACAGATGTCAAAACTCTAGATGTAGTATATTTATTATTATGACTTGACAGTCAAATTTATGTAAACTATTCTAAAATTTCCATGAGTAAAATATTGTAATTGTACAGTGAAAGATTTTACTAAAATGCTATCTTTGATTATGTTGTAAAGTTTTGAAAATATTTAGAAAAGATATGCTTTTTATTTATTTGATTATGCAAATGATTAATATGTTAGCAAACAAATGCTTATGATAATTATGTTCATTTACTTTCTAGTAAATTTCATGTAAATCTGGGTAATATGAGAAGACATGTTACATCTATCATGTTAAATATATCTTGCAAAGTCATCTTCATTGCTACAATAGTAGATGAAGATCTCCTGATGATCAAAAGATCATCAACATAAAGTATCGATTTCAACAATGAATTATCCTACGGGTAAGTGCAAAAAGATGGGCCAAAAAGTGGCCAAAAATTAAAAAAATAAATAATGCAAAACGTGAGCGCGTTATAACACGCTTGCGTTATGGTTTGGTAATGATGAGCCTAAGGCTCATCAAAACAAACCATAATGCGCTCGCGTTATAATGTGAGCGCATTATCACCTATTATAAATAAAAAGAGAACTCATCTCATTTCATTTCATTTCTATTTTTCTCCACTATTCCCGCGGTTTGCAAACCCTAGGAAGCATGCTCACGTTTTGGATTTGTCAATTCAACACAAAAATCTTATCAATTTATCACCAAAATGCCGCCACGATGTCGAGCATGCCAAAGGAGTGAGTTTGTTTGTCTTTTTGTTTGAATTTGCTTCTAAATAGGTAGGTTTGAGTTGTTTTTTGATGTATATTTCATTAATTGTTAGGAAATGTTAATGCACCTCCTCCTCCTCAAAATCCACAAAATCATGTGGAACAACAACCTCCTCCATCCATTCCTCAACATCCCCCTAGAACAAAAGAAAATATAATGGAGCGAATTGAAAACAGCAAAAAAGAAATTGAAGATATAATTGCAAGGTTGAAAGATCCTTCCACTTCAACCTTGCATAGGTCCATGCTTGATGAATCTCTTGAATCTATGTTATCAAATGTAGACTCAATTAGCAAGAAAATAACTAGTTGGATGGATAAGAGGAGAGAGTTTAGAGATTATTATGTAGACAAACTGTCATACCAAGATGTGAAAAAATTACAAATTACAAAATTAGACTTCTGTTCGATTTTCACAAACCCACAAACAAATCAACCTCCACCCATTACATGAAAGAGGTTCCCTATCCATTGGTACAACAACCAAGCGATAAGGGACAATTTTGGGTAGAGGTGGTGGATGGTTTTTGATCATCCTCCATGCAATAATAATGAGGTCCTGTAATACCTTTTGAGGAAACTCTACTGCGAGTTTGTCCTCAATAAAGTGCCAAACTATTTTGATATGCGGGACTTCCAGGGTAGAGGTAGGGGGCCAGCACAAGATAGACCAGGGGCACGTGTTGACCCACAGTGGGCAGTGAGATGAGTAATTAGTAGACCAGCCCATGAGCATGTTTCTATCCCTTCCATTGTGAAGGAGAGTGTTGGGGTCGATACACTTCAGTCCATTAGTGCCTTGACCCAGAGCATCATAGAGCATGCCAGTCTTGCAGCATAGAGTGGGTTGGGAGATAGTGCGAGGAGTAGGGTCCCACCCCATACTTGTCAGACTTGCGGGTCAACCTGTGGTTATGACCCCATGGATAGTCATGACACAGGTGTATAGGCTACATCTGCAGCTGAGTAGGTGGTGATGATAGATACCCTCCTAAGTGAGACTTTCAGCCTTGATGCTCAGGTAAATATTAGCAAGTTTATTGAATTTAATTTATTAAATTTCATTTTTGAAATGCAAGATTAACTAATTTAGTTTGATGATTTTAATGAAATTTTAGGGTCATAGTGTTGATGCAATTTTCAGTGGTTCTCCACCTGCATATTACACTAGATCATCTACTATTGGGGTATGTAACTAGTAAACAATTATAAATATTACATGTGAATAGCATCGTTATATGAATGGTATTCTAATATCTAATTTTGGATGTTGAATAGGTTAATATTGGAGATTTCACAGCAACACTTGCTAGTGGTGGTGGACTTCAAAGTTTCACGGAGGTAATAAAATAAATAGTTTAATGATTGAATTGTACTTACTAGATTTTTGTATGTGACTTGTGTACTTTGTTGTGTACTTCCATGTTTAGATGAACGTGTGTATATGTTAGTAGCCATGATTTGCATCACTATTATAGTTTTCGTAATTGAATAATGTTGTTTTATTTCCAAATGATGCGGGCTGTGAAGACACCTCCTGATGTTTAGAGGGCAATGGAGCATGATGTGACCTCTGCGATTCATAGCTCCATGGCATTGACAGGGGCATGAGGTAGATTAGTAAATTTTAATTTACATTCATTGTTATAGTTGTTTATTTTTGAAAAATTAAAAGATTATTGATTTGAAGTTTAATTTCTATCTGGATGGTTTCTATAGGACATGACATCACCATGGCCTATTCCTTCTAATGATGCAAGTGAGGACACAGATTATATATTAGCGGTAAGTGATTATTTTGTTAAATGTTTCATTTTTTATAACATGTAATTTCTATTTATTAATGTCTATACTTTTTATTGTAACAGCTAAAGATGCAAGAAGAACTAAATAGGAGGAGCAGCCCTCGGGTTCGTAGTAGACCACCCACATGCACGTCTCCATCCCCTAGAAGATCAAAGGCTGCCCATGATCTATTCTCTTCACCAGCTAGAGGGGAATGACTTTTTATTGTGTTCCTTTGTTGTATGCCTATATGGCATTTGTGGACATATATTTTGTATTGTATATAGTTGACATTGTATGCCTATATGGCATTCTTGTAAGCCTATATGACTATTTTCTATATATGTTATACTTATATCGACAAATATTGATGTATACCTATATGGATATTTGGTTAATACAAATATTTTTTATTGATGGTGTCCATACTTGCATTATAAATCCATGTTTGAATGGATATTTGTAGATGGCTACTTCAAATATTTAAAGTCCAATTGTATTACATAGGATGTTTGTTGATCCAATAAGCTAGCTATTGTTATTCAAGTATCACCTAAACCTCATTTTGGAACTAAAAGATAAAAGTCATATTTAAAAACAAATGAATCATCATGTTGAACAAAAAATATTAATATTCTTTATGAGTAGCATACAATGTCAACTATATGCAATACAAAAAAATGAATCATCATGTTATTCTTTATGTTTGAGATCTTGAAAATGACTAAGTCTGGTAGAGTGATATCCTGAAACACTAGGATGAATATCCAAGTCATTAGGATGATTGTACCTTGAGAAAAAGTTAATTAAGATGAGCGCCTAAAGGAGACTTTCTTAAGCATTCAAACATTAAGCAACAAGCATCAAGGGTTAAGGCACAATTTGCAACTCATAAAGCGCGCCCAACTTGGAGAGAGAAATCATTTAAGACAAGGCACCCATTGACACCTATTCCACCATAAAAGTGCACCTAAGGTGGAAGGAGAACAAGCCTCTAGTAAGTGAAGCGCACCTATTGTCTAAACCACTTCATTATGGTGCCCTAGCATGAGGAGGAGTATATAAGTCAATAGGAAATGACACCTAGAATGCAAATGAAGGACTAAGTGGCATTTTCAATAAGCATCAATTCAACTTGAGCTTTCAATGAATACATCAAATTGAGCCCCATAAGCCTAGGCACCCTTTGCCTTCAAAAGAACCTTGTATTGGCGCCTTGGAGGAAATCAACTTATAATGACAAGTCTTGGAGGTTTCTCATTTTGGATGATGTCTTTTGAGATTAACTGCAATGATTAAAAGTTAAGATGAGTGGAAAGAACCAATTTTGAACCTTAGGCACCCTTCATGTAATTTCACACCATCATGAGCACCTAGATCTAAGAAGGAGTGAACGAAGGATCTTAACATCAAGAAGCATGTTATCAATCAACTTGGAGAAGTCTTTGACAATAATTATGATGAATTGAGTACATGGAAGTAAAGGAAGTACATATCAACTCCAAAGTGTGCCTAATGATCAATAAGAAATTCTTCCAAAGCAAAGGCGCTCATTGTGAATTTTCCTACTAGTTTTGGCACCTTGAAGTCTAAGTGCATGAAAATCATGAGGATGAGTGCTTAGGGATGAGATAGTCTTCATAAGAGTTTAAATAAGAACATCATCAAAATGTGCCTTGGTAGAGAGACTTGAGACCATCATCAAATAAGCCAAAATATCTATCTCCAATCTAGGCGCAAATTCTAGCTCCTCCCAACTCAAATGAGCACCCAAGTTGAAGTCAACTTTCATCTATACAACCCTCAGATTGTGCTTTGATTGAGGAAGGGATTTGAACCTCAAAATTTAATCATCTCAAGACAAAAGCTTCCTTAGACACTTGGCATTTGATTGAAATCATTGAGAATTAGAAAGAACCACCTAAGGATGTAAGGCACACTTTTCACCTATACAAGCCTAAAATTACGCCTAAGGGAAATAACTTGATTTCATATCAATAGGTGAGTTCCTTGAGAGAAAGGATTACTCTAGGTCATTTTCAATTGTTGAAAGCACAAAAATGATAAAGATAAAGTTAATTGAGTTAGGTGCACTTTAGCCTCTGAGGACACCTCAATGAGCGCCTTGGGTGAAATTGCATGAGATGACCTTTTGGAGTGGGTGCTTGAAAGATAGAATTCATTCTAAGACATGTCTCATCATTTAGAATTACAAAATTACAAGTATAAAGACATTTAAATCTAGGCACACTCTCCATCAGTACAAACCCATTATGGCGCCTAATGGAGAAATTGCATTGAAAGACACCTTTTGAATGAATCTCTTAAGGGAGATTGACCTCTTTAAGCCATTACAATTGTTTGAAATCATTTAAAGTGATAAATATGGACTAACTTGTGTTAGGCACCCTTTTCTCTTCTTTTTACCTATATATGCACCTAGATTTGTAGTAAGATTATTCCATGTTTAAAGAGGATTCCTTTGTGTTATAAAATGTTTATCATGAGGATTGATGTGTTTCTTGGTTTGTATTGTAGGAAGATTGAAGGAAAAGGTAGGAGCAAGAGCTTGGAGTCGCCTAGAGTCATCATGTAGATGTTCTAAAGGAGCCTTTCACATTCATTCATGCCAGAGAGTTAAGATGGAAGTAATCACTGCTAAGGAAACACCACTTCAAGAGGTAGCTGCTCCAAGAGGTCACAATAAGATATATTTCAAGTCTTCTTCATCAACGACATCACCAGTTGCATCATGTTTGAAGACTTCCATCTATCACTTCAAATTGCATCTAGTGAACTCATTAATTGGTGCCTAGGAGGAAAAGACCTTAAACTTACATTATTGAGTCAGCACTTTAGAAATTGAGCAATTCCTAGTTAATTGGAGTCATAAAATATCAAATACAAAGTCAAATTGGACTTAGGCGCCCCTTCATGTAATTTCCCACCATTATGAGCACCTAGATCTAAGAGGATCATCCAATTGCGCCTAGGAATAAGATACAAGTCCAAGACCTCAAATTTGAGCACCTAGAAGTGTGATGGATTGAAGAAGCTACATTGGCACCTAAGGGTAAGTTGTATCTAATGACATCACCTAATTGAGTGCTTAGGAGGTATAAAGCTTAACATTGACAAGAGGACACGTGCTTAGTAAAGGAGAGTTTCTCAAACATTTAAACATGTGAATGAAGTCATAGAAATGCACTAAGTTATCTAGGCACCATTTTCCCCTTGTGTACCCTTACATTTGCGCCTAAGAAGAAGTTGTTTCAGTTCATTGGAGTGTTTGAGTATTGAGGATTTCTTAGCAATGCTTTGCAACTTTACACTGCCTCCTTCTGACGATTTTTGGGGCAATAAAAAACCTTTCACCATGGGCAAACACCTATGGGCAAACACCTTAGAGATATAAAACATTGAGAGAGGTTATTGTAGAGGCACTCTACATGATCACTTTGCCTTAGACAGAATGTTTCTAAGTGACACAGTTTTCAAGTAACATCTTGTCAAAGATTTGTTCCTTTTTGCACTTTGGACTCTTCAAGGATATCATCGGTACAATGTAGCTCGGACTATATTGACATGTTTGTGTGAAAAATGGGACCATGCCTAGCATAAATGTACCCATCCGGATGTGTTGGAACAGTTAGTTTGGTCGCATCAGGAGCAAGATGAAAGTTACACCCCTTTGTAACTTTACACTGCCTCCTGACAATTTTTGGGGTAGTAGAAAACCTTTCACCATGGGCAAATGTCTTAGAGATATAAAAAACTGAGAGAGGTTATTGTAGAGGCACTCTACATGATCGCGTTACCTTAGATGGAATGTTTCTAAGTGACACATTGTTTGAGTAACATCTCGTCAAAGATTGCTACCTTTTTGCACTTTGGACTCTTCAGGGATATTGTCGGTACAATGTAGCTTAGACTATTTTGACATGTTTGGGTGAAAAATAGGACCATGCCTAGTGTAAATGTACCCATCCAGATGCATTGGAATAGTCAGTTTGGTTGCATCAAGAGCAGGACGAAAGTTACACCCCTTTGCAACTTTACACTACCTCCTTCTGACGATTTTTGGGGCAGCAGAAAACCTTTCACCATGGGCAAATGCCTCAGAGATATAAAAAATGAGAGAGGTTATTGTAGAGGCACTCTACATGATCACATTGCCTTAGACAGAATGTTTCTAAGTGACACGATTTTCAAGTAACATCTCATCAAAGATTGCTGCCTTTTTGTACTTTGGACTCTTCAGGGATATCATCAATACAATGTAGCTCAGACTATTTCAACATGTTTGGGTGAAAAAAAGGACCATGCCTAGCGTAAATGTACCCATCCAGACACATTGGAACAATTAGTTTTCTCGCATCAGGAGCAGGACAAAAGTTACACCCCTTTGCAACTTTACACTACCTCCTTCTGATGATTTTTTGGGGCAACAGAAAACCTTTCACCACAGGAAAATGCCTTAGAGATATAAAAAACTAAGAGAGGTTATTGTAGAGGCACTCTATTTGATTGCATTGCTTTAGATGGAATGTTTTTAAGTGACACAATTTTTGAGTAACATCTCGTCAAAGATTGCTGCCTTTTTGCACTTTAGACTCTTCAAGGATATCGTCGGTACAATGTAGCTCAGACTGTTTCGACATGTTTGGGTGAAAAAATAGGACCATGCCTAGTGTAAATGTACCCATCTAGATGTGTTGGAATAGTCAGTTTGGTCGCATAAGGAGTAGGACGAAAGTTACACCCCTTTGCAACTTTACACTGCCTCCTTCTGACAATTTTCGGGGCACTAGAAAACCTTTCACCACAGGAAAATGCCTCAGAGATATAAAAAACTAAGAGAGGTTATTGTAGAGGCACTCTATGTGATCGTGTTTCCTTAGATAGAATGTTTCTAAGTAACACAGTTTTCAAGTAACATCTCATCAAATATTGTTGCCTTTCTACACTTTGGACTCTTCAAGGATATCGTTGGTACAATGTAGCTAAGACTGTTTCAACATGTTTGGGTGAAAAATAAGACCATACCTAGTGTAAATGTACCCATCTAGATGTGTTGGAATAGTCAGTTTGGTCGCATCAGGAGCAAGACACCAAAAATGCATAACATGATGATGTAAACATGTGTATATGTGTAAAAATGCAACAGTAAATTAAAAAAAGACAAACCTTACAAATTAATGTGCATACTTACAACTCAATGTAACATGACTTTACAAAATCAATGTGAATACTTACAAATTAATCCAATGAACCATTTGGGTCTGCTCTACTCTTTATTGTGTCAAGTATTGCTTCATGGTCAGACTCACGCACCTTCCACAATATTTTGTTCAAAGGTCTACCCCGATACTTTATCAAATGAACATTGGATGCCATGACAAGTTTCGAGTAATGAAGAATCTTCTGATGCGTGTCAAATTCTTGAAATAGCCAAACATTAACACTCTTATGTGGGTACCTTCTAAGCCATGTTCTAGTAATAACCACTGAGCCTGTAGGGTATTCGATGTTTTCTCCATCTGTAATAGGGGCCTCCAATTTCTTTTTGGCCTCAACAAAATGACATAAGTAATAATTTGTTCCCTCTTCATTATCTTCATCTGCAATAACTACATATACGTGCCCTACATTGATATGTGTAGCAAATTAGATGAAATTAGTCAACATTACAAAAACACTACAAAGTAAGATGACATTACTTGGTTGAACTAGATGAAATTAGATGCATATACGTGCCCTATGTTACCTAGTTGAACTAAATCTGATATGTGGTCAAAGTCAACTGATGATTCCATCTGTGTTAGTTCCAGTGCCGTTGGGGGTTGATACGTGTCAAGTGGACTAAGATAACTTAACTACCATTCGTCAACCCACTCTTTTGACTCGCACTCATCCCAGACTTGAATTGTACAGGAAGAACAAAAGCATGACATCTTTTACGTATGGATACTCCATGAACCTGCAATTGAGCTTCTGAAAGAGTGCATCTCATTTGATCTTATCAGTGTACAACAGTCCTCATATGGTGCAATGTTAGTATCATCTATCAACCAAAAAAATCTATGAACTGAAGACTTACCTTCACTGCCTGGACCCATGGAAGCATTACACCACTCGACAATCAATTTTGCATCTGTCAACTTTGCATTGTCTTTATACTTTAACTCTTCTCATGCTATGGCTCTTTTGATACATGCTCCTACACCATCATGCTCCCCCTTTTCATACCCGGCCTCACAAAAGTTCCACATATGTTGAATACCTGTAAAATTATGCCTCCTACTCAGCCATAGAAATTCTGAGTTCTTGAATTGTGACGCATAGTTATCTGACCATATGATATGCTGACTGAATGATATGCCCCTTCTAGCCAAATCATTGTAGAACACCTGAAAGCAACCTTGCACGAACTCTGTAGAATGCATGCGATCATCACTAATATAGAAATTATACTCCCTCATGATCTTTCTGTCATCTTTTGTACTATCATTCGCATGAATGAATGCGATGTGCACAAATATAGAAACATGTGTGGAGTTGTAATATTGTGATTGCACCTCATGCTGTGGCTGTAGACTGTAGTTCTCTGCAAAGCCAATGACTGAAACAATGCTACCAACCAGAAATGTGTCCTTGCATAACTTGAATTGCAAGTCCAACCATCGAGCTCTATGGGCATGTCTTGCATACTCATACACTATGCTATCATGAAATATAGACATAAATTGATACACTGGAATATTTTCAATAACCAATTCACACCTCTTTTCTTCTTTACCATCTTTTGTATTGTATTCCACTAATTTATATTTGCCAAACTCTACTAGTTCGTTTCCAACCGCATGTGTTTTTTCCATATGTTCACATATTGGCAAATATTGCAAGCCACCGCAACGATGACATGTGACATCCAAGCATAATTTCTTGTAGAATATTTGACCTTCCTCTCTTTCACATAAAATTCTTGATATGAAGTCTCTTGAAGATGTTGGTGGGGCACATATGGCACAACCCTACAAAACATTGTTAGTATGCATATCTAAACATATAGACCTATAAGCATCAAAATAGTTAGAAAATTCAATATGTAATCTACAACAACAAGTAGTGTGTGTGTGATTTATCTTGACATAGAAAGGTTTTAGCATTTCAAAATATCTTTGACAAATTTTAATTTGAGGATACTTCTCTAGAAATTTACCATAAAACTGTGTTTGAGTCTCATCCAAAAAATGCTTTGGATGTGGCTCACGGTTCTGACTACCGATTCTCCTTCTTACCACATCCCTTTGATTCGGAGATACCCTTGTGTAATTCTTCCAAAAGTCTTCAATTAGTGATCTCAATGCTTCAACAATTGGTTTATCTTTTCATGGTAGTCTCCCCAAGAATACCCATAATTCATTGGCATTAGTGTCCTCAATTCTTTGGCATCTTCCAATGGCTCTTGATAAAATTTTCCTATTAATTCTCAATTCTTGACTCATCTTTCTAATGAGATGAGCTTTCCTTGTTTGACTACCTACTATAGTCGATGTAATCACACGCCGTGTTGCATTACTATATTTTGTGCATGAGGTGTTACCCACACTCTCATATGCACTCATTAGATTCTTGACAATAGATTTTTCACTTGAAGCCTATGATGTTCTCAACCCAAGAATCTTCATGATGGACCTATACTTTATACTTTGCATCATTTCAATGAATAGTTGACATCTTGCAGTCTCATTTAACATTTCAAAGAACAATCTCCAAATCTTATGAGCATATCTTCTACAAGTGCATTTTGGAATCTTACCTTCCATTGGCTACAAAATATTCTCATCAATATCAATCAAATATTTTGGCTTTCTATCCAAAATTCTAGGTGGTGTTAAGTTAGGTAAATTCATCTCAACATTAGGAATTTCATCAATATTTAAATGAGATGGGCTAGATGGCATACCTTCGATCGAAGATGGAATAGATGACATACCTTGAGATTGAGGTGGGAATGATGGCGTACCTCCTTCATCACATGTGAGTGCTGATGTACTCTTAACTTGAGATGTGGTAGATGGTGTCCCTACATGTTGACTTACAGTAGAGGACGTGTCTCCAACTATGGTATTCAAATCTCTCATAGCACGAAGTTTTTGCATTCATTCTCTTTGTGCCGCCAATACCATATCTCTTTGTGATGGTTGTGGTTCCTCTTCAATTGGTATGTCTTCATTTATCATGTCCAATTTCCTCTTCTCATGAAGTTCCCTCATAGCCACTACTTTCTTTGCATTCTTAGCTTTAATCTCTTCTTATGTTGGTTTAATTCTTCATCATTTCCTCAGCATGATGGAGAATTTGTCTATAGAATGATAAAGAGACCAATATTACTTCCTAAGAAATGAATACAAGATAATAGTGGGATTGTATTTTTATTATGTTGTAAGGATTTATTCTTGTATAGTTTGACATCATGGTATGTTAAGGTCTTTTTATTACACATAATTATTAAAGAGCCCAAGTGTAGAAAATATACATGGCATCATGTGAGATTGTAGGCTACTTTCTTGATTGGGAATGTGTCTATTTTAAACATGTATGATAAAGCATGATACAGTAATTCAATCTGAATTAAGGAAAATGTAAATAACATGCATGTAAAGACTTGACATACCTAAAAAACAAAGATTCGAATGGAGAGAGTACCCAATTATGTAGTGTTTTTTTCTTCTTGCATCAAACTCCTCAACAATTTGAGTTTTTCACCACTTGCTTCCTTTTCAATGTTAAATTGAATAACACTCAAATATAATTACTAACAACAATACTATTAACCAATCTATAATGTTAAATTCCTAAAATTGAATCACAATTAACATTGCAACACTACAAAAATTGAAACTTGAATAGATATATATCAAACTTGGTGTGAAAACTATGTTATTTCCTCCTTCTCAAGTTGGCAAATCAGAAAAGGTGATGGAAAGATCATGCAAAGGTGGTACAATGTGTCAAATGTGCAAGTGAACTTCCCAACAGCATGAAAGCACTTCTTTTTTGTCAGAGCATGTGCAGAATCAATATGAAAATAGAGCATGTGGGCCTAGATCATGGGGGTCAACACTTTTTTACCATTTCTATAACAAGACAAAATGCAAGCGCATTATAACGCTCTCGCATTTTATCCTGCTATAGATTGATCACATCCTATGCATTATCTACCTTAACACAAGCAGGGATGACCACATCTTGTGCTTCATCAACTGACACTTCCAAGCCTTACAATTCCTCTTAAATATGGGAGGATCCATGACTGGAAGAGCCAAGCCACTTCGTCCTGCCTTGCTGAAGGATGACATTTTGGGAGAATTAGGAGATTTTCCTTTGGAGATCATATAATCTTTAAATGGTTTCCATCTTGGTAGGTCCTCTGCATCAGAGAAAAACCACTGATGGTGTCTGAGAAATAAGAAATTCTTCATCTCTTTGGTGATCCATTTCTATTTCCAAACCTTCCCCTTCAGACTTGAATGACCACAAGGTTTTTAAGGGAGAACTTTTCCTTTTTCCTGCAAGAGCTTGCCAGATGCTCCGCCATATGATAGGCATAACAATGAAGGGGCAAGCCCTCATAATCAAGTTCTTGATATAAAATTCCCATCGAGGAAGAAAGACCGATCTTCTTTGGAAGCAGAAGTTCTAGTTTTTGACAAATCCTTATCCAAGCATAAATAGTAGGGGTTCTGTCAAGCGATTGCCAATCCACTTCCACAAAGTCTCCTGAAGACTTCCTAATTGATTCCTAAACATCCACACCCCAAAACTAGAGAGGCAATCAATATAATCGAACCCATAAATCTACATTTGATGACATAAACTCTCTTCAGGCTAGATTAAGAGTCCAACATTTCAGCTCAAGTCTAAACCCATCAACATCTAAATAACCTGAATACAAAATCTCTGTTTTCCTATCTTTAGAACTCAGCCCTCAATGTCAAACCCTAATCCCTCAACCCTTAACTCTGATCCCTCGACCCTCAACCCTATCCCTAAACCCTAAAGCCTAAAGCCTCAACCCTCAACATAAAATCCTAATCCCTCGACCCTTCACTCTAATCCCTCAACCCTCAACCCTATCCCTAAACCCTCAACACTATACCTTAAACCCTAATCGCTCAACCCTCAACCCTAAATCTTATCCCTAAACCCTAATCCCTCAACCCTCAACACTAATCCATCATCCCTCAACTCTAATCCCTCATCCCTAAACCCTAAATGCTATCCCTATTCCTAAACCCTCAACAGACTTGATACTATACCTTAAACCCTAATCCCTTGTCCCTAAACCCTCCAACCCTATCCCTAATCCTTATATTCTCCACACTCTACTTTAACCCTAATCCCTCAACCCTCAACCCTATCCCTAAACCCTTGACCCTCAAACCTCAACCCTCAACCCTCAACATCAAACCCTAATCCCTCAACCCTTAACTATGATCCCTTGACCATCAACCCTATCCCTAAACCCTAAACCCTAAAGCCTCAACCCTCAACCCTCAACGTCAAATCCTAATCCCTCAACCCTAAACCCTCAACACTATACATTAAACCCTAATCCCTCAACCCTCAACCTTAAACCTTATCCCTAAACCCTAATCCCTCAATCCTCAACCCTAATCTGTCATCCCTCAACTCTAATCCCTCATCCCTAAACCCTAAATACTATTCCTATTCCTAAACCCTCAACAGACTTGATACTATACCTTAAACCCTAATCCCTTATCCCTAAACCCTCCAACCCTATCCCTAATCCTTATACCCTCCACACTCTACTTTAACCCTAATCCCTCAGCCCTCAACCCTATCCCTAAACCCTCGAACCTCAACCCTCAACCCTCAACGTCAAACCCTAATCCCTCAACCCTTAACTCTGATCCCTCGACCCTCAACCCTATCCCTAAACCCTAAAGCCTCAACCCTCAACCCTCAACATCAAATCCTAATCCCTCAACCCTTCACTCTAATCCCTCAACCCTAAACCCTATCCCTAAACCCTCAACACTATACCTTAAACCCTAATCCCTCAACCCTCAACCCTAAACCTTATCCCTAAACCCTAATCCCTCAACCCTAATCCCTCAACCCTCAACCCTAATCCGTCATCCCTCAACTCTAATCCCTCATCCCTAAACCTTAAATGTTATCCCTATTCCTAAACCCTCAACAAACTTGATACTATACCTTAAACCCTAATCCCTTATCCGTAAACCCTCCAACCCTATCCCTAATCCTTATACCCTTGACACTCTACTTTAATCCTAATCCCTTGACCCTCAATCCTATCTCGAAACCCTTAACCCTTGAACCTCAATGTACTCAACCCTCAACATCAAACCCTAGTCCCTCAACCCTTAACTCTGATCCCTCGACCCTTAACCCTTAAAACTTGAACCCTAAAACCTATCCCTACTCACTCGACACTCGACACTATATCTTAAACCCTAATCCCTTAACCCTCATCCCTAAAGCCTCAACCCTAAACCCTATCCCTAATCCCTCTACCCTCGACACTCTTATTTAACCCTAATCCCTTGACCATTAACCCTATGCCTCAACCTCAACCCTCAACCTTCAACCCTCAACATTAAACACTAATTCATCAACCCTAAACCCTAATCCCTCAAACCTAAACCCTATCCCTAAACCATCAACCCTCAACACTATACCTTAAACCCTAATCCCTATCCCTCAATCCTTAACCCTTAAAACTTAAACCCTATCCCTACACCCTCAACACTTGACACTATATCTTAAGACTTAAACCCTCATCCCTAAAGCCTCAACCCTCAATCCTTAAACCTTCAACCCTAAACCCTATCCCTAATCCCTCTACCCTCGACACTCTAACCCTAACCTTGACATTAAATGCTAATTTGTCAACCCTAAACCCTATCCCTAAATCCTCAACCCTCAACACTATACCTTAAACCCTAATCCATCAACCCTAAAACCTAATCCCTCAACCCTCAACCCTAAACACTATCAATAAACCCTCAACCCTTGACACTATACCTTAAACCCTAATCCCTCAACCCTCAACCCTAATCCGTCATCCCTAAACCCTAAACGCTATCCTTATTCCTAAACCCTCAACCCTTGACACTATACCTTAAACCCTAATCCCTTATCCCTAAACCCTAAACCCTATCCCTCGACCCTT
Source organism: Cunninghamia lanceolata (assembly GCA_027924645.1). Taxonomy (NCBI): domain Eukaryota; kingdom Viridiplantae; phylum Streptophyta; class Pinopsida; order Cupressales; family Cupressaceae; genus Cunninghamia; species Cunninghamia lanceolata. The sequence continues at coordinate 10,289,214 of BSBN01000579.1, read as the reverse complement.
AACCCTTAAAAATTAAACCCTAAAACCTATCCATAAACCCTCGACGCTCAACACTATATTTTAAACCCCAATCCCTTAACCCTCATCCCTAAAGCCTCAACCCTCAATCGTTAAACCTTCAACCCTAAACCCTATCCCTAATCCCTCTACCCTCAACACACTACTTTAACCCTAATCCCTTGACCATTAACCATATCCCTAAACCCTCAACCCTCAACTCTCAACATTAAACCCTAATCCGTCAACCCTAAACCCTAATCCATCAACCTTAAACCCTATCCCTAAACCCTCAACCCTCAACACTATACCTTAAACCCTAATCCCTCAACCCTAAACCCTAATCCCTCAACCCTAAACCCTATCCCTAAACCCAACAAAATCCCTTTGCCTTATGTTAGGTTGTTAAACCCATCATTTTTAACACTCTTCTCTTAAAGATATTTGAGTTGCAAGAATATGTCAGAAAAATGGCTATGAACTTTTTTAATGTTAGTAATGTTATAGGCATGTTTTTCTGGCCCATTTGGGGTTCATTATGCCAATAGGTGTACACACTATGAGAAAAGCTTTGCGTATGGTACATCCACAGTGAGTAATTAACAGTTGAAATCAGAAGGATGATCATTATGAGAAAATACTTGTATTGGGGTACATCTATGTTTCTTGCTATCCACCCTGCACTTAGGGGAGGTATATTTTTATGAAACAGGCAAATAATCTCCCATTGTTTACTAGCTCTATCCACAAGAACTACTAAACTATACCTTAAACCCTAACCCCTCAAACCTAAACTTTCAACCCTAAACCCTATCCCTAATCCATCTACCCTCAACACTCTACCTTAACCCTAATCCCTAATCCCTCGACCCTTAACCCTAAACGCTATCCCTAAAGCCTCAACCCTAAACCCTAATCCCTCAAGGCCCTAAACTCTAATCCCTTATCCCTAAACTCTAAATCCTATCCCTAAACACTCAACCCTCAACCTTAAACCTTAATCACTCAATCCTTATCCACCCCTCTCCTCCCCTATCTGGCTCACTCCCATCTCTACCCTCCTCTGCCCTCGACACTATACATACATACATATAGGCATACATACATACATACATACATACATACATACATACATACATATAGGCATACATAGATACATACATATATATAGGCATACATACATACATACATACATATAGGCATATAGGCATACATACATACATACATGATTAATAGCCTTGAACATAAAAAAAATTAAAGGGAACATAATGCGAGTGCATTATAACGCACTCGTGTTATGTTTTTCTTTGGGAATCCCAAGCCTTGGGCTTGGGATTTGCTTTAGATTTCCAACCCAAAGGCTTGGAGTGCCTTTTGAACAGCCACAAATGTGTTTTCCATATTCTTCAAGATTTCACATAATTTCTTTTGTGCTAACCCTCAAATTTGCACGTGTTTCAAGGTCAAACAAATTGCACACCTGGGTAATGTTAGGATTTCTCTTAGCTATTTGATGATGTGATTTTTTTCACATTTTAACAATGTTAACCCTTTCATCTTTAATTTCTTTTATTTGTGTGTCCGTTTTGGGCAAAAACCATCGTTTGGTCTTTTTTTCATTGTAAATTAACTAGTCATTGAAATTTCAAAAAAATTACATATTTAGAAATTAGACTCCATTCTACAAATATTAAAAAAATGAAAAAATAATTTTCAATTAGTTTTCAAAATTTATAAGGGTAGCATGGCCAAAATTCTATTTTTTAGGATGTGTCCACTTTGAAAATTAGTAAAAAATTAAATATTCATCAAAAAATTATCAGAAAAATTAGGCATAAACTAAATGCTATTAGCTAATTTCTCACTGAAGCGATTTTAAAAATACCAAAAAAAAGTTGACCTTTTGAGGGAGCCACAAAACATGCTATGTTATGTTTTTTTGACAGAAACAACACCAATTTCTGTGGCTCCCTCTTTTGAACCCCTTAATCTATGTCATTTTCAAAAAAAAAATAGTAGTTTAGAAAGTAGACTCGGAGAACTACGAACATTTTTTTGATTGCATCTCCAAAATTTGAGTGTAACTATGCTCAATTTCTCATCCAAGGCCAGTATTTCCTGATTTCAGAAAAAAAGTGGCCACTTAAGACCCCTTTTTGGCCCCCCATCTTCTTGCACCTACCCCTACCACAAAAAGTATATATTAGGATCTAAATGGCACTAAGTGAAACCTACATCTAGAAGGAAGGAATCCATCTTGGTGTACCAAGCCCGACAGACCTATTTGAGGCCATAAAGGGATTTCCTAAGTATGAAAACTAAGGAGTAATCCTGAAAAAACCTTGGTGGTTGTTCCATGTAGATCTCCTCTTCAAGGTCTATGTGAAGAAAAGCACTCTTCACATCCCTCTAGTGCACATCACAACCATGTGTGGTGATAATGGCAAGAGTAAGTTGAATGGAAGTCATTTTGGCCATGGGTACAAAGGACTCTATGTAGTCAATGCCAAAAACTTGTGAAAAACCCTTGGCAACCAAATGTGCCTTGTACTTATCAACTAACCCATCTGCAACAAACTTGGTCCAATATATCCACCTACAACAAACCATCTTCCTTCCCTTAGTAAGAGAATTTAAGTCCCAGGTGTAATTTTTGGTTAAGGAATCATACTCCTCATGCATAACATTATCCCACTTAAGTATGACTAATGCCTCTCAGAATGTATATGGATTAGAGGCTAAGGCATAGAAAGCATGTGGGCCATGCTAATAATCTAACCATGTATGTCTACCATCTATTGGATTCCCTACCCAAGTGCCTACACTCTGAAGTGTTTGCCTGGCCCAAAGAGGATGATATGTGGGTGAGTGAGGTGCTAAAATATCAACCTCTGAAGCAAGTCCAGAAGTGGATGAGGATGACTCCCTATCACTATTCTCACTATCAGAATTGGAAGAAGAAGACTCTACCTCAAGAATCTATTGTGGATGGCTTGTGTTGGTTTTCACGCCACCTTTTGTGCATAAAATGTCACCTTATATGCAAAAAAAATACCCTCACTCGGGCCTCTACCATGCCTTCTATGGGGTCTCAACCTGTGGATCACCCCTAAAATGCCTTATCACACCTTTTATCAAGTGTCAGGCCTAATGATCAACCTTGAATCACCCTATAGGGGCTAGACCTTGTTGCAAGTATGGGCCTAACCGGTGTTGTCATTGATGTCAACAGACTCTTGTTGCATTGATGATAAGGATTCGATGAGTTGTATGCTGAGGATATTGAGAAAATTAGTCCTATCAAGAACAGAGAAGAACAAGTGAAGACAGTGAGGTGAAATTCCCAGCTAAGATGCAAATCAGAGGATGCGCATCAAAGGGTTTATTGATATGTGTCTTAAGATGATCCAGTAAAGAACTGAGAGGTCCGCATGAAGATCTGAAGAATTCATAGCCACTTGAGAAAAATAGGTTCTGACAGATATTCAAAGGTGACTGAGTGACACAGATAGGTCCGGTGAGATCCGGAAATAAAATATCTTGTTTTGTGGATTTGTTGGAGTGTTTAGGATGTCAATACGAATTAACAACTCAATTGGTTCATGGTCTGGAGGTCTGCAAGCATCTATTCCAATATGACAGTGATGACAGACTATGTTCTTGAGGTTCCAGATGAAGAAGAGAAAGATTTTAATAAGAAAAAGTAGTGTGAATGTTCTTGGTGATTTAGGCTAGCTTGTGGAGATCTTTGGATTGTGTTGAATTCGTGTTGGTGATCCGCATTGAAGTTTAAGCTTGTAATTGAAGAATTACTTCTGGATGATGGTGTTCTTCCTAAGTTTGGCCAACTGGATGAGTTATACATCTTGTGGATGATCTTGAAGATGTTCTGTGAAGATTGGCATGTTCCTAAAGGAAGATTGAAGTCTCAGATCTGTGTGATCGACAGCGTGTTAATCCGCGTGAAGTCTTTTTGTAATTAGTCATGTTGTATTTATGTATTTGCTCTGTAATGTATGCTGACTTGGATGATTATTCCTAAGTCAAATGTCTTGTATAAATAAGATGTTGTGAAGTCATTTTAAATAGAATCTTGTGTAGATGAGTATGTGGTAGAGAGGAGTAGAGAGAAAGGTAGAGCAAAAGTATTGGGCTTAAATGGAACTACCTCAAGCATGGTGAAGATGCTATTCTTCAGTTCAAGTATGTAATATCTATTATTTTGTAGACAGTGTGTCTCCTATAGGCAGTGGGTCTCTTGTGAGTAGTGTGCTCGAGCAGTGAGCCCTAATTGGCATGTACCATTTGGTTCTTCTTATTCTTTTAATAGAGAATACAATCTTGGGTTAGTCACCCCATGGTTTTTCCCTTAACTGGGTTTTCCACATCAAAATCTTGGTGTCTTATGTGTTAATGTGTTTCTGCTCTTGATTTAATGCATTATGTTTCCATGATTGATTTATTATTATGCTACTGAATTACAAAGATGATTTAAGTGATTAATTGGAAGAAAGTTTTGGACAACTGATTCACCCTCCCTCTCAATTATCTATCTTGAATTTAAAAATTGGTATCAGAGCTAAGTTCGTCTAAAAGAGCTTAATCGCTTGAGGAGATCCAGGATGTCGTCCTACAAGAAGGATAGCCCGAGGTTTGATGGAACCAATTTTACTCTTTGGAAAGGTCGCATGGAATGCTACTTGCAATGTATGGGAACGCAGTATTGGATCATGGCTTCAAAGAAGTATGTTCCTCCACAAAATGGTCCGAGTACCATAGATGAAATCAAAGATGCTGAAAACAATCTGCAGACTAAAGAAGCTCTTCTAAGTGCCTTATCTGACTCAGAGTTGACAAATGTTGTTGATCTAAAAACTGCATATGAGATTTGGCAAAAAATGGAACTTCTGCATGAAGGAGACAAGTATGTTAACTGTGCCAAGCTACAGAGTTTGAAAGGAAAATTTGAAAACCTGAAGATGAGAGAAGATGAAAATATCACTAGATTTATGCCAAGAGTAAATGAGCTTGTTTGTGGCATTAGATGTGCTAGTGGAATCTTGGATGAAGATGAGATTGTTGCCAAAGTTCTTAGATCCCTTCCTAATTCTTACAAATACAAGTTTGCTGCTATTGAAGAATTCAGATCCTTTTCAATTATCACAAGAGATCAATTGGTTGGTAAATTAGTTACATTTGAATTATCCAAGTTTGGAGATGCACCCCCAAGACTGAATTTGCATTCAAAGCTAGTGCCTCTGTAAAAGGTAAACAAAAGTTTGATTCGGGAGAGAACTCTTCAAAGAAATTATCATGGTATGAAAAAGAAAGAAAAGATCTGGAAGAAGATGAAGTAGAAACTGCTCAACTTGAAGCCCTTATTGCAAAAAGACTGCCAAGAGGATCCGGTAAGTATGAAGGGAAATTACCTTTTAAATGTTTTAACTACAATAAGATTGGTCATTTTGCCTCAAGGTGTCTAGAAATATTTTCAAGGCCAAATCCTAACAGATCTAGATTCTAAAAGAAATGTTACTATGTTCATGAAGATGATGATGGTGAAGGAGTAACAGATGATGAATCAGAGACAGGAAACAAATCTAGAAGTGACTGGGTGTTTATTACCATCAAGGAAGAAGATCTAATGCCCTCTAAATCTATCAATCATAAAACTGTAGAAAGAGCTCTGGCTGCCCAAGTTGAAGAAAAGGATGATTGGGTCATTGACAGTGGACGCTCCCATATGACATGTGACAAAAATCAGTTCATAGACTTGGAAACGTATGAAGGAGGAGTGATAAAATTTGGTGATAACTTTGCTGGTAGAATCAGAGGTAGAGGAACTATTTCTTTTGATGGAAAGAACAAAACCAATAATGTACTATATGTTGAAGGTCTAAAGCACAATCTTCTCAGTGTTGGACAGTTGTTGGACAAAGGCTATGATCTCTAATTCAAAAATGGAAAATGCAAGATCTTTGAAATCTCTGAAACAAAGATTGCATCCGGTACTCAAACAAAAGGTAATATCTTCCACTTGGTTTGTACTGGCAAAAGTTGTTTCTTTATTCAAATTGATCAGAGTTGGTTATGGCATAGGAGAATGTGTCATGTAAATTTTGATAATATCATCAAGACAAGCAACACTCAAGCTGTAAGAGATCTTCCAAGACTGGTGAAACCTACTAACAGTTCGTGCAAAGAATGTCAGTTGGGTAAGCGAAGCAGAGTCTCATTCAAAAGTAAAGAATAGTCTTCTACCAGATTATTGGACTTAGTTCATACTAATCTATGTGGTCCAACAAGAATTAGGAGTGTGCAAGGTGATAGATACTTCATGTTATTAATTGATGATCACTCCCAGATGATGTGGGTAACCTTTTTGAAAGAGAAATCTGAGGCTTGTGAGAAATTCAAAATATTCAAGGCTATGGTAGAAAATGAAATCGAATTGAACATAAAATGTCTAAGGTCTGACAGAGGTGGAGAATTCACATCTGGTGAGTTCATAGAATTCTGTAAGAAACTGTTGGGAATTAAGGTGTCTCAACCTTTGCAAATTCCTAATGTTGTATTCATTTATCCCATGTTGAGTTGGCATAGTCAACACCTTGTGTATATGCAACAGGGTAAATTTTGGTGACTTTGGCAGCCACAATTTCCCCCTTGAATAATTAACGGGGGTTTGAATAATTAATGCCAGTCTTAATTAATGACAAGTGTTGGTGAGCATCTCTGCATGAGAGAAAGGCATCTTTGGGCGGTTAAGAGAGGTTATGACATGTAAGAGGAATATGATATTTTTAGTCAGTGTATGACAGATTCTATGACAACTGTAAGGTGCATAAGAGCATCTGTAGTAACCTATCTTGGGACCAGGTGCCCACTTCGGGATGGGATGTTGGACAAGTGTTCTTAGGCGTGGGTTTTGGGGCATGAGTCCAAGATTGACGCCCATCTCTAGAAGGTTCCATTTTTGCCTTGTAAACTCTATATAAAAATGTGCTTGGATGGGAGATAGATAACTTTTGGTACGAGTACTGTTATGCTGCCAGAATATCTCCAGATTTGACATTCGAAGACTCCTGAAAGAGCATTGGCTCTGAAATTGTATTGTAATCTGTTATTGTTTACTGTAATACATTTGAGCTATGTTTTGGAGTGTGGGGTTTTTCACCCGTAAGGGTTTTCCCTACGTATATCTTGTCTCTCTCTCTTATGTCTACTTTCTGTGTGTGTGTATTGCTGCAATATCTCATGTTAATGGTTTAATATTGCTGTAATAGTTAGGATAAAGTTGAATTTGCATAGCCCTCTCCTCATTAGATTAGTGTAGGAAGCATTTTCCGCACACCTAGCTTCCTTTTAGTTGGTATCAAAGCTTGATCACCTTTGGTCCTAGTTGTTGGGTAGGGGTTTTTTGAGCTAATCTTAGGTCGAGTGGGAGTCTGTGTAGAGCATTCTGTATCTTATTGCAGTAAGGAGATGGCAACCACATCAGGAAGGTTTGAAGTAGAGAAGTTCAATGGCAGTAATTTCAAGCTGTGGAAGCTCAAGATGGAAGACTTGTTAGTTGACCGAGACCTTTGGGAAAGTGTGAACAGAACTAAACCAGCTGCAATGTCACAAGATGACTGGGATCAAAAGGATCGAAAGGCTAAGGGTCTCATAAGACTTAGTCTTGTTGATTCTGTGTTGTTAAATGTCCATGAGGAGGCTACTGCAAAACTCCTTTGGAAGAAGTTGGGGGATGTGTATCAAGCTAAATCCCTTGTCAATAAACTTTTCCTGTGAAAGAAGTTGTATTCTCTTCGAATGGAGGATGGAGGATCCATGGTTGAACATATGAATGCCTTTAACATGCTGGTTGCACAATTGACATCTATTGGTGTAAAGATGGAGGAGGAGGATCAGTGTATGACCCTGCTTTGTTCTCTGCCGGACTCATGGGATCATCTTGTCATGACAATCAGAAGCACCACATCCACATTCAAAATGGAAGAGGTGGTTTCTTCGCTGTTATTTGAAGAGATGCAAAGAAAGTCTTCTGAGGCAGCCAAAGAAGCCCTTGCAGTTCGTGGAAGACCCAAGGAGAAAGGGAAGAAGGACAAGAAAGCTAAGAAGGGTAGATCCAAATCCCGTGGGAGATCCAAATCTCTTGGAAAGTCCAAGGCTATTTGTTGGAACTGTGGCAAGACCAGGCATTTCTGAAAGGAATGCAAAGAGGAGAAGAAGAAAAAGAAGAAAGCTCCTGATTCAGATTCTGACAAATCACAAGATGACGGTGATGCCTTCATTGCAACCCTGGCAACCCATGCATCTGATGATGTGTGGCTAATCGACTCTGGTGCATCATTCCACATGACCTCGCATCGAGATTGGTTCACTAAGTATGAGGAGTTTGATGGTGGAAAGGTGTATCTGGGTGACGACTCTCATCTGAAGATTGTTGCTCATGGAAGAGTCTCTATCTAATTCCCTGATGGTCGAGTGAAGGGGATCTCTGGGATTATGCACATCCCAAGTTTAGCATGGAACCTGCTTTCTGTAAGTAGTTTAAATGATGCAGGTTGCAGGTCATCTTTTCAAAAGAAGGATGCAAGATGACTAGAGGATCTATGGTGCTTGCTAAGGGTACTCAGAGAGGTACTCTGTTTTAGCTGGAAGCATGCATTGCACAATGCAATAGTTCTTCTGACTCAAGGAAGAGGGCAATAGTCACTTCATCCCCACCATCTGAACGAGCAGTGAAGAAATCTGTTGTTTCTAATCTTGATGGTTGTAATCATGCATTGGAAGTTAAACTTTCTGCAGAAAAGACAATGTTATGGCATAAGAGATTTGGCCACATTGGTGAGAAGGGTCTGTGTACCCTGAAAAATAAGAAACTCGTTGAGGGGTTAGATGATTGTAATCTTGAGTTCGAATTTTGCGAACATTGCATTTATGGAAAACAAAACCGTGTTCAGTTTTACTCGAGTTCTCATAAGTCTTCTGGTGTGTTGGACCTAATTCATTCTGATGTGTTTGGTCCTGTTAATGTTCCTTTGTTATCAAAATCTATATACTTTGTATCTTTTATAGATGATTACAGTAGAAGGACATGGATTTATTTTCTCAGAAGCAAATCTAAAGTCTATAGCAAGTTTAAGGAGTTTAAAGCCTTTGCCAAAAATCAGACTAGTAAAAAGATTAAATGTTTGAGAACTGACAACGATGGTGAGTTCTGTTCTATAGAATTTGATAAGTATTGCAAGGAACTTGGGATTGAAAGACATAATATAACTCCATACACACCGCAGTAAAATAGAGTTGCAAAGAGGATAAACAGGACACTAATGGAGAAGGCTAGGAGTATGCTTAGTGGAGCTGGTCTAGAACAAAAGTTTTGGGCTAAAGCTGTTACCACTACTTGCTATCTGGTAAACAGATCTCCTACATCAGCTCTTGTTGGAAAGATACCCATGGAGGTGTGGTCTGGTAGAAAGCCTTCAGTAAGGCATCTTTGAGTTTTTGGTTGTGAGGCATATGCTCATGTGCCTAAGGAGAAGTGGTCAAAGTTAGAGAACAAAGCTGTTAAGTGTATCTTCATCGGCTATTCTGTTGGTGTGAAAGGATACAAGCTTTGGGACCCCGTGGTTGAAAAAGTGTTGTATAGCAGAAGTGTCATCTTCAGAGAGCTTACACTTTCTTCTATTGTTCTGCAACCAGAAGAAAAAGAAAAGAAAGAGGATGTTGTTCAATTTCCTCTCACCCCTGAGAAGACTGAACAGAAAGACAATGTTGGACCTGATGATGAGGAGAGCTCTAGCAGCTCTGAAAGCTCAAAAGAAGAAGCTGAACCTCAACCTCAGCCCTTGAGGAGGTCTACACGGATAAGGAAGCAACCTAAAAAGTTTGATTTTACATTGCTTGATTCTAGTTGTGCTTATGCTTTGCTCACTAACAGTGATGAACCTAGAACTATATCAGAGGCTTTGGATATGAAGGATGCAGGTTCCTGGAAGGAGGCCATGGAGGAAGAAATGGCTTCTTTGGAAAAGAATCAAACTTGGGACTTGGTGCCTTTGCCTCTTGGACATAAACCCGTTGGATGCAAATGGGTGTTCAAGAAGAAGATTGGTGCAGATGGCAATATTGAGAAGTATAAGGCCATATTGGTTGCAAAGGGGTATTCACAAGTGGAGGGTATAGATTATGGTGAGATCTTCTCTCCCGTTGCAAAGCTGACATCCATTCAATTCCTGTTGTCTCTCGCAGTAGCTTATGACTTGGAGGTAGAACAGATGGATGTGAAGATAGCCTTCCTTCATTATGACTTGGAGGAGGAAATCTACATGTCATAGCCAGAGCATTACATGGTAAAAGGTAAAGAAAATTTGGTTTGCAAACTTAAGAAGTCTTTGTATGGTTTGAAGCAATCCCCTAGGAGATGGTACATGAAGTTTGATGCCTTTGTGTTGTCAATTAGATTTGTGAGATTGAAATCAGATCACTGTGTTTATTATAAGTTTGATGGTGATCGTATTCTCATTCTTGCACTGTATGTTGATGATATGTTGCTCATTGGGAAGGGTAAGAATATGATTTCTGATTTTAAATCTCAGTTGTCAGCTCAGTTTGAAATGAAAGATTTAGGGGCAGCCAGGTACATTCTAGGAATAGAAATCAGAAGAGACAGAACTAACAGAAAACTTTGGTTAAGTCAGAGTAAGTATGTTAAGACCGTGTTGGACAGATTCAACATGGGAGATTGTAGACCATTATGGTTCCAATTTCCTTGGGGACAAAGTTGTCTGTGGAGGACTGTCCAAAATCTCCTAGTGAGGTGGAGGACATGAGTAGAGTACCCTATGCTAGTGCTGTTGGTAGTTTGATGTATGCTATGGTCTACACAAGACCAGACATTGCCCAAGCAGTGGGACTCCTTAGTCGACTTATGGCTAATCCTAGACAGGTTCATTGGGATGTAGTTAAGCGAGTGTTCAGATATTTGAGGGGTACTTCCAAGTATTCCATTTACTATCATGGTAATGTTTTAGGACCTACGCATTCTGTTGATATTCATGGATTTGTGGATTCAGATTGGGCGGGTGACATTGACAGCAGGAGATCCACCAGTGCTTATGTTTTTACACTGTTTGGTGGTGCTATTAGTTGGATGAGTAAGCGACAACCTGTTGTTGCTTTATCCATGATAGAAGTTGAGTATATGGCAGCAAATCATACTTGTAAGGAAGCCATTTGGCTTAAGAGATTATGTTTAGATATTGGTGTTGATGCAGGACAGATCACGATCAGTTGTGACAATCAAAGTGCAATTTGCCTTGCAAAGAATCCAACTTTCCATGCTAGAACAAAGCACATTGATGTTCAGTTTCACTTCGCACGAGACATGGTTGAGGATGGAAAGGTAAATTTGGAGAAGGTAGATACTTTGAAGAATGTTGCAGATGCATTAACGAAACCAGTGGGCACAGAGAAGTTTAGATGGTGTTCAGAGTCTATGGGCCTCTTGGCCCCTAGCAGTTAAATCTTGTCATTGCTTTTGGCCCTTGCAAGGTGTTCGACAAGTGGGAGAATGTTGGAAATTAAGGTGTTTCAACCTTTGCAAATTCTTAATGTTGTATTTATTTATCCCATGTCGAGTTGGCATAGTCAGCACCTTGTGTATATGCAGCAGGGTAAATTTTGGTGACTTTGGCAGCTGCAGTTTACCCCTTGAATAATTAATAGGGGTTTGAATAATTAACGCCAATCTTAATTAATGCCAAGTGTCAGTATCTCTACACGAGAGAAAGACATCTTTGGGCGGTCAAGAGAGGTTATGACATGTAAGAGGAATATGATATTTTTAGTCAGTGTATGATAGATTCTATGACAGCTGTAAAGTGCGTAAGAGCATCTGTCGTAACCTATCTTGGGACCAGACGCCCACTTCGGGATGGGATGTTGGACAAGTGTTCTTAGGCGTGGGTTTTAGGGCATGAGTCCAAGATTGACGCCCATCTCTAGAAGGTTCCATTTTTGCCTTGTAAACTCTATATAAATAGGTGCTTGGATGGGAGATAGATAACTTTTGGTACGAGTATTGTTATGCTGCCGGAATATCTCCAGATTTGACATTCGAAGACTCCTGAAAGAGCATTGGCTCTGAAATTGTATTGTAATCTGTTATTGTTTACTGTAATACATTTGAGCTATGTTTTGGAGTGTGGGGTTTTTCAGCCGTAAGGGTTTTCCCTACGTATATCTTGTCTCTCTCTCTTATGTCTACTTTCTGTGTGTGTGTATTGCTGCAATATCTCATGTTAATGGTTTAACATTGCTGTAATAGTTAGGATAAAGTTGAATTTGCATAGCCCTCTCCTCATTAGATTAGTGTAGGAAGCATTTTCCGCACACCTAGCTTCCTTTCAGAAACATGGGATAAAAAGATAGTTGTCTGCTCTAAGGACACCACAGTAGAATGGAGTAGTGGAGAGAAAGAATCAGACCATCTAGGAGGCATCTGAACCATGATGAAGGAAGCAAATGTTCCTCAGATCTACTGGAGAGAAGTTGTAAGCACTACAGTCTACACTCTTAATCGAGTACAAATCAGAAGCAATACTGGTAAGACTCCTTATGAACTCTGGTTTGGCATCACTCCCACTGTGAAGTATTTCAGAGTCTTTGGTAGAAAATGTTACATTAAAAGAGATGAAGATCTAGGCAAATTTGATGCTAGAAGTGATTAAGGAATATTCTTGGGTTATTCTACTCAAAGCAAAGCATATCGGTGTTATAACAAGAGATTGAGAAAGATTATATTAAGTACAAATGTGAAGGTTGATGAAGGTATTGAAAAATTCTCAAGGTTTTATGAATATGATGAAGATGATCAAAATGATGTCTTGATCCAAGGAGTCCAAGCCCCTTCTGAAATTTAGATTCAAATTGATCCGGTGAATCAGGAAGAAGAGATAAGTTTGAATGAACCTGTGCAAGAAATAGAGGTGCAAGAAAGTCCCAAAATTCCCAGGTATGTAAAACTGAATCAATCTAAAGACTGGATCATAGGTGATAAAAGCAGAGGTGTTCAAACAAGAAGAAGGATTGCTCAAGATTCAAAAGAGTATTGTCTAATTTCAAAGATTAAACCTAAGACAGTGAATGAAGCACGCAATGATGAAAACTGAACTAAAGCAATGGAGGAAGAGCTAATGCAAATTGAGAAAAATCACACTTGGCATCTTGTTCCCAGACCTAAAAACAAGAATGTCATTGGAACCAAATGGGTCTTCCGGAATAAACTGTATGAAGATGGTGAAGTTGTCAGAAAGAAATCTAGATTGGTTTGCAAGGGTTACTCCCAAGTAGAAGGAGTTGATTTTGAAGAAACTTTTGCATCAATGGCAAGAATTGAAGCAGTCAGATTATTTCTTGCTTGTGCTGCCTTCAAGGATTTCAAAGTATATCAGATGGATGTCAAGTCTGCCTTCCTAAATGGTGACTTGGAAGAATAAGTTTACATTGAGCAACCGGATGGATTTTAATTGTCTGATCACGGTGATATGGTCTGCAAGTTGAAGAAAGCACTATATGGACTTAAACAAGCCCCAAGAGCCTAGTATGAAAGACTAGATAAGCATCTTTTGAAGATTGGTTTCAACAAAGGTACTACTAATAGTACCTTGTACTTCAAAATTGATCATGAAAATATCTTGATTGTTGAAGTGTTTGTTGATGATATCATCTTTGGAGGAAGAGATAGTATGTGCAAAACTTTTGCAAATCAAATGACAAGTGAATTTGAAATGTCCATGTTTGGGAAAATGAATTTCTTTTTGGGTCTGCAAATCACTCAAACAAAAAATAGAATCTTCATTTCACAGACCAAATATGTGAAAGAATTGTTGAAGAAATTTGGGATGGAGGACTCACAACCAATGAATACTCCCATGGCAACTAGATGTAAATTGAGTAAAGATGATGACTCTCCTAAGGTTGATCAGAAAAAGTACAGGTCAATGATTGGAGGATTATTGTATCTCACTCAAACTAGACCTGACATTATGAATGTTGTTGGTCTTGTTGCTAGATTCCAAGCTGATTCTAGAGAATCTCATGTCATGGAAATCAAGAGGATTTTTAGATATTTAAAAGGGACAGTTGAATATGGCTTGTGGTATCCTAGAGATCATGATTTCTCTCTTCATGCATATACAAATGTGGATTGGGTAGGAGATGTGGATGACCAGAAGAGTACTAGTGGTGGAGCATTCTTTTTGGGGAAGAGATTGGTTTCTTGGCTAAGCAAGAAACAAGAGGCAATAGCTCTATCCACTACAGAAGTAGAATATATTACAACAGTAGGTAGTTGTACTCAAGTATTGTGGATGAAGCAAATGCTAAGAGATATCAAAGTGGAGTATGAGGAACCTATCACAATCTTTTGTGATAATTCAAGTGCAATAAACATATCAAAAAATTTGGTGTTGCATTCAAAGACTAAACATATATCCATCAAGTTTCACTTTTTGAGAGAGCAAGTGAACAAGAATGAAGTCAGACTGGAGTTTGTGCCTTCCAAGGATCAGATTATAGACATTTTTACTAAACCTCTACCTAAGGACTCTTTTGAGTATATCAGGGAGAAGTTAGAGGTTATTATCCCTCTAACTCTGAATTAAGGTGCACTGATGTGCATCAGTCTAGTGGATCTCATAGTCATTACTTGTGGTCTGGATTGATGATGGGAAGTTGCTACTCAGGGGGAGCAGCTGGTATGATGCAAGTATGTGCCCTTTGCCATTGATGTCAAAGGGGGAGAGAAGACATGTGAAAAACAAGTAGTTGTTGATCAAAGGAGGAGCAATAAAGAAAGAGAAGACATGTAAATGGATTGTTGTTGATAGGGGGAGTTATGTCAGTAAAGAAAAGTTCTTGTCTTGATGGTTAAAACAGATTTTCACATCATATGTTGCCATCAATGACAAAGGGGGAGATTGTTGCAAGTATGGGCCTAATCGGTGTTGTCATTGATGTCAACATACTCCTATTGCATAAATGATAAGGATTGGATGAGTTGTATGCTGAGGATATTGAGAAAATTAGTCCTATCAAGAATAGAGAAGAACAAGTGAAGATAGTGAGGTGAAATTCCTAGCTAAGATGCAAATTAGAGGATGCACATCAAAGGGTTTATTGATATGTGTCTTAAGATGATCCAGTAAAGAACTGAGAGGTCTACATGAAGATCTAAAGATGTCATAGCCACTTGAGAAAAACTGGTTCTGACAGATGTTTAGAGGTGACTGAGTGACACAAATAGGTCCGGTGAGATCCAAAAATAAAATATCTTGTTCTGCAGATTTGGTGGAGTGTTTAGGATGTCAATATGAATTAACAACTCAATTGGTTCATGGTCTGGAGGTCCACAAGCATCTATTCTAATATGACAGTGATGACAGACTGTGTTCTTGAGGTTTCAGATGAAGAAGAGAAAGATTTTAATAAGTAGAAGTAGTGTGGATGTTCTTGGTGATTCAGGCTAGCTTGTGGAGATCTTTGGATTGTATTCAGTTCATGTTGGTGATACGCATTGAAGTTTAAGCTCGTAATTGAAGAATTACTTCCAGATGATGGTATTCTTCCTAAGTTTGGCTAACCAAATGAGTTACACATCCTGCGGATGATCTTGAAGATGTTCTATGAAGATTGGCGTGTTCCTAAAGGAAGATTAAAGTCTCAGATCTGTGTGATCGATAGCGTGTTGATCTGTGTGAAGTATTTTTGTAATTAGTCATGTTGTATTTATGTATTTGCTTTGTAATGTATTCTGACTTGGATGATTATTCCTAAGTCAAATGTCTTGTATAAATAAGATGTTGTGAATTCATTTTAAATAGAATCTTGTGTAGATGAGTATGTGGTAGAGAGGAGAAGAGCGAAAGGCAGAGCAGAAGTATTGGGCTTAAATGGAATTGACTCAGGCATGGTGAAGATGCTATTCTTCAGTTCAAGTATGTAATATCTATTATTCTGTAGACAGTGTGTCTCTTGTAGGCAATGGGCCTCTTGTGAGCAGTGTGCTCAAGCAATAAGCCCTAATTGGCATGTGCCATTTGGTTCTTCTTATTCTTTTAACAAAGAATACAATCTTGGGTTAGTTACCCCGTGGTTTTTCCCTTAACCGGGTTTTCCACGTCAAAATCTTGGTGTCTTATGTGTTAATGTGTTTCTGCTCTTGATTTAATGCATTATGTTTCCATGATTGATTTATTATTATGCTGCTGAATTACAAAGAGGATTTAAGTGATTAATTGGAAGAAAGTTTTGGACAACTGAGTCACCCCCCCTCTCAGTTGTCTATCCTGAATCTAACAGACCTTGTCCAATCAAGCCTCTAGATCGACCTTGAATCACCTTTAGCAGATGGCATGAGCATGTGGAGGATGGATTGGGCCTCTCAAACACACACAGATGGCTTCTTTGCAAAAATAGACTTTCTTCCACACAGAATGAGTAGCATCACACATTGAAAGGATTTTTTATTAAATGCAAACTCTATTTTTAAATTAAACTGTGTAACTAGACATACCAACACTTGAAACAGATTTTCTCTAATACCATGTTGAAACTGAGGTCTTTTGGCAGAATGTTGTTACCAGGTTGAGCCATGAGAGACAAGTTTTCACTTGCTCTTGCAAGTTACAAAAAATAGATAGTATGCAACACAAAAAAATAAAGCACAAAAATAGAATAAGACACATTACATTGTCCATGAAATGAGATGTACATATATAGGAGAGAGGGAAGAAGCCACCATGCATAATTAGTGGAGAAGACTGGGCAGTTGACTCCCATTGACTAAGATTGGTGGCGAGTGAACTTCGTCAAGACTCGCAAAAGGTGGTGAGCTAACTCCCACTAACTAGGACACCTAAGTAGGCTTAGCACCATGTGGAATTATTCATGTGCATGTAAATAATGCATTAGATAGTATAGACACTAACACATAGCAAGCTAGAATTGATTACAATGAGACCTTTGCCCTAGTGGCTAGAGACTAGATATTGTTAGAGTTGTCTTAGTAATAGCAACTCAACATAAATGGAAGGTCTATCAAATGGATACCAAATATATATTTTTGAATGGTGTACTAGAACAAGAAGTTTATTTGAAACAACCATTAGGATATAAATTTTAGGTCAAGAACACAAAGTTTATAGATTGAGGAAAAACTTATATAGACTTGAACAAGTTCCAAGAATTGGTATAATAGGATTGGTTCTTGATTTTTTAAGAATAGCTTTGACAAAAGTAGCAACAAATCAATACTACATCAAAATTAATAATCAAAGTAAATTTTTATTGTGTACTTATATGTGGATGTTTTGATATTTAGAAGAAATTTGTCAATTGACTTGTTCAAATCAACAATGTAGAAAGAGTTTGTGATGACTGATTTGGGGTTAATGAAATATTTTCTAGGAATTGAAGTGAGTCAAACAAATCATGAAATTTTCATTTATCAATCAAAATATGTCATTGATATCTTGAACATGTTCATAATAATTAATTGCAAGCCAACAATAACACCAGTTGCCATAGGATTGAAATTGAGAAAAGAAGATAAGGGCTCTAATGTAGATCCAAGTTTATGTACAAAAGACTTGTTGGTATTTTGATGTACCTAATAGCCAGAAGACCTAACATCATGTATGGAGTAAGATTAAGTTCAAGGTTTGTGGAGTCACCAAAGGATTCTCACAAGCAAGATGGAAAAAGAATCTTGAGATATGCCAATGCCACAAAAATTATGGTATTTAATATTTTACATCTAATGAATTTGACCTAATTCGTTACACATATAATGAGAGAGTAGGAAGCATTAATGATAGGAAGAGTACCTCCAGATATATATTTCATCTTGGTTCAGAAGCAATGTCATGGGCTTCCAAAAAATAACCATTGTAACTCTTTCTATAGGCAAAATATAAAATGTGGTAGCTACATTAGTAGCATGTCAAGTAATATGGATGAGAAGAATGCTATCAAATTTGAAGCAAGAGCAAGGACCAACAAAAATCTTTTGTGACAATAGATCAACAATAGCTTTATAAAAAAAATCATGTTTTCCATAAATGGAGTAAGCATATTAATACAAGATATAACTTCATCAAAGAATAGGTTAATAATGGTGAAATATATTTAGAGTCTTGTAGGTTAGAAGATCAATTTATAGACATATTTACACAAGCTTCATCAAAAGAAATTTTGAAAGATTGAGAGGAAATTTGAGAGTTGCCAATTTGAGATCAAATACATAGCTATGCTTGAGTTAAGATTAAGGGAGAGCATTAGAAATGTAACTTTTCCCCTTGAGTTTCCTTTTTACAAGTCATGTCAAGAGTGCAAGTCATGTCGATTCAAGTTAGACGCTTGAAGCACAAGTCAAGAGTACATGTCATGTATTAAAGTCAAGTCAAGTTAGAGACCTGGAGTGCAAGTCAATTTAGAGACTTGGAATGCATGTCAAGTTAGAAGCTTGAAGTACTTTTCAAGAGTACATGCCATGTCATATAGTCAAGTCAATTTAAAAAGTTGGAGTGCAAGTGAAGATTAGAAACTTGGAGTGCAAGTCATGTATATTGCACTTATTATATATACATCCTTGTAACACAATAAATGATGATAAAAAAGAAAAGAAAGAGTACATTTATGCTCAAGTATTTTGATCAATAAATTTTTTGTTTTGTGTATATCTTCTTATGTGTGTGTTTTATTATTAATATATTGCAGTATTTCAACTTTTATTGTTGTTCCACACACTCTTGGGTCTCTCTACTTGTTCCATCAAATTGGTGTTAGAGTAAGGTTATTATAAACATTTGGTAGTGCCAAAAACATGCATTTATCTAGATTAGGAAGAAAAAAGTACTACGTTTATATCTCCTCCTGTAAAGCAAGTCTGAAATAAAGTCCTTGCAATGTCACATTCTATCCCAAATTATCTGATGATCCCATTAGTCTGCTTGAAACATTCTCAATCCCATATATTTCTGCTCTATACATAAATTTCACAAAATTAACATTGTCAATCTAATACATGCATGCAATTGGGTATTATTCTATCCTTCATATCTACAGACTCTAGCATCGGTGTACACTCTTCCTGCCCTACAAAAGTAGCCTTTCTCAGGAGCGCAGTGCATGTCCTCTACACATAAACACAGACCTTCCAAAGCACAACCATCCTTCTCTATAACCACCCCTTCCTTCCCTATTCCCAGCAGTCCATCAGTCCACTCATTGGAGAACAATCCATCAGGATCATACTTTCTCACAGCTTTCAAAAAGTCTCCTCCTTTCCTATACTTGTTCAATACTCCCTCAAATGCAATGTTGCGGTTCTTACCCCAATGGGGAGTGCCTCCATACTTCAACAACCCCATCTGCTCAATCTCTTCAAGCATGTCCTGGTTGAGTCTAGGAACCATGGGGTTCTTAGATCGATAATATGTGAAATCGAAGTCCACCGAATCCTCATTTGCTCCCAAATAAGCACTGGAGGCCTTGACAAAACGCATGAGAATTCCATTGTAGAGCTCCACCCCACAGAGACCAGAGGGATTCAAGTCCCTCAGCTTTTTAATGTCTGTAATGAAGTCTGAGATCTTGGTCATGCTGATTTTCATGGTAGTCTGGTGGAAGAATTCTCCTTTGATGCGAGGATCCCATGGACAAGCTGTGAGCAGAAGATCTTCTGTAGAATTGAGACATGAACCGGCTGCCTGGAGCTTGTTGTGGTAGCCTACAATGGGATATTCGACGAACGTTATGGCGTTGTTCTTGAAGCCTAAACCGATTTTCTGCAGAGCCCCTACCTGAAGCCTGGCCGTTATGCATTTTCCCTTGGCATCCTTTGTAGCTTCCTGCGACTCTTCTGAAATATTTTAACTATGAGGAAGATATTATTTGATTAACCCAACTAATATAAACTTGGATGTTGAATACATAAATATTTGAATATATAGTGTATGTAAGTAGCTTGGCAGTAGGGAAAGCAGATACTGACCTGCTGAACGAGTGATGGCCAAGCCTGCAGTTAAGGTTGGGCGAAAGCCAATAAAATCGTTGACGCCATCTCCAGATTGGTTTACAGGTACTCTATCATCTATTCTGTAAACAACCTTACGCTGCCCAGGATACCATGTCATGTCTCCAAATTCGTGTACCCTTGCAAACTCCGCTATGCTTTTCTCCAAATCTAGCTCATCCTTTTTCACGTTTGTGATAGACCTTTTGAACATTGGTTGCAACTGCAGTGTCACCTGCACTTGTAAACTCATATCCTGTCTTAGGGATGTCGGAAAAATTGAACTTTTGCTAAAAGCAAATAAAATTCACGTTTCTCTCATTAAGAAATATTATGAAAACTACTACCTATATAGAAAAATGTTCAAAAAGTAAAATTGCCATACCCCTTCCATTTTTTAAATAAATACAAATATCACAGTAGTGCAGTAAGAACTTTTTACATAAAAAATTTGAATTAATGATTGATTGAACATTCTCAGTATCTGTTAGATAGATGTCCTTACAATAGATAATTGACAGCAGATATCGGATCTACCTATATTCAGATTGATTGAAGTTATAATATATCTGGTTGTCTTGGCTCAAAGTCAAACGATTCACTGTAACTACCTAATCATCAATGTTTAAATATATTAATGTGATTCACTTAATTTTGCCGGCTTCAAATGTACCTGAGAAATGACTCCGAGAAGCCCAAGAGAGAGCTTGACAGCATCGAAATCTGGGTGAGCGGAAGTGAGGATGACAAGAGTGGCATTGGGGACGACCAATCTGATCCCCACAACGTAGTCATGAACAGCACTTCCCATCCCAAAGAGGGAGCTGCCATGGGCGCCCGTAGAAATCAGCCCTCCGATGGTGAGGCCCTTCCAATACGGCGTCTGTGGCAGCGCCAGATTATACTCCGCAGCCGCGCTTATTATCTCCCCCAAAGCCGCCCCACTCTCCACAGTAATTCTCATCGACTCCTCGTCCACACCAACCACGCGGTTGAGGTCCCGGGTGCTTATGATTAGCCCCTGCTCACCGCCAGGGCACACCAATTTCGGAATGGAGTGCGACCACCGCGTGACCAACCGCATCTTCTGCTTATTCCGGCTGCCCGTCGCCACCGCCACCAGCAGCTCTTCTTCCGATGAAGGAAAAACGGCCGTTGCAGCTCTGCACGTTGATCGGTCGGGGAAAATTCCGTACGCATTGCTCACCGTGCAACCGGTGGTGTCACATTTGAGTGGCGGAGCTGGCGGGCTGCACCATACGCCATTGCTGTTGATTAAGAGGACTAGGAGGAGGAAATACATTATTCCAATAATTATATGCCTTGGAAGAAAATGCCTTCTTCTTTTCGAAAGTCAAGGAAATTGAAGTGGAGTGAGCATGAAAAACAATGGAAGATGGATGACATAATGATTGGGTTTTATATTGAGGTGGTGGGTTGAAGTTATGAGTTGAAGTGGTGGAGGTGGCAGATGGTGATGGAGTGGAGGTGGCAGATAATGATCGAGTGGAGTGGAGTGTAGTGTCTCAGCACAGGGAATGCTTGAATAGCACGACATAGTGGGAGAAGCACTTAAAACGCCGCCCTTTGTTTTCAACTACGTGGCGCATGTCTGCTTTTTTAGACATATAAGCATGAAATTTCGGTTATTTGTTTTGGATATTGTGATTGGAAGTTTCCGTCTCCGTTGCCATCGCCGTAGCCATCTCCATTTTAATCATATTTCTTACTGTTGTAGTCACTTTAAAAAGAACAGAAAATTGCCGACGCTCGTTTTTTCACTTTTGTGAGTCTTTCTTTACGTAGTATAAATCAATCCAGTGGTTTTGAAATGAAATGAAAGATGTTAAAAACGTTCACGAGGTCACAGCATCTTAACGGACCAGAACCGCACAACACGAACCAAAGAACAAGGCATCAAAGCACTAAACAGTTTGAAGTCTCCTTTCAAAATCAGATCTCCTACAGTGAATTTTGATCAACAGGGTAAAACAGAACGATTAAAAACAGAACGATTAATTTCCCGTATTATATATATGTGTCGTGACTCGTGTGCACTGTGGAGCGTTTGGCTAGTTTTCAAATCTATTTTGAATACTGCTGGCATGCGTAATTAATATGTGCTAACTTTGACTAATGGAGAGTATAAAGTTGCGCAAATTTCCTTGTCGGAAATATTGAACATGCCACTCCAAGTTCTTTGGAGTGAATCTGCGCCTTTCACGTTTGGGAATTTGCGTAACTCTAAAGGAGTCTTTTTATTGCGTTTCCTTTGGCAAACGGAGACCTGGCTTGAGCGATCAACAGCTGAGAACTGTCTGCAAGGATGCAAAACGATTGAAACGTTCATAGCCGTTCGATTTTGCCTCTTTTCGTTTGCCGTTTTCGATTCTCCGATAATATTTTCCGTTCACGCGCGTTTTTTCTCGCCGGTTTCGTGTGCTCCGGTTTCGCGATAGTGGGCAAAAGCATGGCAGCGAAGACTTTGTCGTTGTGTGGGTATTGTTTTTCCCTTTCGTGTCGCCTCTACTCGCGTTAGGCAGTTTCATTCATTCATTTTACCAAATACATCATTACCAATATCAAACGTACCAATCTGACAATATTCATTATGCACTATGAATTCCAGCTAAAACAGTACTGAAAATGTAGACAAGAAAATAATTCTACACCTTTCACTGCTCCGTTAGGAGTACGTCTATCGCTATTATGGATTTCTATCATATTTATCAAATTAATAGATTTGGAATTGGTGTGTTATGATTAAACTTACACCCTCGTTTATTTCGTTCATAGTAAATCCGATTTGATAGGGATGGTGTAATATTTGACGTTCACCAAAGTTGCCCAAAAACTTTTTAGTGAGGTGTATTCCTGCGTTATAGACATGTAGACTATATGCCATGCAAATTAGGAAGGACAAGCCTAAATAATCTGTCAAGCTTTTAATACATTAGAAGTATTTTATGATGATGTGGGTGGCAAGATATTTTGTGGTCTAATTTTATTTCTTCTTCGAAAATTAATGTAGAGGAAAAGAAAAGATAGAAATTTTGAGATTTTTCTATAAATTTTTTTTTGGTCCTATTTCACTTCTTTAGAAATCAACAAAATAGCAAATAAATGGTACATAGAAATTGATCATAATATTAACATCTCAATTAACAATTATAAAATGTGACAAATTTAGTAGATAATAGTAATTTAGAAGTTAAAAGTCTTGGTAGGCAATTCCAAAGCATATACAAAATATTTTTCTATAGTGCCCTGCCACACATTTGGAGATTCTTCTATGAAGGTAATGATTTTGTGTTTTAGGAAATGTATCTTCAATTGTCATGGGTGGAAAGGTAAAATTTGGAAATTATTCATAGGAAGGTTATGCATGTAGCCATATTGAAAGGTACTTTGAATCCACAAATTTTAGTTTAGCATCATATATAAATAAGGATATGGTTTGTCCATGTACACCCTTTGTTATAGTATACACAAATTAAAAGTAAAAGTCGTTATGCATGTAGCCATGTTCTCTACTTGAAATTGAAAGGTGCTTTGATTCCATAAATTTTAGTTCAACATCATACATAAATAGGATATGGTTTGTCCATACACCCTTTGTCCATACCTTAAGTACTAAGTGGTTTATAGGATGTCAAAATTTTATAAATATAACCCTTGGCATAGTGTTTTGATATCATTTGGATTGTATTGTATCTGTATACGCCTAAAAATGACATGAATCATCCTAAATAAATAATCTAAATATTTATTCCCTTCTTCTATTAATTAAATAAATATCCCAAATTTATTTAATCAATTCACTGCTCCATAATTAAATAAATTTAATTAAAATTCTTCTAATGTCTCACATAATTAAATAATCATAAATTATTTAATTAATCCAAATTCCTCTATCCTAAGTTCTAAATTCAAAAATCCACCTCACCTTTACACCTCACTTTTCCACCTCACCTTGTCCACCTCATCAGGTTGCACATGTAATTAAATATATTTAATATTTAATTACCTATTTTCCCCCTCACCCACATGTCCTATTTCTTCTCAAATCAGAGGTTAGTAAACTAATCAATCAAAAATGTTAACTAACCTGTCAATTGAGTCAATCCCTCAATCAATTCAGTCAATTCCGTAATCCACTCTTCTAACTGATCAATCAAGTCTATTAACTGTTCAGTCAATGGAGTTAACTCTCCAATCAATTTTGTCACATCCCCTCTTTCATGATAGAGCTGGGACACTTGTCACATTTCTACTGGTTGCACATTCCTCAACCATTCTCAACCATTGATCCTCATATCTTCTCTCAACCATTGATTCCCATTCTTCCAAGTCTATAAAGAAGCTTCATCCCTCCACTCTATTCATCCAGGCTTTTGACATCATTACTCTGCAGAAATATCACTAGCGCGCCTTTGGCACCCTTTTACCATCCACGAGCTTGAGATCACATACTTGCCTTGGAGCTCATCTTCATGGCATATCACAACAGCCATTTACCATCGACTTCCTTGAACACAACTTAAAAGAGTGCACTCTCTGAGGGCTCACTTCATTTGCAAAAGGACAGTTGTAATATGCAAAAGGATGGTTGTAATAGGCAAACAACAGAAGCATCGATTTCAGGGAAGGTTTGCTTTGTGTTATTCATTGCTATTTTCGTTTAATCTTTCTTGTTATCTCCTATTCTGTTGATGTTTGGGTCTTATATAATTCATTTGATTGATCCGCATTTTACCTTTACATTTTTGGCACCCACCGTGGGGCCTTTGCCCCTTTATCTCATCAAAATCTAAGGTTTTTTGAAGGCAAGTTCCGTACTGGTCACGCACAGACATGCACAGGTTATTTCGGTGCATTTGAACATTTCTACGGCGCATATATCCTTTTTCTGTAGCGCTTTTATTCTTTCTACGCTTCTGTGTATTCTTACTGTGCTTTTGCGCACTGTTACGGCGCTTCTGTCATTATTGCGCGTATATCCATTTATGCTGCGCTTTTGAAGACTATTACTGCGCATCCATTATTACTGCGCATTTATTCTTTTTAACAGCGCATACGTGCAATATTACGGCGCATTCATAGTTGCTGCGCTTCTGTTGATTATTTCTGTGCATCTAATCACTGAAGCTGCGCTTCTGTAATAGACTGAGGTTTTAGTACTTTTTTTAGGGGGAATTTTCTAACACTAAACTTCTCGCAGGTGTTTGTTGGAGCTGTTTTATAGGATAGGTTCAGGTTTAGTTCCATGTAGTTGCATCTAAATAGTTCACATTTCACTTTCTAAGAGATAGTAAAATTGATGTTCATTCAAACCCTCATCTAGCTCTAATTAGGGAGAAAGTAACTGGATTATTTCTTGCTTGCATTGCAACACCTTCCAAGTTATTGCTATCTAAAGGTTAAAAATTGAACTCACCATTGATCTTGAGGTTAAAATGAACTATTGCTATGTCGTGAGACCAAAACTTCAAAGTTAACTATCTCATGCTATGCGGTTTAAAACTGAACTCACCATTGATCTTGAGGTTAAAATGAACTATTGCTATATCGTGAGACCAAAACTTCAAAGTTAACTATCTCATGCTACGTGGTTTAAAACTGAACTCACCACTGCTTTTTGGGGTTAAAAACTCAACCAATGCTATCTTGCTAAAATCACTTCAAAGTTCTGTGTTTGAGTAGATTAGCCCATTTAGTTTTTCACTTTTAACTAGGTTGGATTAATCAGTGTATTATGTGCTTGACGAATGACAATAGGTTTATGCTCTCCCCTCTTCTAGGTGATCAGAGTGCCAGACTTGTCATTCTATTTGTTTAACCTTTAGGAGGGGCCTACCCTTGGATGTACGCTTGTCTAAGTGGGAATGACCCTGAGTGGTAACAGGCTAATGCCAAGCCCTACCAAGCCACTTAAAATAAATTGTGCTTGAGGTGAAAACTTCTTGCAATAAGTGCTGTTATGTTACACCGACGGCCAACCTCCCCCAAAACCCTCTCAGGCGCAACCCTTTGAGGCTGGAAGACTCCATAACGGAGAGTAGTGCCACCGCACATGTAACCACTTGAACAGTTACCCACATTAAATACCTTTTGTTCTAGTGGCCCAAATCCCTTATAATCCATTTCTCACCTAGGATTTTTGTGCTTGCTTTTGTTCAATTTAGTCCAAAATAGAGTAAAAAAACTACAAAAACAATGAAAAAATACAAAATATTCTTTGTGCTTGCTATGTTTTCTTGCTGTTAATTCATAATATCAGATCAGTAAGACCTTTTCCAGCCAAAAAATACCAAAAACAACAGAAAAACCCAAAAATTTTGCCAAAAATATCAGAGCTGCGCATATACTCCTTTCTACTGTGATTTGTAGCGACTTGTTGCGCTTTTGTAACGACTTGCTACACATATATACTGTTGCTGCGCATATACACACTATTGCTATGCATTTGTACTTAACCAGAGCTATGCATATACTGTGACTTACGGCGCATGTGTTCATTTCTACTGCGCATTTATTTCGGCGCATATGCAACAGTGAGCACTTGCCCTATTTTTGAGAGAATATTTTCACTTGATTGGTGCACCCATTTCAGCCTAGTTTCACTTTCTGAGATCAAATTCAACCTTGTAGTCAGTCTTCATCCATTTCACCCACGTCTCTCTTTCGTCAATCGTCTCATTCACTTTCTGTCCAAATGCCTCTTGTCCCAAAATCAATCTATCCCATACCGGTTTGACATAGGTCCTTCGTTTCATTAGTGAATTCACGTAAGCCTAGTAGGTCACCGTACCTTTGCTAGTTGTCTTGTTGAACGACTAAGCCCTACACAGTAAGACTGGTATCGACTACCCTTACTAGTGGCTAGCGTCTTGTGTCAACCGTCTTACTTGAAGTCATTGAGCGAGAGAATCCTTTGTCCAAATCTTGCCATAGGTATCCCATTCACAACAGTCTCAGTCGGCACCTCGCCAAAATTTCTAAGCCTGGTCCACTTCATTTCACCCCACCTTGCATGGTTCTTACTCAATCCCAGTACAACAAGCAAATTGAAATGGCCGACTCATCGGATCACCTCGCCCCATCACATGGTGGTGATGAAGAAATTTCTCATGAAGAATTAGTAGCGCACATCCAAGATAGAAAATTTTAACGCCTGGTAGAGAGGGTGCTCCTTGAAGACCCCGATAAATACTTCCACCATCTTGCTAATCTCGGAGTCAAACTCCCCGCAGACTTTGACATAAGCTCCATCATGGAAAATGTAGACAATGATCATGAGCGGAGATGTGATGATCATGAGAGGGGCACGAATGACACAGTCCCACATGCAAATGAGAGAGATACAAAAGATAGAGGCAAGAAACACATAGATCAAAATGCTTCTATGGAAGATGTGAGACAACAAATCGAAAGTCTAAAGCAAGAGATATCCAACCTTAAGACCAGTACAAGTTCCAAGCACTACTCTTTGGAAGATATAGCTCCGTATCCTTTTGACAAAAGTTTGGTCATGAAACCTTTCCCCTTTTAGTTCCGAGTCCCAAAGTTTGACAAATACAAAGGGAAGGGGGACCCTAGAGATCATATCCGAGAATTCAATGTCGCATGTTTAGAAGTAGCTCACAATGAGACCTACTTGATGAGACTGTTCCCAAGATCCTTAGGTGGTCAAGCTATGGAGTGGTTCTCACGCCTCCCACCAGGAATCAAAACTTTTGATGAACTTGTCAATAAATTTATAACGCACTTCTCTTACAACATAGAACATGAGGTATCTATGCTAGATCTATGCAACACCAAACAAAAGAGTGGTGAGTCATTTGCCACCTTCTTACAATGATGGAGACAGCTAGCTAGTAAGTGTTCTTATGATATACCTGAGAAGCAACTATTGGAAATGTTTGTCCACAATTTGAATACTGATCTTAGCTATCAAATTTAGATACAATGCCCTACATCATTCTCAAAAGTCATTAAAATGGGCTTATTCATCGAAAAGGCTATGATCACTAAAGGAGCTATCAAGCTATACAAGGACACGCCTAATTCCAATTATACAACGGATAAATCAAAGTTTTGGACCAAGAACAAGAATGTGGTCAATGATGGGGTAGTTGACGCCAAGGCGGCAGCTCCTAAACAACAACCCATATTCACTCTTAAGGGGGACACAAACAATGGTGCAATCAACAAACCACCCTCACGGGAGCCTAGACCTTGGTTCAATTCAAACCCAAGGAGAAAATTCACACTGTTAGGCGAGTCTCAAGAATCTACACTAAGGAAGTTGTTGGCTAACAACGAAATTTCTCTACCGCCAACAAGTGATTACGAGCCTATAGTCAAACCTCCCTACTGGAAGGACACAGACTATTGTGAATATCACCGAGGAAGGGGGCATACAACTAACAACTGCATCTGCCTCAAAAATGTCATACAAGATATACTGGATCAGAATCAGGGAGGGACACAACAGCATACCTCCAATGAAACTCATGTGGCCTACAGGGATCCACTTCTGAATCATAACAGGCCATATAACAACAATGGCCACAACAACAACAACCATGGCCACAACAACAACGGTAACAACAGCAATGACAACAATAATAATCGCAATCGGCCAAATCAGAACAGCGGGACAAGTACTTCTAACTATGTAAGTGTTCCATTTGACTACACCATAAACTGCATTTCTGAACATATTCCGCAAGTCAATGTCATCTCACCCAACCAACAACAGGACCTAACCGAACTGGTTGTAGTATAATTACCCGCAGTGGTAAAGTCACGGTCAATATCGTTCCTCCAAGGTCATCACCATCTCCATCCACCTTCCGTCAGTATAATGTCATCGACCAGTTACAGAAAACTCTGGCTCACATTTCCATATTGGAGCTCTTGCGTCTATCTCCTTCTCATAAGGAGATTCTTGAGAAAGCCTTAGTGGAAACCACTATCCCCACTAACCTGGCTCAAGAGAAGTTCTAGACCATGGTAGGCAATCTGACATCCTCCAATTCTATATCGTTTACTGAGCAAGATGACCTTTCTGTATCTCAACCCCACAACACCCCTCTACACATTGTCGCATTCATACACAAGCACCGCATCAAGGGGGTTCTCATTGATGGGGGTGCCGGTTTAAATATTTGCACATTGAAGCTAGTCCTTGCACTGGGGTTCTCCGAACAAGTAGTTGATCTAAGGAGGAAAATTACCATTAAGGCATATGATGAGGAAGAAAGAACCACAAAAGGAACGGTTGTCCTACCCATTCAAGTGGGACCAGTAATTAAAGATGTGGTGTGCCAAGTCCTTGATCGGGAGCTTGCTTATAATATTCTACTAGGGAGACCATGGATCCACGCCATGAAGGCTGTCCCCTCAACCTATCATCAATGCATTAAGTTCCCACACAATGGCAAGCAGGTCACCATTCAAGGCGACCCCAACCCCTACCAGCATTGCAATTCTTTCCGTGCAAAACCTGAATGTGTCATACCCAACAATAGAGCCTACATTTCCCCTACCCCGCAACAGGACCATACCGCTGAAGCTTCCTCCTCAAGACCCAAACCACTGAAACTTACCATAAAAGAAAGTGGCATGGGGGAATACTCCATTGAGCACAGCCTCAACGTTGCCAAGATGCCTTTGTCTCCTCGCTCTTTTGGCCAACCCAAACATCCACCCAAACATTTTCCAAAGCCATCTGCTCCTCCTGTAGCTCCCACAAATCCCTTTGTAAAATGGGGGACCTTATCTGATGAAACGGAGGAGCGAGATCTCTTACAATGGCTTTATGCTGAAGAAGAAAACACACCCCAAGAACCACCTAAACTCCCTACAAAACTCTATGGGTGGGGTGAGACTATTTTGCACAGGATGGGGTACGAAGGACAAGGCCCCATAGGCCTCAGAAAAGAAGGAATCATTGAACCTATACAACCTTCTTCATCCTCTTCGACTAGAAACACAAGTGGCCTAGGATACAAAGGCAAGGGTAAAGCCAAGGAAAATGCCTGCCTTGTGGAGACAATCCAAACGCTCCAAGTGGACAGTGACATGGATTCAGATGATTCCAATGAGTATGAGTAGGATGAGCTAACAGAGCACTCCTACGATGACAAAGAGGTTGACACCATCCAAACTCTTAGCCCATACCATGAGGGACAAACGCAATGGGACAGACCATTGGAGTCTAATTTGCCCACCCCTGAGATTATGGCTTTCAAGGAAAGTTTAGATTCCATTGTGATAAACAACTTGGAAGAAAGTACCACCCTGAACACTACCCCCACCAGTGCTCCTAACATTTCCATTCACACCATCAATGAATCAGGTCTCTCATCCGACTCCCTTCCCCTCTTACACCTTGAGCTTATTGACTAGGATCTGTAAGGAACCCCCCAATTAGATATGTTCCAGAACGATGATGCTTACATTGATTATATGGAACTTAGGGACCACTTGCCAAAAGGAGATCATAAAGTTGGTTTTACAATCGAACTGAATACTGTGGCTTACTTCGGGGAGGGTGCCAAGCCTTCCAGTCGCAAAAATATCAAGATAAAAAATGGATCTGACAGTGAAAACTGCCTTGCGGCAGTGTCAGATCATAAAACAGTAAAAAGAAAGGACGCATCTAATGGTGAAAACCTAACTGTAGCACCTGATGATGGAATCCTTGACACTCTCCCTAGTGATATGTACCAGGAAAGGTCACAGATTGTGGTAGAGCTGACAGAGCCCGTGAATATTAGAACCGAAGAGCAGCCCAAGATTATCCACTTTGCCAAATCTCTCACACCACCAGAGAAAACCAGATTTGTACCATTCTTTAATAAGAAGAGAGGCAGCTTTGCTTGGTCATATGCAGACATGCCAGGTTTGGACCCAAACCTAATTCTACACCATTTGCCATTGGATCCAGGAGTAAAACCAGTAAAGCAGAAGCTGAGAAAAATGCATCCTCACATAGCACTCTTGGTCAAAGAAGAACTCAAAAAATTGTTAGATGTGGGGTTCATTAGAGCCATAGATTACCCAGAATGGATATCTAATATTGTGCCAATGTCTAAACCAGATGGCAAGGTTCGACTATGCAATGATTTTTGAGACTTAAACAAAGCATGCCGCAAGGATGACTTTCCATTGCCAAACATCGATATCATAGTCGACCTAACTACAGGACATACAATGCTATCACTCATGGACAGATTCTCAGGGTATAATCAAATCAAAATGGCACCAGAGGATCAACACAAAATAGCTTTTACTTGCCCATGGGGTACCTTTTGCTGGAATGTCATGCCTTTTGGGCTGAAAAACGTAGGTGCTACGTATCAGCGGGCCATGACAACTATATTCCATGACATGATGCATGTAACTATGGAGGACTATGTTGACGATATCTTAGCAAAATCTCTCACAAGGGACTCACACCTGGATGTCCTAGAAAAAGTCTTTCAACGGTTGGACCAATTCCAAGTCAAACTGAACCCGAAGAAATGTGTGTTTGGGGTAACTTCAGGCAAGCTGCTAGGCTTCATTGTGTCGGCAAACAGAATTGAAGTAGACCCTGCCAAGGTCAAAGCTATAATGGACATGCCACCGCCCAGGACTCTAACTCAGTTGAGATCCCTATAGGGCAAGCTGCAGGCCATCCGCAGGTTCATCTCATAGCTGGCAAACAAGTGCCAACCTTTCAGCCATCTCCTACATAAGAACATTCCATTTAAATGGGATGAGCGGTGCGAAAAGGCATTCAACAAGCTAAAGGAGTACCTTATGAATCCTCCCATACTCATGCCTCCGATCCAAGGAAAACCTTTAATTCTCTACATATCTGCTACACCCACTGCTCTTGGAGCTCTTCTAGTGCAGCAAGATTACGAGAACAAGGAGAGAGTTGTATACTACATCAGTCGAACCTTAGTGGGCTACGAGTTGCAATACTCACAAGTAGAAAGATCATGCCTTGCGGTAGTTTTTGCTTCACAAAAACTCTGACATTACATGTTGGCACATCCTGTCAAACTCATTGCCAAGATCAACCCACTGAAATATCTTCTCAGCAAAGCAGCTCTCACAGGTCGACTAGCAGAGTGGGTTATGCTTCTTAGCGAATATGATATAGACTATGTGGACAGAAAAGCCATCAAGGGACAAATCATTGCTGACCAACTAGCAGATGCACCGTTACAAGATAACAAGCCAATGCAGTTTGAGTTTCCTGATGAGTCTTTATTCACTCTATCAACATCTCCTTGGAAACTCTACTTCAATGGGTCTTACACCAACCATGGATCAGGGGCAGGTATCCTGTTTATCACCCCCCAAGGCGACACAATTCTAAAGTCCTACCGGCTGTTATTTCCATGCATAAACAACATAGCGGAATATGAAGCCTTGATAATTGGTCTCAAGATGGCCACCGAGTGGAAAATCCAAGCACTATATGTCTACGGTGATTCTCAGCTTATCATAAATCAGGTCAATGATGAGTATCAAACTAAAGATGAGAAGCTCATCCCATACAAACGGATGGTCGACGATCTCAAAGAACACTTTAGGACCATCTCCTTCGAGCAAATACCCAGGATAGAGAACAAAGCAGTAGATGCAATGGCTACCATAGCCTCTCTTCTAGAAATACCTAAATATGAGTCACGATATGAGTTCTTAGTGGAAACCATCTGGCAACCGGCTTATGATCTCCTTGAAACCCATTCCGTTTGCCTCCTAGTCAGATTTGATTCACCTTGGTACGGTAAGACTTACACTTACCTCAAGGACAATATTCTCCCACCGAACCTCTCTTCCAACCAAAAATGAACTTTCATCCGACAAGCCTCCTGTTACACCATCATAGCCGATACCCTTTACCGATGTGGTCTGGATGGTACTTTGCTCCATTGTTTGGAACAAGAAGAATCCATAACTGCCTTGCGAGATGTACACGAAGGGATATGCGAAACACACTCCAGCGGTCCTTCCTTAGCCAAGAAACTCATGCGTTTGGCTTATTACTGGCCAAATATGGAAATGGATTCATATCAGCTCGTCAAAAAGTGCAAACAGTGCCAAATACACGAGAACCTGATCTATGCACCTGCTCAAGAGTTGAGACCTTTAATGACACCCTGGCCCTTTTGTCAGTGGGGACTTGACCTTGTGGGAAAGATTCATCCACCCTCTTCCAACGGCCACAAATTCATCATAACCGCCACTGAGTATTTCACATAGTGGATTGAAGCCGTTCCCCTAACCACCGTCATAGGAAAACAAATTTCCTCTTTTATTCTAAATTACATTATCTGTAGATATGGCATCCCTTCATCCATCATAATGGATAATGGAAGACCATTCAAAAATTAGGATGTCCAGGAACTCTGTGAGCGTTTCAAAATCCAACATCGTTTCTCCACTCCATACTACCACCAAGGTAATGGCCAAGCTGAGGCATCGAATAAAACTATTCTAAAAATCCTAAAGAAGACTGTCAATGATGCTGGCCGTGATTGGCATGTCCAACTCAATCCTGCTCTGTGGGCCTACAGAACTAGTATACGCACTCCCACAGGTGCTACACCCTACGCCCTCGTCTATGGTTCAGAAGCCATCCTCCCCATTGAGGTTGAACTACCATCCCTCAGGGTGTCGTTGAAAGGTCTCATATCAGACGAAGAATACAGAGTCTCCAGGTTACAAGAACTAGAGCTGCTAGAAGAAAGGTGCCAGAAAGCCTTCAATCATCTTAATGCGTATCAACAGATGATGTCAAGAAGCTATAATCACAAGGTTCGCCCAAGATGCTTTAAGGGTGGGGACCTAGTTTTAAAAGAGAACCCTCGCAATCAACAAGATAGAGAAAAGAAAGGTAAGTTCGAGCCTAATTGGCTTGGGCCCTATGTGATTGTAGCTGCTTACGGATCGGGGGCATATCAGTTGGCCACTTCAGAGGGTGAGTTGTTAGATGATCCAATCAACAGCATGCACCTTCGCTGGTTCTATACCTAGGAGAACCCCAATGCAAGAGGGCACAATAAAATCAAAAATAAAAAAATCAACAAAGTTGAAAAGAGAAAAAAATACAAAAAAAAGAAAAATAGAAAGCATACAAAAAAAATCGTCCTTTGGTGAAAACCTGGCAAACAGGCACCTTGGATAGGTATCATGATGAAAACCTGGCAAACAGGTGTCATGTTTACTTTCTAGCTTCTCGTGCAAATAAAAGCAAGTGATGAAAACTCGGTAAACAGGTGTTACTTGTGATAAAACCGCCTTCTCCATCTTTGGGAATACAATCACCTTGAGTCCATTCTTTCTCCATTTGCCCCATTTGACCCATATCTATCCCACAAATAAACACTTGACAGTTACCTATCATGGCTTGATACTCTCCTTGTGGCCTTGCCAACTAAGGTTTTGTTCCATACCATCTCCTCAATATGAGCCTAGCATAGGGTCTCTTGTCAGTGTCCATGGTCCAAGTCCGTGAACTACGTTGCCTCTGCGCTGTCATGTAGGCAAGGCCATTATTCTAATGCGCCCCTGAGGCTTCCATTTCTTCCATGGTCCCATTCATCCCCTTTCTTGTCTTCATTCTTGTCGTCTTTCTTCTAGTCCATCCATGGTCCATTAGGGTTTACCCCGAACTACGTTGCCTCTACGTTGTCACGTAGGCAAGGCCATTTAGCAATGCGCCCCCGAGGCACTAGGTCAGTCCCTTAGGGTCCATCTCCCCAATAAGGATTGTGCAATCTTCTCATCAAACAAGCAAATGCAAGCAGAACCCGTGCCTCAAGCAAAAATCTTGACTATGAGCATCTTAACCTATCCAATGCAAAGCAAATACCCAAGGTCTTCTAAATGATTTTATGCAAATTAAGGCAAGAACTAAACACATACCAATGCAAATATGCTTTGTAGATTAGAAACATGGTTAACAATTCGAGTCCAGATTTTTGCTATCATACCTTCCTATGCTACTCAAAGATGCCAAAAGCTAGAGATGCTATGATGGGGGCAGGATTATTTTCTTTGTTTGCTATTTGTGGATTAAACTTTAGTAATGTGAAGCCTTGTCTAAGGACATGATCGGCAAAAGATCATCGAGGACATCAAAGGTCTAACATGAATGGGGGCAATCCTTGTTTGTTGAAACGCAAGAAGTACTCAGGTCATTTAGATTCAATTTTGACTAGATGCTTGTATTAACTTGCTAAAACACAATCCATGTAAGTGCAGGTCATCTCGGTTCAATCATACCAAGATGCTTGTATTCACTTACAACATCTCTAAAAATGTACCAAAAACAAAATGCCCAATGATGAAATAAAGCACTCTAAAAGCAAAACATCCATCCCATATCCATATACACATCCATGCATCCATATCCCATGCAATCCTCATTATCCAAACTATGCAGAGTAACAATATCAAATGAAGTTTCTACGTCATTCTATCACAACCATTCTTCTATCTATCATGTCATTCTTGTGTCGATAGAGTACATTTGGACATCACAAAAACAAAGCATATAGGAACATATCATATCATTAGGTCATCAATACATCAGCATTACATCACATCTCAACGCACAGAAAAACCAAAAACACAACATAGCTAAGTGCATCGCATACAAAGCTGCATCATCACATAGAAATCATATTACATTTGCATTCATTTGAAACATTAGATCATATAGACATCCCATAACATCATACACAAAGCTGCATCATCACATAAAAATCCTGTTACATATGCATACATTTGAAGCATTAAATCATATAGACATCATATAGCATCATATCACAAAGCATCTCATATAGCATCAGATAGACCATCTAACTCTACATGTACATCACATCATGCAATCAAAGTAAATCATCATCTCATAATGCATGCAATAGATACACAAAGCTGCATCATCATATATACTATCATATAAGAGGTCCAAATGTACAATATCACCATCTCTCTCTGAATCAAAGTGTCATATACAATATGCATCCAAATGGATGGTGATACATGTCCCAAAATATACAAAATCTAGTCTATGTCTATCCCTGCTGCTGTGGGCCACCACTGCCAGCTCCTGACTGCTGGGGACCCATCACGGAAGCCCCTGACTGTGATGGACCTGCTCTATGAGTAGCTCCAAACTGACTCCTGAAGCTCCCTACCCTCTGACTCGATGCCACAACACCATGGTATAATCCCCGGTAGTACTGAGCCTGTGACTGTGCTCTGGCAAGCTCTACCTGTACCTGTGCCAACTGCGTCTGCAACTGGCCTACCTGTGCATGTGCCTGCTGCACCTACCCAACCAAAAATGAACTCGCTGCATCTATCCCCATGGCGGCCACAGCAGTGTCCCGCTCTACACAAACAATACGTACCTGTGCATCTGCCATATCTCTCTCATGAGTCAACCCAGCAATAACTACTGCATCCGTCCCTCGCCTGCCATCGACCCTCCTCAGCTGTGCCTGCAGCACTCGCACCTATCCCCTCAGGATGGCTATGGCCCTCTCATGCACCTCTACCTCTACTGGCCCCTGTGTTGCCTCTGCCTATCCTGGCCCCTGTGGCTGGGGCACCTGCTACTGTGGTACCTGCTGGGGTGGCGGCATCTGCGCCTACTAAGGTATCTGCTATTGTGCCACCTATCCTGGCACTTCTTGCTCAGCCTGGCCTATCCTCCTCCACTGTCTCGGCCTCACTCCGGCTCTACTACCTCGTCCTCGTCCTCCTCTAGCTCCCCTCCGCCCTGGGCCAACCTGTCCCTCCTCCTCTGAGTCTACCTCATCAATATGAGGCACTAGCATGCCAGGTCCTGAATATCTCAGGAACAGATGTGTAGTCATCCAATCCTCATAATCTTGTGTCACCCCTGCATCTGCTATCTCTGTCTGCATATCCCACGCCACATAAGGAGTCTGACGGAACTCTGCTAGGGCCTCCTCATACGAAGCCATCGGCCCCCATCGGACCCTCTCTGCATGTGTCTATGCAAAAAGTGCCTGTCCTTGTGGCATGCCCTACCTCCTGCCGAACTGTCTCAGCACTCGGCCCACCATCTGCCTCTCCAGTATGTGCTGTGTCCGGCCTATCAGCCACCTGGTCTAAAAGCAATACGGTAGCTCGTCCCCCTCGTCGTCCTAGGGCTCACAATCCAGATATGGTCGCTAGACGACCACATCTACTCCATCCAAGGTATGCCTCCAATACTCTAACTTCCCCAGCCTGTGCTGGGAAATCACTCCTGCATAGCCATAACTGTATGGCTCTCCTCGCTGCCTCGCGAAGACACATATCGGCCTAGTCACCGCTATGTGCTCCCATAGCCAAAACTGTAGCAGCAGTACCCCAGCCGATAGACTCGTACTGCGGTGGTACACCACTTGATGCATGTTATGGTACAAATGGGCCAGTATGCAAACTCCCCATGCATATCGGGTGCCCTTAGTCAGCATCCGCTCCATGATCCTGCCCCATCCAATGGGGAACCCATGCGATCTCCTGTCCGGGCATACAACGCCCCTGATCAATCCAGCCACAATCCCAGGGAAGTAGTCATAGCAGTCGTATATATCGTGCCACGGGATAACCTGTCCAACCAGCTCGGGATCATCGAACACTCGCTAGCACTCGGTGAGTCCTGCATCCTGCTGTGCGTCGTACTCTACTAACTCACCTACCACGGGTAAGTGCAGTATTCGGTAGATGTCCTCTAAAGTCACCGTCATCTCTCCAGTAGGAAAGTGGAAGGTCCCGTCCTCACTGTGGAATCTCTCCACAGCAGTTGTCAGCAATCCTCGGTTCGCCCGGACCTCAAACATGAAGCAAACATAGTCCAAACCCATGGTACCAAGCGCCACTCTGTCAGTCTCTGTCAGCATGTATCTCTGCAATAGGGGCATGGGAAACGTCTCCCTCGACTGCAGTGTGTCTCGAATATCCTCCTGCAAGCAAGCAAGGCAACGCGTCAGTCTCAAATGACATATACCATACTCAGCATATCTACTGAACTATATCAACTCAACTTAGCATCTCAAATTGATCAAAACAGCACACTACATCTCTTGACTAGATTCCTGCAATCTCAGAGATAGCTCATCGATTCCCACGTCAAACAGGACGCTAATCGAATCAATTTGGCTAAGTAATTTGCTATCCCCAGGCAAATGCGCCACTACAGGTGGTAAACGCGCCGTTTCTTGATATATGCACCGCTAAAATCAGCATATACGCCGCTAAACATAGATGCGCCGCTAAACACAGATGCACCGCTAAACACAGATGCGCCGCTACTATGCACATATGCGCTGATTCAGCACATGCGCCACAACATTTGGCATATGCGCCGCCATATTATGAATGCGCCACTAGATTCAGCATATGCACGACTTTCACGCATGCGTTGCTACATTAAACATATGCGCCACTTAAATACACATGCGCCGCCTAATTACACAAGCGCAGCTACAATGCATGTATGCACCGTTTTCATGCATGCACTGCCGAAATCAGCATATGCACCGTGAAATGACAAAAGCGCCGCTTCGTGCCACATATGCGCCATTCTGCGTTTTGGCGCATATGTTTGACCTATTTTCTACATGCATTTATAACACCCTAAATCGACCTTAGGAGAAATTTTTTGAAGCACATACCGGGGGTCCTGCCTCTGCTGGCTGCCCAAATCGACAGACTCGCTTGAATCGATGCTCCTTGCGTGGAATGTCTGCTGCTCTGGCTGCCATGCTGCTCCAAGTTTGCTCCAAGCTCTCTCAATCCAATCCAGAGCAAACAAGTGTACAAATGACTATTCTTGTGGACCCAACTCCTATTTATAGCCTCCAAACCCTAATTCTGGCTAGGTGATGACTGTGACTACTTCCCGTGCCCATTTTTCCTCCAGTTTTCTTCTCGTTTCCCTGCAACACATCCTTTTTCCTCTTGCCTATCCTAACCCCTTCATCTTTGTGAGATTGTCTGTCTCTGAATCTTTCGCCCTTTTCCCATCAAATCTCTCGAGGGGGGCATCCTATCGTCAGTAAGCCTGTACCAAGGGCAAACTGGGGCATGTATCACTATCAGACTATTGACTTTTTTGAAACAACGCTATAAACAGCATTGCATCAAAGAGGGGCAAAATGTATACGCCTAAAAATGACACGAATCATCCTAAATAAATATTCTAAATATTTATTCCCTTCTTCTATTAATTAAATAAATATCCCAAATTTATTTAATCGATTCACTGCTCCATAATTAAATAAATTCAATTTATTTAATTAAAATTCTTCTAATGTCTCACACAATTAAATAATCATAAATTATTTAATTAATCCAAATTCCTCTATCCTAAGTTCTAAATTCAAAAATCCACCTCACCTTTACACCTCACTTTTCCACCTCACCTTGTCCACCTCATAAGGTTGCACATGTAATTAAATATATTTAATATTTAATTACCTATTTTCCCCCTCACCCACATGTCCTATTTCTTCTCAAATCAGAGGTTAGTTAACTAATCAATCAAAAATGTTAACTAACCTGTCAATTGAGTCAATCCCTCAATCAATTCAGTCAATTCCGTAATCCACTCTTCTAACTGATCAATCAAGTCTGTTAACTGTTTAGTCAATGGAGTTAACTCTCCAATCAATTTTGTCACATCCCCTCTTTCATGATGAAGCTGGGACACTTGTCACATTTCTATTGGTTGCACATTCCTCAACCATTCTCAGCCATTGATCCTCATATCTTCTCTCAACAGTTGATTCCCATTCTTCCAAGTCTATAAATGAAGCTTCACCCCTCCACTCTATTCATCCAGGCTTTTGACATCATTACTGTGCAGAAATATCACCAGCGCGCCTTTGGCACCCTTTTACCATCCACGAGCTTGAGATCACATACTTGCCTTGGAGCTCATCTTCATGGCATATCACAACAGCCATTTACCATCGACTTCCTCGAACACAGCTTAAAAGAGTGCACTCTCTGAGGGCTCACTTCATCTGCAAAAGGATGGTTGTAATAGGCAAACAACAGAAGCATCGATTTCAGGGAAGGTTTGCTTTGTGTTATTCATTGCTATTTTCGTTTAATCTTTCTTGTTATCTCCTATTCTGTTGATGTTTGGGTCTTATATAATTCATTTGATTGATCCGTATTTTACCCTTACAGTATCCACATGATATCAAAACTCTTAATAAATTCCTTGAAACCTGCATCACCACAATTTATAAGGCATACATTCATTGAACTGGATTAAAACTCTTTGACATGATTGTCTCTGAAAGGGAAAGAGAACCCAACATGCACCTTACAACATCCTATATTTTACTTAAATAAATATTAAATAACTTGATGCAAGCACATACTACTATGCCCTTAAAGAAAAAATAGACATAGTTGATTTCCCATCTCATTAACCCTTAGAGGAAAGATAATGTAGCTTACAGATCTAAGTAAATTTCAGCAGCATAATGACATATAAATTAACACTTTAAGAACATGAAAAGAAGAAGAATAGAAGAAAGATAGATAGAAGAGAAGAGACACCAATATACGTGGGGAAAACCCTTTCGGATAAAAAAACCCCACACTCCAAAGGATCAAACCAATGTATTAATCTGCAACAACAAACATGTTACAATACACTTGCAGGCTCAAAGCCTTAACATTGAGATTTACATCTTGCTCCTCTGGAAGAAAAACTGACAAAATAACCCTGCATAAAACTCTCCTCTCCACAAACTTCTCCTCAAGCCTCCAATTTATAAACTTCTAGCTATACAAGAAACCATTTGTGGTTTTACAAAACCATGTGCTTAACTTCTCAACCAAGATTCCAGTCTAAAAATAAGCTCTCACGTCCAAACTATTCTCCCCTATTTTTGACCCTTATAGTTGTCATAGAATTTGTCATAATACCTCTAAAAATAGTCCTTCCATGATATACTACCATGTGGGCATCTTTTGACAACTAATATTTCAATTTTCAAGGCACCAACATGTGGTAAAAGTGTCAATTAAGAAGTAGAACGTCCCTTCATTATTTTGGAGCTCAATAAAAATAATAACTGACTGTGGGAAAATATTAAATACAAATAAATGCTACGGGAAATATGCAAGGTTAAGACACCTCATTTCCCAACATTCTCCCACTTGTCGAATACCTTGTAAGAGCCAGGGGATACCCAACTAGTTTGTGAACAACCAAGATTACCATATTGTCTCAACTAAACTCCACTATGCTCACGAGCTTTACAGAAGCACATGTAACATCTTCCAAGTGATCACCAACATGACAAAAAGATTAGAATTCCAAAAACATGATGAAACACTAAATATCACATAGACACACCAATGTATTTAGCTTTAAACCCTTTACCAGAACACAACTCTGAAGTCCAAACACCTCCAAAACAAGATCAAGCATGAATGCTCCAGAATAGTTAGAACAACAACCACAACTAGTTGTTTACATCCAACTAAAAAATCCACCATTGTTAAAACTTCTACACATGACATATCCATCCCATATTGTAGCTCTCATCCCTATATAATCCATTGTCCTGCTCAAAGTCACCATCTCCCATGATAACAAACACACCAAAACCATTGATGTATAAAAATCTGAAGACCTTTGATACTGTAGTCCAATGAAAAATAATCTACCAAAGACATGCATACATCCTAGGAATCAAATTGCATGAGCAATGTCAACCAAAGCAACACAAAGTCTACCAGTCAGCACTTACATTAAAGTGTGGCTTATAATCAAATCATGTAATACAAAGAACAATCACAATGATCTGCAAACTACAACCAACTGCTGCAAAATAAAGCATACTTCTACAAACAATTTTCTGCTCACTCTCTCACCTTTGATCTCCTCCACTTCTCCCAAGTCCTCCACATCTCAAATGATATACATTAAAAGAACACATATTATTGCTAAAAAAAAATAAAGTACAACAACAGTAGATGACCAGAAACCTAGTGATCATACTAGATGAATAAGAACCTCTAGGAAGAAACATGAGACCATAAAGAGAAACTGCAAACCATATCATGTCCTTCTACCAACACCACCAAGTACTAAGTTGTGCCAAGTAAGATCTCCTTCACAAAACACCAACTGAAAAGCCTTAACAACACCCAATTGTTCAATCTCATTAGATCAAACAAAACATATATATTTCATATAACCAAAATGGATGTAAGCTTCTAACCAAAGAAGATCAAACTCAAAGAAAAAATTCATTCCAAAAATAGGAATACAACCCACTAACATCTCCAAAACTTCTAATAAATCAAACCATA
This sequence comes from Cunninghamia lanceolata, assembly GCA_027924645.1. Classification (NCBI taxonomy): domain Eukaryota; kingdom Viridiplantae; phylum Streptophyta; class Pinopsida; order Cupressales; family Cupressaceae; genus Cunninghamia; species Cunninghamia lanceolata. The sequence continues at coordinate 10,246,757 of BSBN01000579.1, read as the reverse complement.
TACCTAAGGAGATAACCATGCCAAGTAATCCTCAAATGAACCCTCCAGAACCAGAAACTATGGCTCAAGATCCATATCCATGAGAAATAAAAGCATAAAACAAAATGAATCTGAAATAACATGGGCAATATCTATCAGATCATTTTTTGCCGAGTGAACTAAGAGTGGGGAATGAGAATGATCCACTGAGTTATGCTGAGCCTCCTAGACTCTATCTAAGAACAATCTCCTCTCATGTTCAAACATGAACTCATGTCCATACCAGGTGAAAGGCGCCTCGGTCTTTCTACTGAAATTTCACCATTCCAACACATGATCTCCACAACAAGAGATCTCTAGCCTCACCTCAAGTCTCTCTAGTATCCATGAGCATCCATCAACGAGTACATGCCAACTTCAAATGCATCCTGCAAAATCATGAAGCTTCAAGAAAATGATTAATACTCAAAACCAAAGAGAACTTCACCAGACCACTGTCAAAGCTCCCATTGCACATCTGCAAAATCCAGGAACACACATGACATCATGATCTAACATCTCTTCCTAGGGGACCACTACCTGCTCCAATGAACATATCTTGCCAAAGGGGCACCATCATGCCAAAACTCCAATCTTAGAAATAAGAATCCATCATGGCACAATACCATCTCCAATCACATGAAGATAACTATCCTCTAACAATGGAACTCAAGATGTCAAAATAATTTCACGGCATATAAGAATCATAATCCAAAAGTCTTACCATGACACCTACAACCACTGTAGAAGATCATTGTCATGTCTCTATGTTTTCCAATTAAAGATTGGAAAGCCCAGTTTGATGTTGTCTTGATCAACCCACATCATTCCCACCATTATCGAATGTTAAGAGTTATCCTATGTTGTTATAAGAAGAAGACAAAACAATAGAATAAGACAAGGATGACAAGGCACATAAGACAAAAGGTGACTTGGCATAAAGGACAAGGCACATGAGACAAGAACTTTGGCAAATAAGACAAATTGCAAGGCACCAATGTTAAGGATTATTCTTAACGCAAACTAAACAATAAACAATCATGATAAGGCACGCTAGCCAAAGGTGGTGATTGTTGATCAATCACATCCCATTCAGGATTATATAAGGGAAGGTAAGCATCGTGGAATAGCATCATCTCATAGGCGATTTCCAATCATAAGGCAACGATTTCCAAATCATAGCATCGACAGTTTCCAAATCATAGTATCAGTGATCAACATCAAGTCTAATGAAGCATATTTAGAAAAACATAAACATAGCAATCAACATCTTCACAGCATCTGCGATTCCAAATCAATCAATAGTGATATCTTATCCTTGCCACCATCAAATTTGTATCAAACAGCAAGCAATTGGATCTCAAACGCATTCCTTGCAAATACACATCCAAATAGAGAAGATACAGATTTATAAAGGAAATCCAAAATAATACTTAGAACTCTAAAGGGAGACAAAGGTATGTAAATACAATTCATAATACTGCTGCAAATCATAATAGATATGAAATATAAATAGTAAATTGGAATAGAATAAGAAGGTAATTCTAAGTAGCTTCCAATAGTTATAATATGCATTCGAATTGGTATGATCTACATTATAATTCATGTAATATGATAAATGTGAATGTTGTAAATATCCTAACATATGAATAAATTTGAGTAATGCTAGGATAACATAGATATCTAATGTTATGTGTTGATGTGTAAAATTGCGCAGGTTCCAACACCAACATGGGAAGTTTCAGGAATGTGGGACTTGCTACCTGAAACAACCTCCAGATTTTAAAGAAGCTAGCTCTTTTCTTTTTTAAATGGGATCTGGGGAAAAGGGTAGAAACTAATAGAATGATAGATACAATGAAAACAAATCTATCTATGGCGATGCACCTGAATAAAATGTTTCTCTCACTAAGCACAGTGAAACTATCCTCAAGATTCAGTCACATTAAAGAGCAGATTCTGCATGATTAACATAAACAGATAAAATAAATAAAATCAAAGGCTCACAACCAGACAATTTGCAATGACACAGAAATATCAACCAAGACACAGAACTCAGTTTTTCTCATTAATTTTCCAGCAACGTAAGAGGCACAGATATATGCATAGTTACATTCACTTTCTGAATCAAGAATAACAAAATAAAGGCAAATGATATTCACTGGTCACAGCAAAAAGTCTCAAACTTCTCTCTTAAATCTCTGACAAAAAATATCTCTAGCAAAACTAAAATTTTAACTTCAACAATTCTCTCGATCATTACAAATGTTACATATTTATAGCACAAGATTGACTCTAGATTGTCTGCAACAATCGAATCCCAACGGCCCAACCGAACTGGAGGTAACTGGAAGTCTCTGATAGTTCAAGTTCTTTCGAATCTACGATAGTTACTCCTTCTCTAAGCCCATTGGCTGTGACAAAATATATGTGGCATACCTCCTCTTATAAGGAACAGACACTTGGCGGCTTCCATGCTCTTGAAACAATAAACTCCATGACAGATGGCAGCATCCGCGCGCATAACTTGAAACTCTTTCATCTCTCAGGAAGAAATAGGAAACTGACACTTGGCAGCTTCCGCAACAACTAGAAACAATACATGTCTTTATCCGCAACTTTGATACTTAAATTGTGTCTTTGTATTCGGGGGAACTCCACCTGTGACAACTGTCACGATCCGCGGCTTTGAAACTTTAAGACACTGTTAAGAAATGGGACCCACAACCCTCTGCTCATTAGCTTTCAAAAGGGACAGGTGGTGACTTCCGCAACAACTACTAACTGGTATGTGGCAGCTTCCGCACTACACTTGAAACATTAGAAAACTTTTGAGACTCACGTGGACGTTGACACATGTCGGTCTCCGCATCATTTGAGAAACATTTTATATCACCGGAGAAAGGGACAAAAAGTTTTTATCTTTGGAGGCACGTCCACCACGTGGTGCTCTTCGCATCACTTGATACTTAAACTGTGGCCCACCACCATCCTTCACTTATCATCAAAAGATAAAGGAACCAACCTGCAGAAGATGACACTTGGCGAGCTCCGCAGCAACAACAAAAGACACATGGCTCCTTCCGCGCTCACACTGAAACATTTAGGGAGTGCCTCTGCTGATGACACGTGGCACCTTCCGCAGGGTTGTAACTTAGAAACAATATGGAAACAGTTCTACTACGTGGCACACTCTTCTTTAAAGTTGTAACTTAGAAACAAAAGTGCAGTTTGAACTGAGGCTCGACACTTGGTAGGTTCTGTGGCTCTGACAAAATGAAACCCTCGCAGCCATATTTAGAAACATTCACAGACACTGAACTATAACCCGCAGGTGCACTGTGACTAATACAAAATGTAGAGTCTTTTACTCTATAGTTCTTGGTGACCCCTAGGACTTTTGAGCCTGCTCAAAAAGAACCCAAAACTTTGGCAAAAATGTAGTATTTAAAATATGATGTAGGGTCACAAATTCTGCAAAGCTGTCTGGTAAACAGACCATTCCGAATCAGAGAGTCCCTGTTTGCTCTGTAAATCTTGAAAGGCAAAATCAAGATTTATTATGTCCTTGTGGGAGAGTGTCTGCAAAATTTGAACTACTGCCTTCAATTGAAACTCCAACTGGGCCATTGGTATCAAGACAGCTTCCACCTCCTGTACTGATGAAGAGTCACTTAAACCTTGAAAAATAGTTTGATCATTTTGCCTTGTTAAAAGCAGGGTCTTGATATCATCAATCATCAGTACAGTATTATTATCTGGAAATGGTGATGGAAGACCCATCTGTACCAAATCCTCTATGTGTCTTTTCATGTGCTTGATGCCTTCCTTGACAGTATCAAGGAGCTCCTGGTAGTTTGTGGTAGTTGAGTTGCAACTTAGAACTTCATTTACCTTCTTTGTAGCTATCATTCTGTCACTGATCCCTGCTACTGGTAATATTTCATCAGTTGTGTCATATAGCTTCTTTAGCAACAGTTGAGAATCAGAAATCCTCAAAGAAACAGTAGATAGAGTGGCCTGAACTGAAGCTTCCACCTTCTCGCACAACTGCTGTGCATTTAACAAAAATGTCAATGATGGCCTTAGCCGGACAATCTCCTCAGAGATTCGTTTCCAAACTGAAATGTATAGCTCCTTGACCAGATTCAGAACTCCAGCATTTAGAGGCCTGTTAGCTAACTCAAGTATTAGTTGTTTTGTCGTTTGTTGCTCAGCTAGGAGTTGTGCCTGTATTGTAGCAGCAACATTCTGCTCACTCAGCAACTTTTGCTGAAATTGTGTGGCTTATTGCAGCTTGTCTTGATACTTCTTTTCTAATGTGGCCTTCTCTTGCCTCAAAACATTTACTGCAGCTTTTTCCTAAGCTAGCTCCATTTTTAGAGAAGCATTTTGGGCCTGAGTTGCCTGATGAATCTAACAAGAAATAGTATTTTGTAGCTGTTTATTCAGATTCTCTATTTCATCTTTCTTTGATTGTGACTCTTTAGCAAGGTTGCCACTATTTGTCTTTTCTTGTGCTAAGTCATTTTCAACCTTCTGCAACTTCCTGGACACTTTCAAGTAATTAGTTGCAACAACAGAAGTGGTCTCATTGAGTAGTTCGACCCTATCTTGTGGTCTGAAAAGGGACATGTCCATGGCTACTGCATTCATTGTAAAGTCCTGAGGCTGCATCTTCTCATTTGGCTTCACCACATTTGGGGACAAATGTGTGACAGTCAACTATTGTTGGATAGGGTCAAAAAGTGATCTCATGTGTGGCACAACCAGGCTTTTATTTTCTTTCTTTCTTTTCTTATCCATCCTGGCTTCTCTAGCCTTCTTTGTTGTATCTGCCTGAGCTTGGAAAGTGGGAGGTGAAGCAATATATCCCCCAGCAAAGGGATGACCCTAAGGTAAACCATAAGGTATAGCCAATGATTGTTGGCACAGGGAAATTTGGGGAGAGGCTCTCTTTGGAATAGAAGGGGAAAAAAGTGGCAATGAGGTGGCCTGTGAAGACATGGACTGAGGATTGGCAGTTGGGGCAAGTAGTGATATAGGCATAACAGAGGTGGCAGGGGATACTAATGTTTGGCCAGTTGGGATTGCCACCCCTAAGGTAGAAGAAAGAGATAGAAAAGAGAAAGGAGAAGAAACACTTATCTGAGGAGCAATAGATGTGGCTTGTAGTTGCTATAGTAGGGGTTCTGCTTCTTCATCTGACTCTACCTGCATGTGCAGTTTTCTATGCTTCCTTGGTCGTTCTCCTGTGTCCTCTTCTGATTCCTTCTCTGCCACTTTCACCACCACTGGAGGTGGCAAGAGTACAAAACTAGAAGCCCCAGTAGCTGAAACTAATGTTTCTCTGGTTGGTGATGACACCACACCCTTTTGTTTCTCTAGAGTACTGAGGGATTGGGGCCAGGAAGATACAGGGGCAGTAGATGAGGCCTATCCTGTTGCTTGCATTGTATGGGTTGACTCAGCCTCCTCTTCAGACTCCTCACCCTTCTTGTGGATTCTACTTGTATCAGGGCTAGAAACTAGAGAGGGATGCCACTCATCCTAGATAGACTCCCATTTTTCATTAGTATCAACATTTCTGAATGAATGGGTGATCTCTGAGATTTCCTGCCTATACTTCCAATAAGCCTCAATCTTCTCTGGCTTCCATTCTTTGTTTTTCAATGCCCTTCTCAGACCGGTGGTCATTCTGATCTTAGGGTCAAAGGCCTTATGTTTAACATAAAAGGTCTCCCATGGCCTGGGCCCCTCAAAGGGCAAGTCTGCTAGTTCCACATACAGGTCTGGGGTATCTTCCTTAGGGTTTCTTCTATCCTCCCAAAAGGGCCGACCCTCATGTACTATTTTGGCCCCGACCTTGTTGCTTCTAACCCAGGAGGCTATAAAACTGTTTGGGTCATAACCCCATTTGTCTTCAATGATAAAGAACCCCAAGATAGCTAACTTTCGTAGCAATAGGTGTTCAGCATCTTGACTTCTAGGGCCATGTTCTTTCTGACCCATGGGATATCATACATTTTCTTCTTCTTCCTCTTGGTGCGGAACTCATTGTCAACCATGGACACCTGCTGGGTTACTTCTAGAAATACTACCCTAGGGGTCAAAACTTTGGGTAGCAGCATAGGTTCTCCATTGAAGCCATGGACCCTAATGATAGTATTTTGGGCCCTAAAGAAATAATCACATGGGATTGGGCAATTGGTCATGAAACCCCTAATGCTCTGTGTCAACCTATGTTCTATAGGCTCAGGGCTCAAATGGCAAAAGGCTGGGGCAACAAAGAGTTCCCATAACTCATAAGGGTTTGATGCCTCAGATAGCACATGCGTCCATGTAGACACAGGAATAGTTATATTTTGCCCAAAATTTGGGTCATACATGTTCAATTGCATATTTTGTGCAAAAATATCGTGATTCTGATATAACATTAAATGAAACAGATAAGCGGAATACCTGAAAACTCCCTTGGTTTTGAAATTTATGAGTTGATCGGCCATGGAGTAGGCAATTTGTTTTGAAAAGTCCAGCCGATATTCCTGTTACTTGTCAATAGTCTTCAATTTGAAAAGGATGGCAATTTGCCAGTCATAGACTGTATTGTCTTCCTTCATCCCAAAAATGAAAGATATCATTGATAGTGCCTCTTGACTAGCTTGACTGAATTGTGCCCTTCCTGTAGGTAATATGAGCATCTGTGTGTTCTCCTCTGCCAACTGTAATTCTGAGTTGAGGAACCTAATCTGGTTATTGACATTTGACCATGTCTTTTGCATTTTAGCAATAGTGGGAAATGTGGCTGTTCAATCATGATACAGGGCCAGCATGTCTCTTATGGCTTTGGGTGTAATTTGCACTATAAAGGGACCCTGTTGTATGGTGCTTGAGGGCACATGAAATAGCTCCGCGCATATATCAATTAGGTCAGGACATAGGTGCACATTTGGAACCATGAACTGTGCCAACTGTGAGGTCCAAATCCTCATTCCAAAAGTTTTAGATTGTCCACTTTTTGCCTTTTGAATGCATCTCTGATGTGCCCCTTCTTGAAGAGTCTTGGTAGGTTTTTGAAGGGATGGGTCAAAGATACCATCTGCAAAATCCTTAACCTTGTCTGGGTTGATAGAATACCCTACCTCGGGAACCCTCGTTCTTGGATAGTTTCTCTTGGGTTGCGCGGGCGCTGCTCAGGCGTATGACTTACTACTTATAAGCCTGTCAATTGATTCGTAAATTCTGAGTCCCTCCTGAGAAGACTATGCTTCGGCCATATTTGTATCTGTGGGGCAAATGTGGGAATCTTTGACACAACAAAAACAGACACTGCATAACTGAAATGACACTCAGCTAGGAAGCGTTTGCTAGGGATGGGAATTGTAGGAAACAATGATTTCACAGCGGAGAGTTGGATGCAAATGAGAGCTGCATTTTCAGATTTACCTCTTATTAATGGGGCTTTTATGACACATCATGCCTTATAAATGGCATTAATGCCAAGAAACCATTAGTGTATCTTTCCAAATCCGCGTGGAAAGGAGTGTCAGAAACATTATGAGAGTGGCTGTAAAAGTGCATACTTTCAAGGATTTTGGGGATTGGAGACAACCTTAATGAATGTAAGATTTCAAAAAGAGAAAGGGGCTTGCGCTGATGACACATGTTCACAGAACACTTATTTAAAAGAAAGTGGAAAAAAGAAAGCGGGAAAAAGGAAAGCAAGAAAGGGAAACTAACTAACTATAGTACATAAGAGTCCCTACTTAATTGAAATGTTTCAAATAGATCCCATTAACAGGAATCTCTTCGGCCTCACCATCCATAGTCTCCAGTTCAAAAGAGTTTTGTTGCTTACAGGAATGAATCTTGTAAGGACCAGTCCACAATGATTCAAATTTAGTGTGTCGACCTGGCTTTGCAGCTCTTTCATCCCATTTCAACACTATTGAGCCAACTTCAAACATGGGATTTGAAGTCTTTTTATCAAAACAGTCCTTGACTATTTTCTGGTGTTTCATTAGTGACTCATGTGCTTTTTTCCTTTTCTCTTGTACTTCCAGCAGTTCAACAAGTCTGACTTGCATGGGGCCATTCTCTTCAATCTCTATTTGTTTCAGCAATTGCAAAGTAGGGATCTCTAAGTTTAGTGGCATTACTGCCAGTTTACCATAAACTAATTCATATGGAGACATTTTTGTCACTTGCTTAGGTGTGATCCTGTCAGCCCATAGTGCTGTATTAAGCAGTTTATGCCACTCTCTGTGATAATTTGTCCCTATCCTCTTAATGAGTCTGATTAGGTTCTTGTTAGTAGACTTTGCCAGACCATTACCCTGAGGGTAATAATTTGAAGAAGTCTTCAAATAAATTCCATTCCCCAATGCAAACTCAAATATTTTTGTTCCCAAAAATGCCTTAGCATTATCTGATATTATGGTACGAGGAGGACCCAACCGAGTAGTGATGCCTTCCAGAAAGTCTAATATTACCTTGTCTGTTTCTTCCTTGAGTGGTACTGCTTCACTCCATCTAGTAAAGTAATCTGTGGCTGTAAGGATCCATTTGTGTCCCATACTTGACACTGGATTTATCATACTAATAAAATCAAGACCCCATTGGGCAAAGGGTTCGTCCACAATTATGGGGCTTAGAGGCATTGTTGCATTTCTTCTTTTTCCTATATAAAACTGACAGGCCTGGCATTCTTTAACTAGCTAATAGCAATCTATGAATAGAGTGGGCCAGAAGTATCCTGCTTGAGTCACTTTGATTGCTGTGGTCCTTGCTAAAAAGTGTCCACCTGAGGCTCCATGGTGTAACTCGCGTAGTATTCTTTGAGCTTCATCTTTTTCTATACATCTCAGAAGTATGCCATCAACATTTCTTCTGAATAGGACATGGTCAATTAGTACAAAGTGGGCCCTTTGCTGCCTGTAATACCTTCTCTTGTCATGGGAGAGCTTGTTTGGGAAAATCCCATGCTTCATGAATTGTATTCTACTTGTGATCCAAGAATCTTGATCAACCTCTTGTATTTTTAATACATTTTCACTTTCTGTTTCTTGTGTCATCATTCTCTCCATGTCCTGAGCCATATATTGGCACAATCTTTTGCCCCTTACTAACTTAGTGGGTCTGACCTCCACATCATATTCAAGGATCTTTGTTATCCAGATGGCTCTTTTCTCAGTGATCTCACCCTCCATAATGTATTCTCTTACACTAGGATGAGCCACTAATATCAGAATCTTACTCCCTTGTGACCATATGTCTGAATTTCTTAAGGGCTTTTACCATGGCATATGCCTGTTTCTCCACAAAATTGTATCTAGCCTCATATTCCATGAGAGTCCTAGAGAGAAAAAGGCTATTGGGTGCTCTCCTTGTTGTTCATCTTTCTGAGTCAAAACAACAGCAACACTAAATTCTCCTCCATACACATACATTATGAAAGACTTAGAGAAGTCTAGGTTTCTGAGTATCGGGGCTATTGAAATGGCTCTTTTGACTTCTTCAAAAGCCTGCTTCCCCTCTGCAATCCATTTGAAAACTAGGTCCTTCTTTAGCAACAGTGTCATAGGTCTAATTAGACCTGCAAAGTCAGATATGAACCGGCTAACAAAGTTGATCTTCCCTAGAAAGGATTGAACTGCTTTCTTATTGACTGGTAGAGATAGATTCATTATGGCAGTGACTCTCTCTAGATCAATAAAGACTCCTTTTGACACTATATGCCCTAACAGTTTACCCTGAGGTACTGCAAAGATACACTTCTTGGGATTTAGGGATATTCCAAACTCTTGGCATTTCTTAAAAACAACCTCTAAATGGTCAAAATGATCTACAACAATTTTAGAGAAAATAGTAAGATCATCTAGATAAATCAGGATGATCTTGTTTATAAGTTCCCCAAATGCTACATCCATGGCCCTCTGAAAAGTGGCTCTAGCATTTGAAAGACCAAAAGGCATTTTAGCATATGCAAATGTTCCCCATTTCTTAGTAAATGCAGTCTTATGCTAGTCTTCATCAGCCAACCAAATCTGATTGTATCTAGAAAAATTGTCCAGCAGAGAAAATCTCTCTGATCCAGCCACAGTCTGTAAAATTTGTTCCATAGAGGGCAGGGGATAATGATCTTTCAAAGATGCTCTATTTAGATCCTTGAAATCTACACAGAGTCTTATGTCACCATTCTTTTTCCTTACTGGCACTAGGTTTGATACCCAAGTTGAGTGCTTGATTGGAAAAATAATCTTTGATTCTAAGAGCTTTTGCAACTCATCCACCATTAGAGGTTCAATTCTAGGGTTCACTGGTCTTTGCTTCTGTCTGACTGGTTTAGATCCCTCAATCAGCTTTATGGTGTGCTGAATGATGTCTCTATTATAGCCATGGAGGTCTTCATAGGTCCAGGCAATCACCCTATCATATCTTTCACATAAATGAATCAATATTTCCTTTTCTTGCTGGGTTGTAGAATTGCCAATCTTTAATTTTCTTCCTTCACTAATTTGGATTTCAGAATAATCTTCTTTATTTGCTTGAAACCTCTTTTTCTCCAGATTTACATCTGCTGGGTCAAATAGGTTTTCTAAGGTAATCAGTCCTTTAGGGAGCTTATTTGACTTCAGTTGAATAATTTGGTCACCATATGCTTCTTCAATTTTAGGTTGCAACTGATCAGCAAATTCTCCCGACTGTTGCAAAAATGAGAGTACTTGGAAATCTTTTTCAAAAACTTGCCAATTTTGGTCATTGTCTGGGATAGTTGGTCTTACTATAATTTTGACTGACTCATTGTTGACTAGTAGATCAGTTGTTGGATCAAACTGTGAACCAATATGTGCCATTCTATCTGCCTCAAAATTCTGGGCTCTAGGAACTACTTCAATATTGAAAGCTTCAAAACCATCTATTAGGTCCCAAATTCTGTGCCTATAGGATCTCATTCTTACATTTTTGGCTACTGCCTTTTCTCTGATTTGTTTCACCACTAATTCTGAATCACCTCTTACTATCAGATTCTTTACTTCTTTTTTCTTTTCCAACATGAGTCCATGCACCAAGGATTCATATTCAACATCATTATTGGTACAGGAAAACTGAAAGTGAATGGCTCTTAAAACTTTCTCACCATTTGGGGCAGTAAGGCAAACTCCTGCTCCAGCTCCATTCTTACTTCTAGCCCCATCAAAATTTAGAGTCTAGATTTCTGAGTCCTTTTTAGATTCTTGAGTCTGATTAGGTTCTTTCCTTAAAACATTAGGAATATTTTGATCTTCTTCAAATATGACATAAGTGCCTAGACATGTAGAGTCATAATTTCCATAGGGATCACTTTGCATCATAGTCAACAACTGATTATTCTCTTCTTCCCATTGGTCATGCTCAGTCCTGTCACCTAACTCTTCAACGAAGATTCTCTCTTCTTTATTTAGCATAGCATGGGCTGCTTCTAATTTTGGGGTTGGTTCATTTGTGATATGGTCTTTTGATAATGGTTTAGACAGTTATTTCATTTTTGTCCCATATTTGGTTCTCAGAATGAGGTGTGACCAGTCTAATGACATGTAACCTCCTATCTTGGCTGTGAAATCTCTGGATAAGCATAGACCAAATACAGGGGGAATATCTATGACTACCACATCCTGATTTACAATTATATTAGGGCAAGTATATAATTGCAATGGGAGTTGTTTAATTTTCCCTATTGTTTGCACAGATTTCCCATCCAACTGCATAACCCCTCTTGTAAGTGGCTCATATTTTATCTTCAAAGCATCTGCTATTTGTTTTGGCATTACTGTAATACTAGCCCCAGAGTCTATCATTGCATTATGCAGTAACTTCTTCCCAACTATTAGAGTTAAGTAAAAGGGATCTGGTTTAGGTTTACCTACCTCAGGTGCATTATTCAATAGTGCTGTTGTCTGCAAAGGTACAGTATCTTTGAGCTGCAGCTTTTCTTTATCAGCAGATCCTCCTTTAGCACCAGTCTGTTTAGGAACTACTTGGCTTTGCAGAGCCTCTTACAAAAGTGTCTTCTACTCAGGAATAGCTAACATGTCCCAGATTGATACATGCGTTGGAGTTCTTTTTAATTGATCCACCACATTCACAGGTCCTAATGCTTGGGCCTTTGAGTAATAAGGGTATCTTGACTTTTCTTGAACTTGTCCTGAGACTACTTGATTCTACACAGGCTGAGGCATTTCTTGTCTAGTGACTGTGTTCTGATGATTCTGAAATGGAGGAGCTCCCATGATCTCATTACTAGTGACTTCAAGCTATTCCATCATTCTCCTCTTTACTCTAGTATAGTAATTTGATTGTACCAATGGCTTCTTGGAAGTAGATGCTTCATTTAAGAACACCGAATCTTCTTCTTCAATCCATGAAAATAAAGCATGCTCAGGGGCTATTTCCTCTTCCTGTTGTAAGGACATTCCTTGCATCTAGGCCACCAGGACTACATTTTGTACACCAGGAAACTGATATTGTGGAGTGTTAGAAGTTACAAATTGTCCTTCTAATCCTCTTTGTTCTACTATCTTCTACTGTAAATTTCCTCTGGGATAGTCTCTAGGCATATGGGCATTATTGCAAGGAAAATACCAAGCATTTATGCCATCTGTAAAATTATTTTGCCCTGGAACAATTTCCCTGTTGGGATTAGGAGGAACAGCCTATAGAGGTGTAGGGACTGTGACTAATTGATTTGATGGCTGAGGATTAGCTTGCCTTTGAGGGCCTTGATATTGATTTGGCTGAAAGGGAGGTCTATTTCCCTAGTAACCTTGATAAGGGGGCTTTGGATAAGGATTTTGTTGCCTCTTTAGATTAATTGTCTCATTCGAGAAGGTCCTTAAAATGTTCTTGACATCATCCATTTTAGATGATTTAATAGGGGTGGTTGTCTTGGAAGGTTGTTGAGGGAATGCATACATAGACACAGGTGGGGTTGTAGGATTAGGAACTTCTTAAGGCAAAGGTAAGGTAATCTCTAGGAACATAGGCATAGGAGGCCTTGGGGGCAACTTTCCAACATCTATTAAGTTATTTTCAGCCTTGACTGCCAACTCATAAGCTTCTAGTAGTGTCTGACCTCCAAGGGACTAGATCATCACTGATATATCTGAGTTTAAAGCTTTAAGGTAAAATACAATAGCCATACCTGGTAATGGTCTTGCTGTAGCAGGAATCCTTTTCCAAGTCTTTTGAAATCTTGAGTTGAAATCAGTCATTGCCTCTTGAGGTGCCCTTTTGATAGTGATCAATTGTTGCAGCAAAGAAGATTTATCACCCTTTTCTTTAAATCTTTCAAAGAAAGCATCACCAAGCTAATCCCATGTAGATATAGTGTTTGGGGTTAAAGATCTATACCAATCTAGAGCCTTCCCCTTGAAAGAAGTTGCTAATAGTCTTATGGCCACATTCTGTTGAGTGATCACATGCACTGTACAGACATTAGATACATCTTGCAAATGCTCTTCAGGTGTCTTGAAATCTTCCCCACTGAACTTGGGTAGAGCTTTCAGAGCATTAGCTTGAATAGCATCCCAAATGGCTGGTGGTATTGGGAGAATAAGAGGACTGCTAGTGTTCCAATTTGTATAATTCCTTGGGGTTACAGGTGCTCCCATATTTACTCTTGGTGCTGCTACAAACTGATTCGCTCTTCTTCTTGGATTAGCTACCAGCGGTGGCAAAAGAATGCCTGGTTTAGTAGCAGATTGAGCTTGTGTTACAGGTCCACAGCTTTGACTCCCTGTAGCTTCTTGGCTCATACAATCTTGACAGAAACTTCAAGGAATGGTCCCACCAGGCATGCCAAAAACTGTTGATGTGTAAAATTGTGCAAGTTCCAACACCAACATGGGAAGTTTAAGGAATGTGGGACTTTCTACCTGAAACAACCTCCAAATTTTAAAGAAGATGGCTCTTCTCTTTTTTAAATGGGATTTGGGGAAAAGCGTAGAAACTAACAGAATTACAAATACAATGAAAACAAATCTATCTATGGCGATGCGCCTGAATAAAATGTTTCTCTCACTAAGTACAGTGAAACTATCCTCAAGATTCAGTCACATTAAAGAGTAGATTCTGCATGATTAACATAAACAGATAAAATGAATAAAATTAAAGGCTTACAACCAAACAATTTGCAATGACACAAAAATATCAACCAAGGCACAGAACTCAGTCTTTCTCATTAATTTTCTAGCAACGTAAGAGGCACAGATATATGTACAATTACATTCACTTTCTGAATCAAGAATAACAAAATAAAGGCAAATGATATTCACTAGTCACAACAAAAAGTCTCAAACTTCTCTCTTAAATCTTTGACAGAAAATATCTCTAGCAAAACTAGAATTCTAACTTGAACAACTCTCTTGATCATTACAAATGTTACATATTTATAGCACAAGATCGACTCTAGATTGTCTGCAACAATTGAATCCCAACGGCCCAACCGAACTGGAGGTAACTGGAAGTCTCTGACAGTTCAAGATCTTTCAAATCTACGACAGTTACTCCTTCTGCAAGCCCATTGGCTGTGACAAAATATATGTGGTATACCTCCTCTTATAAGGAATAGACACTTGGCGGCTTCCGTGCTCTTGAAACAATAAACTCCGTGACAGATGGCAGTGTCCGTGCGCACAACTTGAAACTCTTTCGTCTCTCGGGAAGAAACAGGAAACCGACACTTGGCAGCTTCTGCAACAACTAGAAACAATACGTGTCTTTATCTACAGCTTTGGTACTTAAATTGTGTCTTTGTATTTGGGGGAACTTTGCCTGTGACAACTGTCGCGATCTGCAGCTTTGAAACTTTAAGACACTGTTAAGAAATGGGACCCACAACCCTCCGCTCATTAGCTTTCAAAAGGGATAGGTGGTGACTTCCGCAACAAGTACTAACTAGTATGTGGCGGCTTCTGCACTACACTTGAAACATTAGAAACCTTTTGAGACTCACAGGGAGGTTGACACATGTCAGGCTCTGCATCATTTGAGAAACATTTAATATCACTGGAGAAAGGGACAAAAAGTTTTTATCTTTGGAGGTGCATCCACCACGTGGTGCTCTCCGCATCACTTGATACTTAAACTATGGCCCACCACTATCCTTCACTTATCATCAAAAGATAAAGGAACCAACCTGCAAAAGCTAACACTTGGCAAGCTCTGCAGCAACAACAAAAGACACATGGCTCCTTCCGCACTCACACTGAAACATTTAGGGAGTGCCTCCACTGATGACACGTGGTGCCTTCCGCAGGATTGTAACTTAGAAACAATATGGAAACATTTCTGCTACGTGGCACACTCCGCTTTAAAGTTGTAACTTAGAAACAAAAGTGCGGCTTGAACTGAGGCTTGACACTTGGCAGGTTCCGTGGCTCTGGCAAAATGAAACCCTCGCAGACATATTTAGAAACATTCACAGACACTAAACTGTAACCCGTGGGTGCACTACGACTAATACAAAATGTAGAGTCTTTTACTCTACATTATGCATTATGTTTAAAGATTGAATAGCTTAGTGAAATTATGGCTACAAATCAATTTTAAGATTAGAATGATTGAAGTATATGAGATAGACAAAAGATCATCATCAATAAGAATAGTTGAAATGAATCATATATATAGATATGATAAAATGAAATGTCTATCATAGAATTACATTATGTATATCATGTGAATAATATGGCAAAAGTGATGCCAACGCAATTGAGAAATGAATAAGAATGATAACATGATAAGAATATGATAAGCAAATCCATGATAACCTCGTAGAAGACGTTCGAGCCTCATCCTTAATTGTCTTATCAACCTATGAGTATGGGGTTAAGTTAAGGAAGGACGAAAGTTGGACCTAGGCGACCCTCAAGTGGATGACGAACACCGCATGTTGTGTGAAGTCCCTTGAGCCAAGAGTCGAGGAACATCACGTGTAGTGTGAAGCTCTTGGGCCTAAGGTAATATGAGCTCATAATTATGTGCCTAATGGATGGCGACTCTCAAGTAAGTGAGGAATGCCGCTTGTAGCATGAAGCTTCTTGAGCCAAATGGTGAGGAACACCGCGTGTAGTATGAAACCTTTGGGCCTCCGGATAGGATCGATATACTGGCGCCTTAACAAACCATGCTCATATGGAAAAAGGATTGATTAACGATAAGGCTATTCAAGGACTCTTTCGAGATAAGTCATGGGAAACTATGTGTGTGAAAGAATATGAATATGAAATGCATGAGTTTAATATGAATTATGATTGTAAGGTTTCAATCCTTAAGAATAAATGTGGAAAGTATATGGATTTGATATTTGATTAGTTAACTCTAATTATGATATTGAATACTAATGTTCTCTCTTGTAAGTTGAAATTGTGCAAGGTTAAGAAAATTTTTGGCTTACTAGAAGGGGACATTACAATCATCCATCACCAAGTGATAGATCCACATCACTGCCAAATATCCCACTAAAACTATGATACCAAGCTTATCAAGGCATTATGATAACCATCCTCTCAATGAAGATAATCCATGGCTCTAACACAATCAAATTCTTCACCTGCAACATCAGCAACACAAAAGAATAAAGTAGAACCAAGATCTCCAAGTCAATAAGATAAAACCATCACTGTCCAAAGCTCACACTAAACTATGTAACCAAGCCATCCATGACATTGTGATAAACATGCTACAAGTCTGAATAACCAACTATCCAGGCACTCTAATCATCCATCCTCTCATCCCAATGCAATATACCAATGTACAAATGACCACAGA
Source organism: Cunninghamia lanceolata (assembly GCA_027924645.1). NCBI lineage: Eukaryota > Viridiplantae > Streptophyta > Pinopsida > Cupressales > Cupressaceae > Cunninghamia > Cunninghamia lanceolata. Next base: position 10,229,933 of record BSBN01000579.1, on the reverse strand, counting down.
CAAGGCCAACTAACAAAGGCTACATAAATACTGAATCAATCTTGTGGATATAGACAGTCCACATCTAAGTCATCCCACTGCAATCAAATAGGTGATCAGCCCACAAAACTACATAACTCATAGATCCCAAACATGAAACATGCAAACTCATCATCACATTAGTAACTTGCAAACTGAGATAATCAAGAAGATAACATGTAGACCACAAGACTCAAACACCAAATCAACCACAGATCTGATTTTCCAAACAAGTCCACATATGAGTAGCTATAGTCAAGGAAACCATCAAGCAAATACTATAGAAATGACGAGTGACTAATCACATACCAACATCTCCACACCAAGAAGGCTACAAACCTCCTCACACCATACACGAAGCATACATGCAAACCTGCAACTATCTTACATCCAGAAACACCCCCAAGGAATCATAATCTGAAAAATAGTTTATTTGCAGATCTGCAAAACCACAATTTTTGATTAACCATGTAAAACTTGCAAAACCACCATGTCACTGACATACATGCAAATCCATATCCACTTATCATCTGGAAGACCCACAAGTCTAAAAACCACCAATATAGCTAAACCAGAATAATGGAATAACATAGATAAGCATAACCATAGATTTTGAATGGAAAATCTACAAAACCCTCAGATCAAATCAATATTAAATTGAGACATGTAGGTACAACCAACCAAAAGGAAGAAGAAGTCCAGGAACTCTAGGCCCACTTGTAGGCCAACTCCATAACCACCACCATGTACAAGCATATGGAGAAGCTAGGGTGTTCCAGAAGCTTTTAGATCATCCAATGATCAACTCCACAGCCTACATGCATTCGAGGTTAACAAAACAATGCATTCCAATGCTAGGGACTAAAACCAAGCACCCAACATAAGCACACCAAACCATAGTCATGACAACCCAAGTTTCTCCATGTGATTAGGGAGCCAAGAACAAACACCCAACATGAATACTTTGTTGCAGACGACCATAGAATGAAAGAATATAACCACCATACATGAGGGTTATTACTCACTATCAAATAGGAGCTCCAAATCAATATCATATTAAATGAAAACACATGATCAACTCCATAATACTCCATCTTAGACTCCATCCTTCAAAATACCTGTTGTAACCTAAAAACAAGATCAACTGCAAGACTTCCACTCAAACAAGGATTAATAATCAAGCAATTCCTTCCTACAGATTCCCTCAAGCTTGCCAGGCTAAAAAATCACAACAGAAGAAATACCCAGAACCTTGAACACCATGGAACCAACGCATGCAATCTCATGCAACCATGGAACCACCGTAGCTCTGATACCAATTGAAAGGGAAAGAGAACCCATCATGCACCTTACAACATCCTATATTTTACTTACTTAAATATTGAATAACTTGATGCAAGCACATACTACTATTCCCTTAAAGCGGAAACAAACATAGTTGATTTCCCATCTCATTAACCCTTAGAGGAAAAATAATGTAGCTTACAGATCTAAGTAAATTTCAGCTACATAACGACATATAAATTAACACTTTAAGAACATGAAAAAAAGAAGAATAGAAGAAAGATAGACATAAGAGAAGAGACACCAATATACGTGGGGAAAACCCTTTCAGGTAAAGAACCCCACACTCCAAAGCATCAAACCAATGTATTAATCTGCAACAACAAACATGTTGCAATACACTTGCAGGCTCAAAGCCTTAACATGGAGATTTACATCTTGCTCCTCTGGAAGAAAAACTGACAACATAACCTTGCATAAAACTCTCCTCTCCACAAACTTCTCCTCAAGCCTCCAATTTATAGACTTCTGGCTATACAAGAAACCATCTGTGGTTTTACAAAACCATGTGCTTAACTTCTCAGCCAAGATTCCAGTCTAAAAATAAGCTCCCACGTCCAAAATGTTCTCCCCTATTTTTAACCCTTACAGTTTTCATAGAATTTGTCATAATACCTCTAAAAATAGTCCTTCCATGATATACTACCATGTGGGCATCTTTTGACAACTAATATTTCAATTTTCAAGGCACCAACATGTGGCAAAAGTGTCAATTAAGAATTCAAATGCCCATTCATTATTTTGGAGCACAATAAAAATAATAACTGACTGTGGGAAAATATTAAATACAAATATATGCTACGGGAAATATGCAAGGTTGAAACACCTCATTTCCCAACAGTTTACCAACAAACTTTGTTTAGATTAATACACCATACACCATGTGGAATTATCTAAATAAAGCTAGGTATATGCACATTGATATTTTCAATTTGGATCCTTATGAAAATAATATTCTTTTTAGTTTAACATTGATTGTTTATTCATTTAAATAAAATATTATTTATGATTTTAATTTTTTAAAATATACATTGATATTCTAATTTTATAAATAAATAGATTGATCTATATTTTTTAAGTTATTAATATTTTAGTTTTATATAATATGAAATTTTAGCTATATATAATTTATTTAAAATATTTAATATAGTTATATAATATTTTTTAATTGTTATGGGTATTTATATTAAAAATAAGTAATTATTTTTAAAAGAATTAATTAATAATAAATACTTATATTTTAGTAATAAATGTATTTTTCTACAATTCATAAAAAAATAAAAGAGAGAGAGGGAGAAAAAGAGAGAATGAGAGAGAGAGAGAACACTTTCATTATATCAATAGTTGATATTATCGTAGAACAATGCAAGACGATCAAGGTAATCTTAGTTGGACAAGTTTTTAATTGCCAATTTGCAATCATTTCTCAATGGGGAGCTATGCTCAAAGCAACACATCATTTTCTTAAGGACTTGATAATTCATCTTTAAGACCTCTCTAGCATACCCATTGCACACTAAAGAGAGAAAGAGGAAGATATAGAAAGATATATATACACACAAAAAGAGATAGAGAGAGGGAGAGAGATATATATTAAAGAGGAGAGAGGGTTAGTGAGAGAGGGAGAGAGAAAGATACTAAAGAGGGGAGAGAGAGAGTTAGCAAGAGTGGGAAAGAGATGTGTGTGAGTGTGTATATATATACACACAAAAAAAAAGAGATAGAGAGAGGGAGAGAGAAAGATACTAAAGAGGGGAGATCTAGAGAGTTAGCGAGAGTGGGAAAGAGATGTGTGTGTGTGTGTGTGTTTATATATATATATATATATATATATATATATATATATATATATATATATATATATATATATATATAGAGAGAGAGAGAGAGAGAGAGAGAGAGAGAGAGAGAGAGAGAATTTTGATTAGCCATTTTGTGCCAACAATCCAAAGATGGCACATGTTCATCAAGATCTATAGTTGGGGCATAACACCATTTGCTTAAGGACTTGCTAATTCACTTTTAAGAAAAGAGAGACTAAGTTTCAATCAATTGTTTCGTGCCAACATTTCAAAGATGGCACATGTCTATGGGCAAAGACAAGAAGAGAAAGAGAGGGGGGAGTACAAAGAAAGAGATAGAGAGAGATAAAGAGAAATAGATAGATATAGGAGACAGAGAGATTTAGAGAGAGAGGTAGAGAGATAGAGAGAGAGGAAGAGAGATAGAGATTGACTTTTGATCAATCATTTCATGCCAACAATCAAAAGATGGTAAATGCCCATGCAAAGAGAGAGGAAGAGAATATTTACAATAATAGATAATTCTAATATTAGAGAGACCTTTTATTAGCCATTTTGAGCCAACAATCCAAAGATGGCATGTATGTTCATTGGGATATATAGTTAAGGCATAATGCCATTTTCTTAAGGATTTTCTAATTCACTTTTACTAGAAGACCATAACATGGATTACTTTTGCTTTTATATTATTTAAATATTATTTGGCTTTTTTAATAGGTAAAATAAATTATTGGTTTTTAATATAATATAGATTATTAAATTTTAATGTAATATGATACATATTTAATATATATAATATATTTATATAATACTATTTAAAATTATGTATATACACACACACGTAATATTTACTTATGGTTGTTATTTGATTATATATTTATTTTATAAAAGAAATCTATATTTTAATTATATCTATTTTTATCTATTATATTCTATATAATATATATTTCTACACAATACTATTTAAATTGACCTCATTTCATGTTGATGTATGTAATAATACAAAATTGGATTGTTATAAGCACTAATTCAAAGAAATTTGTCCTTATATTTTCAAAGTGATAATGTGCAGATATGAGTCTAGGACAACGAGTAGCACAATCTTGGGGTGGGTTTTGTAGAGGTTGGCACAAAGTGGAAATTGTGAAGACAAGGATTTGCAGTGATCCAATAACATAAAAATACTCCAACACACTTGAAATGAGCTAGAGATAGTCAAGTAAGGCGAGTTATGAGCTCAAGGTGCGAAGCAAGGCTACTAACAAAGTAGGACAACATGTGAGGTGCTAATAACTCTAAAATAGAAAAAGTTTTACTCTTAACTTATACATTACATTCATATGAGTTCCAGGTAGGAAAAGACTAATTTACAGAAAACTGAAGTACAAAATTGAAAAACTGAATTCAGGATTGTAAATTGAATTAGTGCTTATTTTTGTTTGATATACATGAGAATGTTCAAAAATGTGGCATGGGAAAGATAATAAAATATTTAATCATTTTGAATGCTTAATATCTTTATCCAAACTCAAAATGATATGATATTTTATTAAATCAAATTATTTCAACAAATAACGATGCAAAGTACAAAAAGGGGCACCAATACATTGTAAAGCTCCACACTCCATAAATTTTAAATTTTAATCTCAAAACTGAATCCACTTTTAAATAAATATATAATCATATATTCTTTTAGTCGCATCACTTATATTTTTTACAAGTTTTGTTATTAGATATGTAGAAGATATATTTTTTATACAAATAATCAGATTACATAGATATCGTATCTTTGTTTTGTTGACTCTATGCTAGGATTAGATAAATGCTAGGATCAATATTAAACTAATTTTACATAGATTAGACTCCATAGATATTTATTAGAGGTACAAAGATATAGAGACAATTGATGATAAAATTTTATTAAATAAAGAGATAGAGAGATAAAGAGAAATAGATAGATACAAAAGGAGACTAAGAGATTTAGAGAGAGAGGTACAGAGATAGAGAGAGAGGAAGAGAGATGGAGACTAGCTTTTGATCAATCATTTTGTGCTGACAATCCAAAGATGGTGCATGTCTAGATGGGCAAAGATATGAAGAGAAAGAGACAGGGAGTAAAAAGAAAGAGATAGAGAGAGATAAAGAGAAAGAGATAGATACAAAAGGAGACAAAGAGAGATAGAGAGTGACTTTTGATCAATCATTTCATGCCAAAAATAAAAAATGGTAAATACCCATGCAAAGAGAGAGGAAGATAAGTATATATGGCATCTTATCTTCTCTATCTCCTTCACTTATTCTTCTATGTTTAATTAGGCCTACATTTGTTTTAGATCAACAAATTTAATTATTTTCCATTGATCATAATTTAGGAATAAGCATTGTGAAACCAACATTTGGTACAAAACCTTTGTTTGAATTGATCCCATGAAAGAAGGGATACATTTATTATGTTGCTTTCTATTTTTATTGTGGAATAATTTATGTGGATTTGAAATAAGATTTTAAAACCAGAAGTCATGGCCAATACCTTGACAATTGAGAGTGAGAAGTCATGGAAAACATTAAAATGCTTGAGTCATGTAGTAGTGAGTCAACTGGCTTCCATAAATGTAAAAATGGAAGAGGAAAAACTTGTCAATTTGATTTGTTCATTATAGGATACCATCTTTCTATTTTGAAGTTTATTTATCTAAGGAGGGTCAATATCATTTCTATATTCTCTAGAACTAGGGGTGTAGAAGTTGTTTTACATCGTTTGGATAAACCACTTGATTATGTTGTATCTATAAAAATTGTAAGGAAAACAAGCCTTTCCTCAAAAGTTGGGTGTAAAAAACACATCAAAAGGGTAAATTGATTGAGGTGGAAGATGTGCAGAATTTGACAAAAGAAAGACTTGATGAAATGATTAATTCAATTGGAGGTTTTGGTCTGATAATAGGTGGAAGTCCCTATATTAATCTAATAGGCAACAACATGAACACATATATGAATTTCCACAAATTGTAAATTATGTAAGGCATTCAATGCAAATTTGATGTAGGAGCATCATCTAAAATGCATGTTTATCAGTTCATGTGACCAAATTTTGTTTTTATGGACTAAATGATGTTGAGAGTCCTAAATTTGTGTGTTAGAGTCTTATAAGGTCTATTGGGATCATGTCCAATGGTTTTGGATATTTGTACAGTTCTAGAATTCAAATTTTCATTTTCCCTCCAAAATGCCAATTTGAAATTCTGGGTAGGTTTTGGCTAGTTAGAGAGCTGGGGTTTGTTCCTCAGCCTTAGAATTAGGGTCATTGAGTCAAATAAGGTCTTGTTAGACCATGTCAATTCATTTTACCATGTTTTGCTATCCTAGGCTAAGTATTAGTGTTGTATTTTCATGTTTTAAGGCACTTTTTGGCCCTTTTAATGGGACAATCATATAAAAGGTCTTTGTAACTATATTTAGGACATTATGCATGAAGTAAATGAAGAAATAAGAGGCTGGAGGTAGTTATACATGAAGTTTTGATGAAAAATACCTCGTTTTGTGCATTTTTGAGTGTTTTTGTAGGTGTAAAAAGGGATTGTATGACCCTATACGAATGAGTATGGGTATGAAACTTGTATGAGTAGAAAGAGAAAGTCATTTCAGATATTTTTGTGTTTATCAGATTTGAAGAAAAGATTGTTTGAGTGGTCTAATAGACCAATCTTCCTAGCAGCCCTGTTTAGAACTAAGGTTTTTCAGCAATAGAAAAAAGTCTATAACTTTAGTTTGTAGAGGTGAAAAATCAAAAAAATGGGTGAGAATATTCTTCATGTAATTTCTCAAGAGTCCTCCAAAGGAAAATTCTAGATTCATTCATATGCATGAGATATTCAAGTTTGTGTGTGTTGCTATCTAGAAAAGACTGTCATAGAACCTAGATCTTGAGGGTTTAGTGAAAAGTGCTCTTGTTGAGTTTGTCATAGGAAGGTTAGGATTTGGTAAAACCTTATAGAGTATATTGAGGCTATTGGAAGCCTAAGAAGTCATAAGATAGAGTGTTGGTATGATAAGTACCCAATTAGGCCTTTTCTTGAGGGTTTAGACCTAGTAAGCAAACTAGTAAAGAAAAGTTGTAGGTACAGTTGGAGTGTTGGTACAGTTGGAGCCTAGGAAGGGTCTATAGAATCAAAAAAGAACATTGAATTTTCTATTGTTTATACTCTGCATCATTTTTGGTATCAAATCCAAGGTTGAGTCAAGTTTGTCTAGTTTGTCAAGAAAGCAAGAAGAAGAATAACATGGAAACAGGTGAAAGATGCCTCCAAGAATCAATGCTACTGAAAGAATGGCAGAAAGAATAGCTACATAGTTGGGAGAAACCCTTGCCAGAGAAATGAGGGAGATGAGAGTCATTATGGATGCAAGAATCAATGCAATGGAAGCTAACCAAAGAAGAGGAATGGTTACAAGAGATGTGAGTGACCAAGAAGAAGAAGTGGTGAATCAAGAACCTCAAGAAGAGAGGGATGCTAATGAATTGAGGATGGAAAAATTGCTGAAGGTAGTCAAGGGTAAAGGAACCAAGGTGAAGATGGAACTTTCAGTCTATGCATGTAGTTTGAATGGTGAAGAACTCCTGGATTGGATAGGGGAGTTGGACAAATATTTTGAGCTTAAGGAGGTACCTAAAGAGCAACGAGTAAAGTTGGCCAGGACTAAGTTGAAAGGCCATCCATCCCTATGGTGGTATTATGTTTAGGAAGATAGGAAAAAGAAAGGTGAATCCAAGATTACTTCTTGGAATAGGATGGTTGCCAAGTTGAAGGGCAAATTCATACCAAGTAATTACATGACCTAGTTGTATAGGAAATTACAGAATTTGAAACAAAAGGATATGGGTGTGAAAGAGTACACAGAAAAATTCTACAAGTTGAATATAAGATTAGGACATATGGAGGATGATACTGATAAGGTTACAAGATACCTTAATGAGTTGAAGTATAGCTTACAGGATGCGTTGAGTCTCACAAGCCCCAGGACACTTGAGGAGTGCTACCAATTAGCCTTAAAGGCTGAAGAGAAGTTGAAGAGGAAGCAATAGAAGCAAACTAGAGGAAGAGGGAATAATTTTAGAGGTAGAGGTCCATATGTTAATAGAGGACAGTCACAAAGAGATCAAGGTGAGTCAAGCATCTCACAAGAACAAGCACCAAGTTCAAGAGGGGATTTTAGAGGAAGGAGGCCTAACTTTAGGGGTAGATTTGAACAAAGAGGAGGATTCAATGGCTTCACAGGAAAATGCTACAAGTGCAACAAGTTTGTTGGTCATCAAGCTTGGGAGTGTCCAAAAGAGCAAGAAACTACCACATTTAGGAATGAAAGGAGGACTCAAGTTGGTCAAGGAGGAGATGAAGAAATTTTTAACTCATCACCATCACCAGAAGAACCAGAGATAGGAGAATCCTTGCTAATGAGAAGGACATTGATCAAGGTTCCAATGGAGAAGGAGCCACCTCAAAGAAAGTCACTATTTAGGACTGTTTGCAAGTGCCAAGGTAAGTGTTGTCAAACTATTGTTATAGATTCAGGTAGTACTGATAATCTAATTATTGTTGAGATGGTAAAGAAACTAAATTTGAAAATATTACCTCATCCTACACCTTATAAAGTCTCATGGTTGAATAAGGGACATCAAGTACTAGTTAATGAACAATGCTGGGTAGAGTTCCAAATAGGAAAGTATAAGGACAAGGTGTTGTGTGATATAATCCCTATGGATGTGTGCCATGTTTTACTTGGTAGGCCTTGGCAATATGATAGAAAAACAATGCATAATGGTAGGAAGAATGTCTATGTTTTGGAGGATGGAGTCACCTACACCGTAGCACCTTTGAAAGAGGAAGACAAAGACCAAAAGATTGGCTCAGGTGTGATGATAGTGGGTGAAAAGGAGTTTCTAAAGACAATGGAAGAGGAAGAGATAGGTTTTACAGTAGTGATCAGACCTAGGACTATCATGACAGCAGCAAGAATTGATGATTTGCCATGTGAGATTCAAGACATGTTGAAGGATTATGCAGACATAGTTGTGGATGAACTTCCTAACTCCTTACGTCCAATGATAGATATCGGTCACCATATAGACTTCATATTAGGGGCTAGTCTACCAAACAAGGTAGCCTATAAAATGACACCCCAATAGAATGAAGAAATCAAAAAAAAGTGCAAGAGTTGCTTCACAAGGGGTTAATCAGGGAGAGTCTTAGCCCACGTACAATTCCAACTGTTTTGGCACCTGAGAAAGGAGGCGAGTGGAGAATGTGCATTGATTCTAGGGAAATAAATAAGATAACAATCAGATATAGGTTTCCACTTCCAAGAATAGAGGACTTGATGGATTGTTTGAGTGGGGCTAGCTACTTCTCAAAGATAGACCTCAAAAGTGGGTACCACCAAATACGGATCAGACAAGGAGATGAATGGAAAATAATGTTAAAAACAAATGAGGGCTTGTATGAGTGTCTTGTTATGCCATTTGGTCTTTCAAATACACCTAGCACCTTTATGAGGCTAATGAATGAAGTTCTCAAACCATACATTGGTAAGTTTGTAGTTGTTTACCTTGATGATATACTAGTTTTCAGTTCTAGCAAAGAAGAGCATTTGCATCATTTGAATTTGGTGTTAAGAAGGTTACAAGAGGAAAAACTGATGATCAATTTGAAAAAGTGTGAGTTCATGAAGATAGAACTATTGTACCTTGGTTTTGTGGTTTCAAAGGGGATGTTAAAGATGTATCCAAGCAAAGTGAAGGCAATCTTGGAGTCGCCTGCACCTAAATCAATTTCAGAGGTAAGAAGTTTCCATGGTCTTGCAAGTTTTTACAGAAAATTCATAAAAGGTTTCAGTCATGTGTGTGCACCTATCATAGACACCATAAAAGGGGATAAGAAAAAGAAGTTCATGTGGACTGAACAAGTGGAAAAGAACTTCCAATATCTGAAAAAGTGGGTGAGTGAGTAGCCAATCTTGGCTTTACCTAATTTTAATAAGGTTTTTCAAATTGAGTGTGATGCTAGTGGCCATGCAATTGGGGCAGTTTTGAACCAATATAACAAATTGGTAGCATACTTTAGTGAAAAGCTAAATGATGCCAAATATAAGTACTCTTCTTATGACAAGGAGATGTATGCAATGGTACAATCTCTCAATAAATGGAGACACTACCTTCTTCCTAAAGAATTTATAGTGTATACAGATAATCATGCTTTTCAATTCATCAATAGCCAAGAAAAACTTAGTCAAAAACACATCAAATGGGTGGAATACTTACAAAATTTTACCTTCACAATCAAGCACAAGAAGGGGCAAACCAATAAGGTAGATGATGCCTTAAGTAGAAGAGCACTAATGGTGCAATAAATTCAATTGGAAAGTGTTGGAATTGAAGCACTCAAGGGGATGTATGAGAGTGATGAAGATTTCAAAGAAATTTATGAGGTTTGCAAGCAGCCTAACATCACTAATAGGGAGAAATGGTTAGATTTTCTTATACATGATGATTTATTGTTCAAAGGAGCACAACTTTGTGTGCCAAAATGTTCTATGAGGGAGAACCTTATCAAAGACAAGCATTGTGGAAGTATGGCAGGTCATTTTGGGCTTGACAAGACACTCAAACAACTAAGAAGACTTTATTTTTGTCCTAAGATGCAATCAGATGTGAGGAAGTTTGTAGAGAAGTGTATTGTATGTCAAAAAGCAAAAGGAAGCAACACTAATGCAGGCTTGTATTAGCCTTTTCCTATTCCTAACAGGCCTTGGGAATCCATTTCTATGGACTTTGTAATGGGATTACCAAAGACACAAAGGAGTTTTGATTCAATTTATGTCATTGTTGACATGTTTTCCAAGATGGCCCATTTCATACCTTGTAGGAGTACCAATGATGCTTCATATATTGTAGGTTTGTTCTTTAAGGAGGTTGTTAGACTTCATGGTTTTCCATTGACCATAGTCTCAGATAGGGACAACAAACTTCTAGCCCACTTTTGGAGAACATTGTGGAAGAAACTTGGTATAAATCTTAGTTTTAGCTTAGCTTACCAACCTCAAATTGATGTCCAAACTGAAGTGGTCAATAAGATCCTAGGTAACCTCTTAAGATGTCTTTCAAAGAATCATCCTAAGAAATAGGATCTTGTGTTACCCCAAGCAGAGTTTGCCTACAATGATTCAGTGATCAGAAGCATTGGTAAGAGTCCATTTCAAGTAGTTTATGGTATGCAACCAAGAGGTGTATTTGATTTGAGGGATCTCAGTAGTATGAAGAAGCTAAGTGCAGAGGGTGAGCAATTTGCTATTGCCATGCAAGAGATACATCATCAAGTGAAGCAACAACTACAAACTAGTGTGGAAAAATACAAACAAAAGGCAGATTTGAAGAGAAGAGGTAAATTTTCAAGTTGGGGATCTTGTCCTAGCACATCTCAGTAAGAAAAGGTTTTCCAAGGGAGAATACAACAAGTTGAAGATGAAAATTGCCTAGTGGGGTAGGCATATCACCAATTTTCAATGTTGCTGACTTTTACCCCTACAAAGGAGATCATGATGAAGGCGCAGTCTACAAGGCATATCAGATGTTGATGAGTTACCACACATCAAACCTAGAGAATTGGAATGCATCCTAGACACCAAGGAGGTCAAGAAGACTAGAGACAAGCAACACTTCCAATTTTTGGTCAAATGGGAAGGACTACCATATGACGATGCCACATGGATGACTAAAGTTGACATCATCAAGCATGGAAGGACTATAGCAGATCTGCTCTTAGGTCGAACCTGAGTTCTTTGTTTTCCCTGGGGAGTATGATGCAAGAGCATCATAAAAAATGTATGTTTATCAGGTCATGTGACCAAATTTTGTTTTTATAGACTAATTGATGTTGAGAGTCCTAAATTTGTGTGTTAGAGTCTTAGAAATTGGGATCATGTCCAATGGTTTTGGATGTTTGTACAGACCTAGAATTCAAATTTTGCATTTTCCCTCCAAAATGCCAATTTGAAATTCTAGGTAGTTTCAGCTAGTTAAAGAGCTGGGGTTTGTTCCTCAACCTTATAATTAGGGTCATTGGGTCAAATAAGGTCTTGTTAGACCATGTCAAGTCATTTTACCATGTTTTGCTATCCTAGGCTAAGTATTAGGGTTGTATTTTCATGTTTTAAGGCACTTTTTGGCCCTTTTAATCGGACAACCATATAAAAGGCATTTGTAACTAGCTTTAGGACATTATGCATGAAGGAAATGAAGAAATAGGAGGATGTAGGTAGTTAGATACAAAATTTTGATGAAAAATACCTTGTTTTGTGCATTTTTTAGTGTTTTTCCAGGTGTAAAAAGGGATTGTACGGCCCTATATGAATGAGTACAGGTATGAAACTTATATACGTGGAAAGAGAAAGTCATTTCAAATATTTTTTTTGTTTATAATATTTGAAGAAAAGATTTTTTGAGTGGTCTAATAGACCAATCTTCCTAGCAGCCCTGTTCAGAGCTAAGGTTTTTCAGCAATAGAAAAAAGTCTATAACTTTAGTTTGTATAAGTGAAAAATCACAAAAATGAGTGACAATATTCTTCATGCCATTTATCAAGAGTCCTCCAAAGGAAAATTCCATATTCATTCATATGCATGAGATATTCAAGTTTGTGTGTGGTGTTGTCCAGAAAAGACTGTCATAGAACCTAGTTCTTGAGGGTTTAGTGAAAAGTGCTCTTGTTGAGTTTGTCATAGGAAGGTTAGGGTTTGGTAAAACCCTATAGAGTATATTGAGGTATTGGAAGCCTAAGAAGGCATAAGATAGAGTGTTGGTATGATAAGTACACAATTAGGCCTTTTCTTGAGGGTTTAGACCTAGTAAGCAAACTAGTAAAGAAAAGTTGCAAGTACAGTTGGAGTGCTGGTACAATTGGAGCCTAGGAAGGATCTGTAGAATCAAAAAAGAACATTGAATTTGCTATTGTTTATACTCTGCATCAAAATTCAAGTGTAACTTGACAGAATAATGAAACCTTAATTTTGTACTAATCTAGACTTCAATAGATTATAAATTCCTTATTTTTCATAGCCAAGTTCCTACCCAAATTAAAGAGGCTACAAAAAAGAAGTATTGAATATTATGAACATTATTATTATTTTGATTCTCTAAAAGAGAGATAGAGAGGGAGAGATTGATATAGATATAGACATAGAGGTTTAGAAAAAGTGAGAGTGAGAGAGAGACATACATAAAGATAGAAAGAAAGAGAGAGGAGACATACAAGCAAAATATTAAGATAGAAAGAGAGAAATAGATAGAGAGGTATATTATATATATACAAAGAGAGAGAGAGATAAAAAAATATAGATCAAGAGAGGGAGACAAAGAGATAGCGAGAGATATCTAGAGATAAAGATAGAGAGAAAGAGAGATAGAGATATAGAGAGATAAAGAGGGGGAGAGACCTGGGGGATGGAGAGAGAGAGGGGGAGAGAGAAAGAGAAATAGAGGGATAGAGAGATAGAGAAAGAGAGAAAGAGAAATAGAGAGATCGAGAGGGAGACAAAGATATATATAGAGAGGGAGATAGATAGATAGTTAAAGAGGTAGAGAGAGAGAGCGAGAAGAGATAGTTAATAAATGATTGTGAGTTGCAAACAATGGAGGAAACACAAGGAGGGAAATAAATGCATTTATCATGATATTCATTACACTAAACAAGTGGAGTCAATGGATTCGTGACAACTATTTTATTCAAGGGATGAGATTATGGAGAGTAATTAGCTTTACATAAATCAATTACCATTATAGAGAGTGTGTTTTTTAAACATTTAGTGTCCATGGGGAGCTATGCTTATCCTCAAAACTTATGAACAAAACAAACTTATCCTCAAAAGTTGGGTGGGAAAAACACATCAATAGTGTGTCTTGCATGGTGGGTTGTTTTATGCTAGTTGGGAATGAGCAGGAACATGTGGGATTGGTGTTCTTTGAGCCACTGGATGAGGGGCTAGGACATTCTTTTTGCTATGTGACACCCCTAATTGAATCCACCCACTACCCACCCTCACAACCCAAGTGATTTGGAATACATCCAAAGCCTTTGATAACAATAGATCATTATGCTTCTCGCAAGAAGAAAACAAAAATGTTAATGTGATATAAGTTCATGACATTTATACAAGTTTGGTAAAAAAATGGCAAGGAAGATAGATAGATGGGCCACCGAAAATTGCTTTCTTGATGGTAGAAAAAAGGATAGACTAATTTAGTTTGATTATCTTGCACACCTCTCAGGTAATGGAGGTTGTCAATCCTCTACATCGACCAATCTGCTTTGCTTCACATAAGCAATGAATTCTTTCAAACCTACAGCTATTATACATCTGTATACGCCAATAGTTGGAAAATGTTGATCCAAAAGTTCTCCTTGCTTTCTATGTGTATCGAATGAAATACCACAAATCTCTTTCAATGCTAGATAATGACATGGGCCATAGGGATACAAGGAAATCATTCACTTAAAGACATGGGAATTGAACTTCCACAACTCTTTGATGTACCCATTGCACACCAATGTGCGATTGCTAGTTTTATGGTTTGTGTCTTATAACACCATTTACAAGTGGGGCAGAAAACGGGAATGGTTTCCTTGTACTTTTGTTTATCTTACAACTTTATATTAATTATAAATTGCACTCAAATTTTATAAATTTATTATTTATTATTTATTAATTTATAAGTTATTTCATTATTTTTTTTTAAAATATTATATTAAGGATTGTTTTGTTTCATTTAATATAATTAAATTTATTTTTACATTATATTGAGATGAATCGACACGATTTTTATGAATTTGTTAGATATTCTTTGAGGACAATCTTCCTCTTGTTTAATTATTATTCATTGTATATGTATATTAATTTTAATATTGATATTTTAAATATCATAACAAATTTAATTTCTAGTTATCTTTTAATATGGCTATAATTTTTTTTTTTTTAAATGCGCTGGTAAACTTTTTAATGTGACCGGCGACGCTGGTGCGACACGCCCTCCGGCTCCACGCGAATGCTTTTGCCCGGAGCAATGAACCGGTGAGGCCACAACATGGGGGACCTCATCCCCTAGCAAGAACACTTCAAACCCGCGAGCTCTTTGGCCCAGCGAAGGCGTAAAGCCTTGCGAGCTTGTTGGCCCAGCGGGGGTTTGAACTCTGGTGGCCACCACTACAACCGAACGACTTAACCACCGAACCACGCCATCATTGGCTAGCTATAATTTTTTTTAAATGGTTATAAATATTGAATTTTTATTTTACACTGTGTGAATAGTAATTTGTAATTGTTATTTTTTTGCTTTTTAAATTTATTATATGTATTTTTATATGTTCGAGTCACAATGTAAAAGGATTAAAAAAATAGTATTTGGATATTTTTAATTTATACTTAAATAATTTTGAAATGTATTGTAATAACTATTAATATGATTTAGTCTAAGTCAATTAATTTGTAATTGTTATTTGCACTAATAATGTAATTAATATATCAATAATAAATTTAAATATCGTAACAAATTTAATTTCTATAAATTAAAATTTACATATTAATACATAAATTTTAAATATATTTCTATTTAAATTTTAATTACTAATAAATATTTAAATATTAAATAAAGAAACATTAAATTTAATTCTAAAATTGAGAACATTTTAACATTCATTATATTGCTCTCTTAAACAAAAAGCATGTTGCATGTATAAATTAATTATATTTAAATATTATTATTAAATTTTAATCCATAATCTTGAGGATACTTAATTTCAAACCACCTTGAGTGGTGGTCTTGTTCTTTTGTGGTGGTTTTTCCCATTGCTTTGCTCACCCCCTACGTGGGGTGATGCTATTCATATTTGGGTTTGTTTCTTGGTGTTCCTTGTTTGTGTTGGGCTTGTTCCCTCTGCTTCTCACTGGTTTGTTGTTAGTCTCATGTCTTGTGAGACTCATCTCCTTGACCTGTTTGGTTGGTTTTACAAGGGTTTGGGCCCTACAAGACCCTACAATACAACCAAACCCTACAATAAAAGACTCTATAATACAAGTGAAATAATGCTAATCCACTATCCCAAGGCTTGTATATGTATAGTTTGCCCATCCAATAAACCACTTATGGTTTCAACAAAACTATAGACTAAATTTCAATACCTCTTAGAAGAGTCAACAATTCTAAAATAGAACATAACTCCCAATTCGTAATAATCCTCCTTTGAATTGTCCAATTTGGGAATTCTACTTTGGACCCATTCAAAGATGCTC
The DNA here is from genome assembly GCA_027924645.1 of Cunninghamia lanceolata. Classification (NCBI taxonomy): domain Eukaryota; kingdom Viridiplantae; phylum Streptophyta; class Pinopsida; order Cupressales; family Cupressaceae; genus Cunninghamia; species Cunninghamia lanceolata. Next base: position 10,213,434 of record BSBN01000579.1, on the reverse strand, counting down.
TTATTCATCATAAAGGCATGCAAGTTTAACCTCTCACTTGACTAGTCAATAAGGGAAACCTAGCACTCCAACTTAGAAGTGTAACTACTCTTCCAGGATGCTCAAGTACACACTATCTAAAATAGACCTTGGTACAATATACTTTTTCATCTATTTTGTAACCCCCTTCTTATATTTTCTCTTACATCCATCATAGCCACTTGGACAACTATCAAACTATGTCATACATAGAATCTTCTAGTCCCCATGTAGAGTGCCCCATTTGAGGAGAACCCACCATTACAATATATGCAATATTAAATAATTACAATGGTTTCTAAGACTTTGCAAGGTGACACAACACCTAATCCTAACAATCTCCCACTCATTATATGTGTTACAAAATAATATAAAGGGACAAAGAAGACTAATTTCTAAGGTAAAAATACACATATCCAATATACACCAAGTAAATGTGCCTGTGATTATTTTCTTAGTAAGAGAATTCAACAAAATTCTCCAAGGTGTCAACCTTTTGAATATATACCTTACTCATCCTACCCCATATCCCAAACAAGATGAAACTCTACATCAATATGTTTTGTACAAGCATGTGTAGTAGCATTATTGTTTACCTCAATAGTGGAAAGGGAAGCAGCTTCTTGTCTTTTACTCATCCACCTAATAGCTCCCCCAAATAAAGAGAATACATAGCCACTAGTAGAATTTTTGTTGTCCAATTTACTTACCTAGTCTATATCCACAAAACTCTATATATATAGTACATTGCCTACAACACTTGTACCCTCATAGAAAAGAGTAATTTATAGTTTTCCACACATACCTAAACACTAGCTTAACTAAAGTCCAATATTCCTCTCTTTTGTTAGACATAAAACCTCTCAATACTCCCACTATTTGGGAAATATTTGGTGATGAAGAGGGAACTCCCTTCTCGTAGCCCAAAACTCACACAAATTTTTAAATTCAATTCAAAACACAATATGCCAAAACATCGATTACTAGCAACAAGATTTCAATTCTCTTATTCAAATCAACATGAAACTAATCTGCAACAAAAGTTTCGATTCTGGCCTTTAATAGCCTCTTTCACATGCATATCAATCTACTCTCTGCTCTCTCTCTCTCTCTCTCTATTCTATAAACAATTGTATTTTATTCACTTCTATGGCAGAGAACTCCTCTTTACCTCCCTCGCAGCCACCTTTGACCTCTATACTCTTCCTCTATATGGGCCAAGCCCCCAATTCCTTCCTTATGTTTTATTTTATTGGTAGCAAATCCAATCTTTTCTTTCCTCCATACCTATTCCTAGCAGCGGTTGGAATTCTCTCCTCTTTGTTTTCTGCCTTAGCTTCCTCAAGATGCAAGTCAGCCTCTAAACTCCCCCTCACCTGGCAGCCTCTTTCTTTTTATTTTTTGTTATACTCCTCCTTAACCACGCCCCCTCTCCTTCCACACTTCTCCTTCCTCTATATTGAATTCACATTTTTATTTTTTAGATGAAAAGAAATACATGGTGTCAATGGGATCTAAAGCATCATCCAAATCCAATGGCTGAGATTTCTTAATTGCAAAATCAAACCAATAATATTCTAGTTTAACTTGTCTAAAATTGAATGTGAGGCATCCCATCCCAAGGTAATCACATTATCTTCCTTATTTTGACATCTAATTGTTGGTCATGATGTTAGTCATTCACAAACATAGAATAAAAGTTACACAACAACCTTTACTCATCTTGAAAGATACGATGAATTCAGAGAATTCATGATCCCAAGTCTCCGTTGATTAGGTCTTAATCTACTGACGTTACTCAGTGGTTGATGTGTGCTGCTGTTTTCCATTCAGGGGCCTTACGTATTTCTGCAAAGTTCATCATTATTCCTCCAAATATCCTGCTCTGTATGTCTGCTCTGCATAAATCTCCAATAATTCTACCTCTGCACTGTGAATTTAGTCAAATAATGTGCTTATAGGCTGATATTTGCATGATTTCTACCATTATTTGCAATTCTTTGCATGATATTTTCAATACTGCATGCATTTAACTCAAATATGCTAATGATTTTCAGTTACCTACGGGATTTCAGCATATTTCTCTGTTCTGCTTGTTATTTATCATGATTTGCAGTTATGGTGATGAATTTATGAAATTAAAAAAAGGAAAAGGGTTAAAGAATGAGATTCCCAAAACTACTTGACTGAGATCACTGATCCACATACAAGCTCCCATACATGCAATGAAAAGAAGGAAACTAGAATCATACTTCACCAGGACATTCCACAAATCCGCATGATCCAGTGCAAATCTTCAAAGGAAAAGTTGACAACAACATGTAATGAAATGAAAGCGCTTCTAGTTGAACACAGCATTCACCAGTACATATCCAGAAATCAACAGGGAGATTACGTAAAATTTACAATCAGGATGTAATCTGAAACTTCATATCCATTCAGTATGCTCAAGAACAGGTACATTTACAGTGATTTAAAGAAAGAACCTTGACATTTCAACAATTCAGTCTTCATTAGTCTCCGTAATCCGATCTCCTAATTGATTCTACAGTAATTGGCCTTAACGTGCCAGATGTTCTAATGTATCTCTCTATTCTATATTAGCCTTATTGCCAGATATATCTATCTATCTCCTCTATTCTATATTAGCCTTATTGCTAGATATATCTATCTCTCTCTCCTCTATTCTATATTAGCCTTATTGCCAGATATATCTATCTCTCTCTCTCTTATTGTTAACAAGCTCTGGCTCTTATATAGAGCAAATGCCAGAAAATAGTTACAATGATCCAAGGAACAGGATCCTCTCATAATAATCAAGGGTCCAGATGAAAAGCACATGCTTCGCCAGTTGGCAAATGTACAGCTGGCACAGAATGTTCTAGCATCTTTGATTTGATTCGGTCTCCAGCTGGCAAACAACATATTTGACAATATCCTCCTCACTTCTGGTTCATGTTGCCTTCGTGTGCACCTTTGTAATTATCAGCTTCAGCATCTCCGGGACTTCCTGCAATAAACAGACAAACATTAAGTTCATCATCATGTGGATAAACAACAGGAATTTAAACATTTTATTAAACATGCCTCAAAATGTGCAGCTACAGGCAATCGGGCTTCAAATCAATGAAAATTATGCACTAAATGCATAAACAACATCAAAACACCATCGGGTCAACCATCGTTGACTGGAAAATGCAATCGGGTCTTCAAATTTCCATCGCTTCATTTTCCCACCCATTTTCTTGTATATCGGGCTCCAAATATGATCATGTATCTCAAAATATACAAGGAAATAACTACTTTTCAATTTATTTCAAATCCGGCTCTGTATATTTCGGCATGTGTATCGGGTTCACATCATATTCGCATCGGTGTGACCACATATGATCGGGGTGACAAAATTAGACTTGGCCGATGGTAAAACATACACCGACACCAGAAATCATGATGACGTCCACCCATCGGGAAGACAACAACTATCGGCGAGAAAATCCAGACTTGGCCGATAGACAAACGTTGGGCCGATGGACAAACACATCGGGGAGACTACTTCAGTCGGCGAGATCAAATATAACACGGCCGATAACACAAGTTAGGCCGATGGGGAAACTTAGAGCTTTCTACCTATCTACAGGATATTGCGAAATATGATGCTCCCTCCTCATTCATGTCCTGATGACATCATCATCATGTTTCACTTCTGTATATTGGGGAAAAGAATGACATCATCATCATCATCATGTCGAAGGAAAATAGGAGGATTTGGAATATGGTCCTGCTGATGAGGAATGGAATATGATGGTGACGTCATCGTCATATCCGGGCTTCATTAAAATGCAAAAGAGGACGTCACCGTCATGTTTAGTTAAGATCAGGGGATAAATGCAATATCGGGTCACCTAATGAACATGATCAGGTGGTGAATGAAATATGACCCCTTTGCGGCCAAGGTAACCCTCTCGAAAGATCAGGATGATGATGATCATCAGGATATTCGGGGCTTTTGTTAAACTTAGAACATGACGTCATCATCATATTCGCGAACTAGATCATGTTTTGGTAAATATCCTGCCGAAGGGAAATGTGATGATGATGTCATCCTGATATTTGCTTCTTCGTTTATCAGATTGGGATGATGTCATAAGGATATTTGCAAAAGGTGATATTTCTCGACAGGAGGACATTACGAAATATCGGGTAGACAAACAAGATCATGATGATCTTGACAACATGACTGAGGATAAAAATATGATGATCCTCTTGCGAATATCAGGTTTGACCAAAACTTTGACTGTGCATAACTCCCTCATATGGACGAATTTTCAAGTGATGTAAAAGGCAAACCTGCATGGAATTTCAAGCTCTTTCTAAATATGAGGTCATAGAAACAAAATATGAACTTTGACAAACTAACCTCATGATGATGACCAACCTCATCGAATATCATGATGATGATGCACCTGACTCATTTTTACCAAACCGCCAGAAAACAGACAACACAAGCCAAGCCAAAAGTTAGGTCCCTGTTTTGCCAAGCTAAAATGGGGCGTGTTGTGTAACCACACAACAACTTGCCACCAAAGAAAACAATAAAATTCAAATAATTCAAAAGGTGAGGATAAATTAAAACATAAATTTCCAACTCCTATTAAGCATGAGCATCCTAATCCTTTCTAACTGGTATCATGTTCATCAATGTAACAATGAATTGATAAGGGATCAATTGTGTGCATGTGATTCATATACTCATCTTGAAAGTGAGTTGAATAAGTCAGTGACTGGTGTTAAGCTACGTAGTTTGGTTCATCCCTCATAGCCAACCGGATAGAGCCTTGCTGCCAGCAGGCGTCCATAGCCCCGGCAAGGTTATCGTTGCAATTCCCCTAAGTAGAGCCCCACTGCCAGCAAGCGTCTATAGCTCCGGTAGAGTTACTTAGATGACTTAATCTGGATTTCAGGAAATCCATTTTATTATTTTATTTATTTTATATTTTGAATTTAATTCTTAAGATATAACAGTTGTAGCTTCATGATACAAGGAATGGTCACTTGTTGAAATTAAGTTGAGAATTGCAATGGTAGCAAGGGCAACCTTTAGATTTTTCACTTAACACCTACACTGATATGTTCAATAAACCCAAGGCTGTTAGGTGTGTCATTGTGAGGATCACCTTGACTCAAGAAAAGTAGTACTGATGAATATGATACCACAGACCTGATCAAGAATACCTACACTGATATGAATTACAACCTATGTAAAAACTTATATCCAACTTTTGAATTCTAACAATTTATGTAGTGTTCTTAAGTAATAAGGTGCACCAGTTTTCCCCAACCAAAACAAAGACTCAACAATGCAAAAACACAAAGCAACCTGTACAAACAGCTAACCTACAAAAGGAAACAACAGAAAGCAAAACAAGAAGGCAAAACAAGCAAACTGTACAAACAACTAACCTACAAAATTATATACAAACCACTACTAGGCAAACAAAAACTAGCAAACGACCCAAATACACCTGTATTTGCATACTTCTTTTGATTGTGCAGGAGCATTAGGGTATTAGTTATGGTTCTCAACCTAGCGAATTTATCTTTATATTCTGAAAAATATTCTGATATTCTGAATTCATTGTATTCAACAGAACAACTCTTGATGATCAGCAACTGAGGAAGCTCATCATGTTCATGATTAATCCATATGCATGTCCTATCTCCTGAATTTCCATAATCAAAATAGTATTCAACATCATTTACTGTGGAAAGGAGAAATACAACCTGGTATATATCTGGTTCCATTGGACATGCTTCTTCATTGGCAATTGGTCCTCCATTTGTCATTATATTTTCACTGCTTAGCCCAATGCCTGGTCTCACTTCAAATTGAAGGATGTATGACTCTTGATGTATTAATTCTTCATCTTTATCCATCTTTATCCCTTCATCCTGGATGTTTAGTTTATCTTCCAGTTCAAGAAACTTCTCATTATTTTCTTCAATTTCCTGCACATCAGTATCTAAATAAGTATCTTTATTATCACAACCTGGTATACAGAAATTTATCATTTCTAAATCACTTGACTGTAAAGGAAAAACAACTTTCACTTGATAAGGACACTCCCCTGTTTCATTTTCAAAATATTTCTAGAGTGACGTCTGATCATTAACAACAACTCCAAAGTCTTCTACATCTTCATCTTTCAGGAATTGTTTATTAAATAATTCACATCTTCTATCTAGTAAAGTGCCTGGTTCCATTAACCTGCAACATTCTTGTATTTGATCATTCAATTCAACCCAGTTAGGTAGTAAATCAGCATTTATTTTCTTTTCTATGACTCCCTGAGTTACTATCATAGGAACTTCATCAGCAAGAGTGCATTTAAATTATTCTACTATTTGTTTACACTTCTCTTTACCATAGAATGACTCCAGGAAAGACGTTTCATCTTCTTTATCAAAAGTATTAGGATCAGAATCAAAAATATTATCCTGATGAGTGGTTTCTTCTCTAGAATTTTCACAAGATTCATACCTGCATACTGACTGGTCCTTACTTGTATTAGGAAGTAGAGAACTCCTATCAATCTCACCATAAAATGAATCTAGGAAAGATGTTTCCTCTTCTTTACCTTCTGGAACTGATTCAGCTATTGTATTTTCTAGAGTCTTTTTCAACATGGTCAAGCAGGCGTAACAATCTCTCTCTGAATGCTCTTCGTCATGTAATCTGTACCAGCTTTCAATCAAGACATCATCAATGGGTAAACCTAATATTTGACTACATTGTATATTTCTAGACAAGTATAATTCAAAATCTTCAGATCAGTCCACTTCAGTGCCTGGACAACTAATAACTTCTGGTGCTGCATCTGCTTGTTGCTCCAGAATTTCTTTATTTTCCTGCCAGACTTCTTCATTTTCCTGGCAAATTTCGGCCCTGAACACATCCGGAAAGAATATTAGTCCTTTCAAATATAAATCCAACCTTGTAAGGAAAGTTAAACAATTTATTTCACTGTGTTCCACAGTCTGGTGTATCCTGCAATAGGTAGATAAACCAAAGTTAGACAAACTGTGAGGGTAAAGCTGCCTACTCAAAGTTTCCTGAAATAAAGGAATGTTAATTTGACAATTGCCTTCATATACATCCATCAAAATGAGACTTTATTTTTCAATTTTTCAGTATTTTGAAATTTTAATGAGATCTATCATATCTCAGAATAAAACTTGAAAGTTCAGAAAATCAAACTAATCTTTGATGTTTCGAGCTAGATCTTTGCAAAGGTGCAACCAAAACATCTCAGATAAGAGATATTTGCAGACATTTAACTCAAATGCTGAAATATTTATGCAATATTTGTAGAAATCCAGAAATTCACAGCTCAGGCCCTCCTTCTAGCGCCAATTTATGTTGCGTTAGAAGCGAGGGGCCTGCATAAAATGTATGATGATTGAAGCAATGGTGTCTTTTCCAGTTCGGCCCTCCTTCTAGCGCCAATTTATGTTGCGTTAGAAGCGAGGGGCCTGCAGATATGTTTGTAAGATTTAAAGCGGGCTGATAAACAGAGGCAGGGGATATCACTTCAACTGAAAAGAATTTATTTGCTGAGAAACAGCTCACGCCCTCCTTCTAGCGCCAATTTATGTTGCGTTAGGAGCGAGGGGCCTGCATAAAATGAATGGTGACGGAAGTAATAGTGTCTTTTCCAGTCATGCCCTCCTTCTAGCGCCAATTTATGTTGGTCATGATGTTAGTCATTCACAAACATAGAATAAAAGTTACACAACAACCTTTACTCATCTTGAAAGATACGATGAATTCAGAGAATTCATGATCCCAAGTCTCCGTTGATTAGGTCTTAATCTACTGACGTTACTCAGTGGTTGATGTGTGCTGCTGTTTTCCATTCAGGGGCCTTACATATTTCTGCAAAGTTCATCATTATTCCTCCAAATATCCTGCTCTGTATGTCTGCTCTGCATAAATCTCCAATAATTCTACCTCTGCACTGTGAATTTAGTCAAATAATGTGCTTACAGGCTGATATTTGCATGATTTCTACCATTATTTGCAATTCTTTGCATGATATTTTCAATACTGCATGCATTTAACTCAAATATGCTAATGATTTTCAGTTACCTATGGGATTTCAGCATATTTCTCTGTTCTGCTTGTTATTTATCATGATTTGTAGTTATGGTGATGAATTTAAGAAATTAAAAAAAGGAAAAGGGTTAAAGAATGAGATTCCCAAAACTACTTGACTGAGATCACTGATCCACATACAAGCTCCCATACATGCAATGAAAAGAAGGAAACTAGAATCATACTTCACCAGGACATTCCACAAATCCGCATGATCCAGTGCAAATCTTCAAAGGAAAAGTTGACAACAACATGTAATGAAATGAAAGCGCTTCTAGTTGAACACATCATTCACCAGTACATATCTAGAAATCAACAGGAAGATTACGTAAAATTTACAATTAGGATGTAATCTGAAACTTCATATCCATTCAGTATGCTCAAGAACAGGTACATTTACAGTGATCTGAAGAAAGAACCTTGACATTTCAACAATTCAGTCTTCATTAGTCTCAGTAATCCGATCTCCTAATTGATTCTACAGTAATTGGCCTTAACGTGCCAGATGTTCTAATGTATCTCTCTATTCTATATTAGCCTTATTGCCAGATATATCTATCTATCTCCTCTATTCTATATTAGCCTTATTGCCAGATATATCTATCTCTCTCTCCTCTATTCTATATTAGCCTTATTGCCAGATATATCTATCTGTCTCTCTCTTATTGTTAACAAGCTCTAGCTCTTATATAGAGCAAATGCCAGAAAACAGTTACAATGATCCAAGGATCAGGATCCTCTCATAATAATCAATGGTCCAGATGAAAAGCACATGCTTCACCAGTTGGCAAATGTACAGCTGGCACAGAATGTTCCAGCATCTTTGATTTGATTCGGTCTCCAGCTGGCAAACAGCATATTTGACAATATCCTCCTCACTTCTGGTTCATGTTGCCTTCGTGTGCACCTTTGTAATTATCAGCTTCAGCATCTCCGGGACTTCCTGCAATAACAGACAAACATTAAGTTCATCATCATGTGGATAAACAACAGGAATTTAAACATTTTATTAAACATGCCTCAAAATGTGCAGCTACAGGCAATCGGGCTTCAAATCAATGAAAATTATGCACTAAATGCATAAACAGCATCAAAACACCATCGGGTCAACCATCGTTGACTGGAAAATGCAATCAGGTCTTCAAATTTCCATCGCTTCATTTTCCCGCCCATTTTCTTGTATATCGGGCTCCAAATATGATCATGTATCTCAAAATATACAAGGAAATAACTACTTTTCAATTTATTTCAAATCCGGCTCTGTATATTTTGGCATGTGTATCGGGTTCACATCATATTCGCATCGGTGTGACCACATATGATCGGGGTGACAAAATTAGACTTGGCCGATGGTAAAACATACACCGATGCCAGAAATCATGATGACGTCCACCCATCGGGAAGACAACAACTATCGGCGAGAAAATCCAGACTTGGCCGATAGACAAACGTTGGGCCGATGGACAAACACATCGGGGAGACTACTTCAGTCGGCGAGATCAAATATAACACGGCCAATAACACAAGTTAGGCCGATGGGGAAACTTAGAGCTTTCTACCTATCTACAGGATATTGCGAAATATGATGCTTCCTCCTCATTCATGTCCTGATGACGCCATCATCATGTTTCGCTTCTGTATATTGGGGAAAAGAATGACATCATCATCATCATCATGTCGAAGGAAAATAGGAGGATTTGGAATATGGTCCTGCTGATGAGGAATGGAATATGATGGTGACGTCATCGTCATATCCGGGCTTCATTAAAATGCAAAAGAGGACGTCACCGTCATGTTTAGTTAAGATCAGGGGATAAATGCAATATCGGGTCACCTAATGAACATGATCAGGTGGTGAATGAAATATGACCCCTTTGCGGCCAAGGTAACCCTCTCGAAAGATCAGGATGATGATGATCATCAGGATATTCGGGGCTTTTGTTAAACTTAGAACATGACGTCATCATCATATTCGCGAACCGGATCATGTTTTGGTAAATATCCTACCGAAGGGAAATGTGATGATGATGTCATCCTGATATTTGCTTCTTCGTTTATCAGATTGGGATGACGTCATAAGGATATTTGCAAAAGGTGATATTTCTCGACAGGAGGACATTACGAAATATAGGGTAGACAAACAAGATCATGATGATCTTGACAACATGACTGAGGATAAAAATATGATGATCCTCTTGCGAATATCAGGTTTGACCAAAACTTTGACTGTGCATAACTCCCTCATATGGACGAATTTTCAAGTGATGTAAAAGGCAAACCTGCATGGAATTTCAAGCTCTTTCTAAATATGAGGTCATAGAAACAAAATATGAACTTTGACAAACTGACCTCATGATGATGACCAACCTCATCGAATATCATGATGATGATGCACCTGACTCATTTTTACCAAACCGCCAAAAAACAGACAACACAAGCCAAGCCAAAAGTTGGGTCCCTGTTTTGCCAAGCTAAAATGGGGTGTGTTGTGTAACCACACAACACTAATGTGTTGTTGAAATGACATCAATGAGGCACCTCCTATGACATATAGGGAACCCAAATCAACACCTCATTTGTTAACAAAACTTAATGCTTACCCTTTCAAGATGCACAATCCTTAATCGATACAATGCCATAAATCGGCCAAGAAGAGAGATCAATGGCTATAATAATGTGCATGATTTGAGATGACACCATCAGAATGCTTTCATTTTATCTCTTTTTAATGGTTACTTCAGATGATGTCAAGATAGAAGGGAAATACTTGGAAGAATTATGTCACGTGACTCGAGCCACTACACTACCTCTTTTGTTAAGAAAATAAACAATACCGTCGTCACTAGCAATATTTTGCTTTGAAGATGATTTTCCGCTTCTTTGTTCCTCCATATTTCAATTGATTGAAGGCTCTCCCAAACATTGTTTGGATGATTCATATACCATGACTACAAAAGAAGGAACTTCTCCATAAGTAACAATTACCTTATATGACATTGAATAGGAGATAATGGCAATGGCATGTAGTCTCTATAAATGGTAATTTGTGAAAACAAGCTGTTAGGGGATTACACACATTGAAATATCCAAGAGATGACTTGAAACAAACCAAACCTCTAGTAGTTGCTACTGGTTTAGGCCTCACATTTTCACTCAGGTCACGGGGATATCTAATATGGTGCCACTTATTAATCTCTGTATCATATATAATGCTTTCATCACCTTTTGACTCTACCATGTAGAACCATGGGCCCCTTGGCACCTCTAAGAAAGCCTTCTAAAAATTTGGTGAACATATGAGAGAGCTCCATCCTTTGCATATTGAATGAAATTGAAAGAAGCTACAAATTTTGTTTTGTTGATGTAGATCACATATTCACCCAAGATGCTCCTGCATCAGACACATCGGGTAAAAAGTTTGTGAGCATAGGCTCACAAAGGTGGAGTTGAGTGATAGAATCACCCTTTCAAGTTGCAACCAACCTGCTATGAACTCCATCACTAGGATATCTACACAAGATCAATTCTTCTTCGTCTTCTTCCAACATCTCGTTGGCACATGCATCATGCTCCGCCCACAACTCCATTCATCACTCCTTTCTCCTCTCATGGATTCACATCCACCATATACCATCCTCCTCTGCCAAATACTCTCTACTCTCCTCTCCTTTGTGGGATCCAACCCACCACAAACTGACCACCTCCACCAAATTACACATGCATCATCCTCCATAACCTCTACAAGAAAATATACACTATCCACACACCAATCTGCAACTACATAATCACTTTTTCTATCTTCTAACTCCTTATTCACCTCACAAATTGTGGAAAAATTAAAACTTACCTCTTCATTCTTTACTATGCCAACATCATCCTTCACTACAATGTTCATCTTCTCACCTTCACTCAACATATATCTCACCCTTACTCATTGCAATCTTCTCTAACCATTCATTCTCCACTGCCAAAATCTATGACAATAAGTCATCTTCTACCTCATCCTTTGTTGCAACCTCTTTGTATTCCATCACTGCAATCACATTCTCCATAGTTGCATGTTCAACCTCTTTATTCTCTTTTCCCACCTTTTCATCTTCAACCACTATTACATACAAATTTTCATTCTGCATGGCCAACTCACGACACTTCCATGCTTCCAATCTGCTCAATCTCTTATCTAATCTCTCACATATACCTACCAACATCTCAAGAGTCTTTTGCTCTTGATACTGCATCCAACCTTCCCATATCACGGGTCTCTTCCTCAACAATATCCCCATCTTATCTCACCGCTGCAATCTCACCTCATGCTCTGCAATCTGCCATTACACTCTTAATTGGCAAAACAAATTCTCTCCGCAACTTCCTAGCTCTCACTTGCTTAGGACTCCTCTCTACCTGCAACAATCTTTTGAGCTCTCCATAACCACTTCATTCTCTCCTTCTACCTGCAGGTCCTGGCATAGGATGCCTCAGTTTAGCGCTCTGCCTATGTACTCAGGAACTCCTACTCTAATACCATTTGATGAAGAGGGAACTCCCCTTTCGCAGCCCAAAACTCACACAAATTTGTAAATTCAATTCAAAACACAATATGCCAAAACATGGATTGCTAGCAACAAGATTTCAATTCTCTTATTCAAATCAACATGAAACTAATCTACAACAAAAGTTTCAATTCTAGCCTTCAATAGCTTCTTTCACATGCATATCAATCTTCTCTCTCTCTCTCTCTATTCTATAAATAATTGTATTTTATTCACTGTTGTGGAAAAGAACTCCTCTTTACCTCCCTCGCAACCACCTTTGACCTCTATACTCTTCCTCTATATGGGCTGAGCCCCCAATTCCTTCCTTCTATTTTATTTTATTGGCAGCAAATCCAATCTTTTCTTTCCTCCATACCTATTCCTAGCAGCAGTTGGAATTCTCTCCTCTTTATTTTCTACCTTAGCTTCCTCAAGTTGCAAGTTGACCTCTAATCTCGCCCTCACCTGGCAGTCTCTCTCTTTTTATTTTCTATTATACTCCTCCTTGACCATGCCCCCTCTCCTTCCATGCTTCTCCTTCCTCTATATTGAATTCACATTTTTCTTTTTTAGATGAAAAGAAATACATGGTGTCAATGGGATCTGAAGCGTCGGCCAAATCCAATGGTTGAGATTTCTTAATTGTAAAATCAAACCAATAACATTCTAGTTTAACTTGTCTAAAACTAAATGTGAGGTGTCCTATCCCAAGGTAAGCGCATTGTCTTCCTTATTTTGACATCTCATGTGTTGTTGAAACAACCTCAATGAGGTGCCTCCCTATAACATATAGGGAACCCAAATCAATGCCTAATTTGTTAACAAAACTTAATGCTTACCCTTTCAAGATGCACAATCCTTAATCAATACAATGCCATGAATCAGCCAAGAACAGAGATCAATGGTTATAATAATGCGCAGGATTTGAGATGACACCATCAGAATGCTTTCATTTTATCTCTTTTTAATAGTTACTTCAGATGATGTCAAGATAGAAGGGAAATCCTTGGAAGAATTCTGCTGCATGACTTGAGCCACTACACTGCCTCTTTTATTAAGAAAATAGACAGTCTTGTCGTCACTAGCAATATTTTTCTTTGAAGATGATTTTCTTCTTCTTTGTTCCTCCATATTTTAATTGATTGAAGGCTCTCCCCAACATTGATTGGATGATTCATATACCATGACTACAAAAGAAGGAACTTCTCCATAAGTAACAATTACCTTATATGACATTGAATAGGAGATAATGGCAATGACATGTAGTCTCTATAAATGGTAATTTGTGAAAAAAAGTTGTCAGGGGATTGCACACAGTGAAATATCCAAGAGATGACCTAAAACAAACGAAACCTCTAGTAGCTACTACTAGTTTAGGCCTCACATTTTCACTCAGGTCACAGGGATATCTAATATGGTGCCACTTATTAACCTCTGTATCATATATAATGCTTTCTTCACCTTTTGACTCTACCATGTAGAACCATGGGCCCCTTGGCACCTCTAAGAAATCCTTCTAAAAACTTGGTGAACATATGAGAGAGCTCTATCCTTTGCATACTGAATGAAATTGAAAGAAGCTACAATTTTTTTTGGTTGATGTAGATCACGTATTCACCTGGGATGCTCTTGCATCATTTGGTTTTGTATAAACTATTGCATTCATAAGGCTCCCTATAACACTGAAATTCAACAATTTACATATCTCCTCAAGGACCTCATCTATTTTTAGGCATTGTCTATAGTGTTTCCACTTGTACAACACGCCCAATGTTTTTCCAAAACATTGGGGCCTCTTTTTTTGACCCGCATGCTTGGAAAATTTAAAGAAAACCTTATGGATGTACTCTTGTCCTATCTTGATTTAAATCTAAGTCTAGAGTTGATAACCAATATGAGATAACTAATTTTTATTCACAAACACCTTTGTGATCATATAGAATGTAACATGTTCATATGAAAGATGATTTTAAAATTATATGATTTTTAAACCAAATTAAGTTACCTAATGTAATACTCTTCTCATTTCCTATGTGCTTGTAGGTCCTTCGTGTTCAATTTAGTTACACATGAACAATGATGACTGTGGATGATATGGATATTGCTAAAACAATGGGAAAATTAAGCAAGAGTAGATAAGAAATTTAATTAAGGTATGGCCAATCATATCCCCAAAGTTTTTATTTGTAAAAGATATTACAACATTCAATCCATGATCTACCCTACTCCCATGTATAAAATGGATATCATGTGATTTCTAGAACTTATCCTAGCAATTCAATACTCTATGTAGTACACTAACATCCCTGACATTAGAAGTAAGATCATGACTCCATAAGTCACATTCATTTTCTTATTCCACAAGAAGACGTAAAATTCACATATATATAAGCATGTAATGTTAAGAGGGCCACCAAATTTTTTTAAAAAAGGTACACACACATGCACACACAAGGTGGACCCCTACATAGAAAAACAAAATGTATGAACCTAGGAACCTAAGGAAAATGACAAAAAACATTAAGAATTGAAGTGAGCACCTATGTCATTGTTACCTGTTGAGTCGCCATAAATTTATTTATTGGTTGGTAATATTTCTTGAACAAGAGCCGGTTTACCATGTTATTTTTTTTGGTCATACCTTTGTTTCTGAAATTAGCTCTTGATCCTTCAAATTTGACCCGTTTGTCATCTTTGTAGACAAAGTTGCTTAAGGTTTGAACCTTTGAACCTGAACCATTCTCAAAAGGTTCAAAGTTCAATGGTTCAATATGTCTGAAGTGTCTCATAAAGCAAGTTCTCGTTTTGTTTGTCTTAAACGTCTTTGAACTTTCAGGTTGAACTTGAACCTTCCGCTTGTACCCTGTAGCGAGGTTCAAGGTTCAATGGTTCAACAGTTCACTATTTCATAGTTGAAAACCTTTTACCAAAGCCGCGTAACTTTTTGTTGGTCTACATAACATTTGCGTCTTTGAACCTTCGTATTGAACCATATCTTTACAAGTTCAACGGTTCATGAGTTAAGTCCCTGTTTCCGTAAGTCAAATCTTTTGCTTATCTATAAGGTCCAGCTGGCATGTTTGAACCATCATATTGAACCACCGTGTTGAACCATGTCCTCAAGGTTCAATGGTTCAATAGTTCAAAGATTTGGTGATTTTGGTCCTGTTTGCTCCTGCGGCTTTCTAAGTCAAATTTAGCGAGAAAGTTGGAGGAAAATTTGTCAGAAACTCATCACGAAACCGAGAGCTCTAATTTAGCGGAGGCTACGGATAATCATTATACTTCATGATGGCGCATGAGTAATACTTGCTATTAAATGAAGAAATCAGAGTTCATGTCTTTTCAAATATTTATGGCACGTATTGTTCCGAGCGATAATTATTCAATCTGGTTAGTGCCATTATTAACTAAGAACAAGCCAATTTTAGCAAGTAAACATACTGTGCAACGCGGAGAAGGATAGCGCCAAAAGTGTAAGGCTCTTGTCATTCAAGTTTTCGCAGTGAATTCAGATATCCTGAAGGTGCTTCCAAGCCATCAACTGAGAGAAGCCCTGTCACCAAGAGATCCAGAAGAGTCCTCATGGATATTTTGCCATCTCGTGTTACCAAGTTGAGGACAAAAGGGAAAAGAAAGAAGCAGACTTCTTAAACAATAATTGTTGATTTAAATTCAGAGGAAGAATCAGAAGAGCCTATGGGTGACAAAGAGGCAAGCCCAAACAGAACAGAGGTAGTTGACATTGGGTTACAGTCAGGGGCCATTTTAGAGACCCCTGAGATGTTAATGATTTCAAATGAACCCTCTGATGGAGAGAACCGTAGGAAGACAACCTCAGCCCCTGCACCAAAATGGCTAGAGAGCTCTATCTCTGATAAGAAAAAGGTGATTCCTTTTGTTGTCCCTTTAGAGGACATGGTAAGTAAATGTTTGGGGAAAACCCCCAAGTCCAAAAGACTCAAGACGACGTCCAGAATAGATATTGACCCAAACACTGGTAATTGGAGTGCTGAAATTTCTAAGCCAGTAACTGAAGAAGAGGTGCAGAACCCAATAGTGCATGATTTCACTGTGGAGAGAGTGGATCTTGGTGCTACCTCCAGAGTTGCAGATGTCCACCACCTTGAAGCTTCTACTAAAAGGATGGTCAGTTGAACAATGAAGGATGAAAAGGACAAGAGGGAGTTGAAACAAACTCTGTGCTCAATGGCAGAGTACATTGAAGCTATTAACAATCCTAACCCACAGCCGATTTCATAGCTTCCCCTGTCTTTTGACCCAACATCACCTATCAATCAAAAGATATTAGACCAGGTTCATAAAAGCAAAATGGTGACAAAAATGTTTAACAGTTGGTTGGATAACATTGAGCAGAAAGGAACTGAATACATCCGTGAGCTCAAGGGTATATATGACCTGACTACTGCCACCGTTGAAGATTTCAAAGCACAGGTCGTTGTTTGGGCGAAAGATGAGGGCAAGTGGATGAATGTAATAAATCAGATGGATGAAGTTCAAAAATACAGGCTGGAGAAGTTTTTGGCAGAAAAGAATCTGATTGGTGTGGATGAGGATTTGTTATATGTGAACAAGAAGAATATTGAGTGGAGGAACTCCATATCCCGACAAGGGCGCTTTGAACTCACAAAGCTAATTAAGGAGATAACGGAATTCACTCAATCACTGCAACATGATTTGCGATGTATCGATGTTAAATACTTAAGAGATGATGGAAAGCCTGTGGAAGATGTTGAAGCAGTGGTCCAGTCTTTCAGAGATAAAATCAACTTTGTTAAAAAAAATGACAATATTTTAATTGAAGATTTCTCCAGAATTTCTAAAGTTGAGTCACTGCTTTATCTCTGCATCGACGCACTCCCAGAACACAAAGAAAAATTTGGAAAAATGTGAAGGGAAAAGGAAGTTTGGAAATCTAGAATGAAGCATATAGGTATACCAAACTTCCCTAAAATTCAGGAGTTCGTTGCTGCCTTTCAGGAGTGGAAGACCCGACGTGCTTCCCAGGCTACCAATAGCAAATCAGGAGATGCTGATTCGTCGCCTCAGTCATAATCTCATTGGCTTGTTCTCTTTTCAGTTCCTCTTTATGTTATTTTCAGCAAACTTGTTTCTTTAAAATCAGTTGTTTAAACTAAATCCCGTACGGGTCAGAGTTATGTTAACTTTGGATTTAATTTACTCAAGGACATGATTAAGACATTGGTATTTATAGGTTTTTAAAAAAAATCTTGGAAGGATATAGAAGTTTAGGAAAGAGAAGAAGAAAGAAAATCTCTTGCTAAACTGTTTTTATAGTTTTACTTTATGCGATGATTGTCTGAGTAATTTTTCATCTATGAATGAGAAAAAGAAATAGTTACTGTTTATTTGGATCTGTACGTCTGAATGTGTGGAATCAGATTTTCTGTGTAAAATCTCCTTTCATCTGGTAATTGTTCTTTATTTGGGCAAGCTCGTCATATGTGTTTTATTATTTATTAGTTCAGCAAGTTTGTGTAAATGTATGCATATATCTGAATGTATCAAAAATAGGATCGGTGCATTCTATTGCTCATTAAACTGTATAAATCTATCGCATTCATAACATGGTTATGTATGAATGTTAGTTTGCCTTAAGCATTTTCTGGTTAAAAATGCATGTGGATAGTAGAATAGATTAAATTCATTGAAAATCTTAAGGGAGCTGTACCTAAATTCAGAGGGGAACTAATTTAAAAGGTTCACCCATTTGTTGTTTAACTCATTTGTTCTTCCAGAAGAGGGGTATAGAGTCAGAATAAAATTAGTTTTAGAATAAGGACAAATCTGTTAACCAATAGTCAGAAAAGGAAAATGTGTGGGAGATAGGCATGGAAGATAATGAAAAGTAAGCAACCATGTGGGAGTACATGGATTTATTAATATTCCATAGGAAAAAAAAGAAATATGCAAGGCAAGCATGTGAGATAAAAGAGAACCCTAGGTGCCTTAATGTAATGTACACATGGGGATATAAAGACAACTAAATGATGACAAGGAATACCTTGCTCTCCAATAAAAAAACATGGATATACATAGAGGCAATGTATTTCAAAGAAGATTTATTTTTTTTAAATAAATTTAAAAGGACAAGATCCAAATGGGTGTGTGTGAATGTTAGAAAATAAAAAAGGTACCCGCATATCAAAGACTTTGACTAAGAGATAATCTTGTCAAGATATTTTAGGGAGTGAGAATGTTTAAAAATTGAAAAGGACATAAGTGCATTTGAAATGGATATTTGCATATCTCATAATGTGATTTTCTATTTGATATCTAGATATGTATATCAAATCAAGGGAGATTTTTGGAGATATAGATATTTGCATATCATAGAAAGGAGTTTTCTAATTAAAAAGAAGAAGATATGCACATTTTTGTAGGGATTTGGATGGATATTTCAAAGATTTTAAATATTTTTCTTTGAAAATGATACCAAAGTTCATAGGTGAATATTTGAATGGATTTTTTTATAGATGAAAAAGGGGTCCATAAAAGAGAGGTTTATAGAGAAGAGGTTGTTGATAGTTGTTGTAATTCTCTCCTTTGTTGTAATTATCGTCCTTGCAAATAAAGTTTACATTTTAGCCTAAGTTCTTAGTAAGTTTCTTGTAATTTTTGGATGTATCAAATTAAATTTTCATAAAATATAGGTTGAACCTTATGAATTACATGTTAATTACTAGTGTTTGGAGCTTCATTGTGCACATAAAAGTGGTATATAATGGTATAAGATGCTCGTGATTTTCCAATCCTTTAGAGATAGTACCTTCTCATGTGTTAATTATGTGACAACAAATTGAGTAGAGATTGGTTCTAATTTGTTTATTTCATCAGGCTACAACATGAGTTCATTTTCTAAGATAACGTAGGCCTTTATTTTATCTTCCCCTTTCAATATTTTGCTATCTTTTTATAGTCAACTAGAGTAGATTTTAATCTTTTCTAATTTAGTTTCATTTTTTTAAATGAAATGAACAACTTGTTTGTGAATGAAATAAAAATGTATCTTGGCAAGTTCATTTCTATTGTGTCATATTCAAGAAAATGGGAACATAAATTTCATTCGGTTAATAGTAATCTTCTCTATTTTTTTTAATTTATAAACATGGTTAAGGGAACCGTTCCCATAAAGTAATAGACAACATGCCCTGTAGAAATAGGGGTGCATATTAGGCTTCTACTTGGATTCAAGGAGGGACTTGAAGCCCCCAAGTGGCCAAATGGGAGCTAAAGACTTCCTTTGTAACTTGTCTACACGCAAAGTTAGCTATGAAGTCTGCTTTTGTATTCACCTCTCTATAGTAGTGTGAAATGGTGTAGTCGGGTAACTTAGACAAGCACCCCTAGATGGACTCAGCTATGTTCCTAAGTTTCCAATTCAGAATAGTCTTTGTTATGATGGTGTTAACATAGATCTACGAATTGCCTTCAATATCCAAGCATGTGACCTGATGCTCTTCACTTCTGAGGACCGGATAAGAGTGCTAGAAACTCTGCTTCGTTATTTGTTCTAGCTTCCAGGCTTTTTGAAAAGGCCCAAATGATATTTCCATGATCATCTCTAAGAATACATCCTGCACTAGAAGTGCTAGGATTTCCTTTGGAAGCTTCAATGAAGTTTAATTTTAACTTGCCTGAAGGTGGCGGATTCCATTTTACCTTTTCCCTTTTCAATATTTTTGATGCACTTGATCCACCAACAGAGAAGGAGGGGGGCCTTCAATAGCTTCCACTTCTTCATGATGTTATCCTCTTAGCTTGTGAATGGCATGGAGTTAGAGCTCCCCAACTTTACCATGACTGTTTCACAGATACTCAGCTCGATCTTTCGCTGAACCTCCGAGGGTGACAACTCTGCATCGTGAAAGATTCTACTGTTCCTTTCCTGCCAGAGATGCCAAATTACCAGAGAGGGGAATGCCACCCATATGCCTTCCCAAAGGGAATCCCTAAGGCACGACCAGGAGTGGAAGAGGTCCAATAGGTCCATAGTAAGAACTCCTGTCTAGCCTAGAGAGTTAAACAACCATGTCCAACACTCTCTGGCAAAGTCACAATTAAGCAACAAGTGGTCCGCCGTCTCTTCCTCCTGTTTGCATAGAACGCACCATGAAGGCCCCGTGATTCCAATAGTTAATGATAACTATGTAATCTTAGATCTACAACCTGCCACTTGTCAAAATCCTTTCGTGGAGTGCCATCCAGGTGAAGGCTCCTGCCATAGGGAGGCAACACCTGCTCCAACAAAGTTCTACTGGCCAATTAGATTTCTCAATAGTTGCAGGCTGGATTTTGTAGCCTAACTTCACAACATAATCTCCATATTTATCCCTAGTCCAGACAAGGAAATCATTTTTTAGATTTATAAAGATTTTCCTTTCCAATAGGATTTGTTTCAGATGATCTTTCTGTTCTTCTGGCGCTGAGATATTGTCTAGCTCTTTCCATTGCCAAATTCCTATACTGTTCGAGGGAGAAGTGATATAATCAATTAGCTTAGTGCATAGGAAAGGACTTCCTTGATGTCCTGTAAACTTGGATCGCTAGCCAGCGGAGGATAAGCATTCCACGAGTCATCCCAAAAATTTGCTATGCAACCATTGTTGATAGTCCATGAGAGATGATTTATAATGATGGACTGGCACTGGATTATGAAATTCCAGATATGGGAGCCCTAAGGAGGATTAGGTGTGGTAAGAATCAATAAAGGATCCATGTTATCTAGGTATTTGAGGCAGAGGATTCAACACCATCTAGCATCTGGATCACTAAACAACTTCCAAACAAATTTTGCTCCAAGCGCCATATTCTGTTGTTTGATCTTCCTCAGGCCCAAACCCCCATCTTATTTACTTTTGCAAGCTATCTCCTAGCCAATCAAAGGGATACACTTATTATCTTTCAAACCTTCCCACATGAATTTTTTAAGGATTCCTTCCAAAAACCCATTGGCTTTCCTAGTGATCTAAGTGCTAGAGAGAAGATAGATAGGTATAGTAGACAAAATAACTCTAATCTTGGTTATTTTCCCAGCAGTCGAAAGCCCTTTGCCTTTCCAGGCCAAGGCCTTGCCTTGACATTCTTGAATCATCTCCTCCATAAGTCTATTCTCATTGCCCCTTTGAATAGAGGCACCCCTCGATACTTTCTTGGTAAAGTCTTCGTGGTAAATCCCAAGATGTCAACAATTCTTCTTTTCAAGCTCCTTTGGGTGTTGAAGAAAAAAATGCATGACTTTTTGTTGTTAATGCATTGGCTCGAAGCATGTGCATACCTGTCAAAGTATTTTTGATGACACGAGAAACCTCCAGGCGAGATTTACCATAGAGAATGTGTCATTCATGAATTATTGGTGAGTTAGGGCGGGAAAGTTATCTGTAATGTGAATGCCCTTCCACAAGTTATCTTTTGCATGTACTCTAATTGCTTATCCAAAGGCACCAACCAAAATTACAAAGAGAAACAGGGATAGAGGATCTCCTTGCCAGAGGCCCCGCATTGGTTCAAAGAAACTCATGAGGCTTCCATTGACCAGTATTGAGTATGTTACAGTGGAGATGCAATTATAAACCTAGTTGAGCTATTTATTGCAAAACCCTAGCCTCTTCATGATCGATAGAAGGAATCTCTAGTCAACACAACTGTAGGCTTTAGTAACATCACTTTTGATAGCCATGTAAGACTGATTAGCCGAGTGGATGGAGTGAATCGCTTCATGGGCTATGATGCCATTGTTCATGATGGATCACCCCGGTGTGAAGCCACATTAGTCTTCTGCTATGATCCTTGGTAGAATGCTTTTCAAATTGTTCACCATCATCTTTGAGATGATTTTATAAATTGTGTTGCAAAGAGAGATAGGCTAGAAATTAGAGAGGGTCTCTACGTTGGGCACCTTCGGGATAAGGGCAATCAAAGTTGTGTTAATATCCTTCATAATTTTCCTAAAGGTGAGGGATTCCTCCACCATTTCCCACACGTCCGTGCCCAAGATCTCCTAGAAGTGCTAGAAGAAGCCCGCGAGAAGGCTGTCAGGCCCAAGGGCTTTATCAAATTGCATTTGGAAAACCATAGTCTTGACTTCTTCCAATGTGGTATTCTTACAAAGTAGCTCATTGTCCTCATTCTCTAGCAATCTTGGTGTGATGTCTAGGAAGTATTTTTGGATATGGAGGTTCGAGGCATCCAAGAAAGAGAGGAGATTCTTGAAATGGTCCTTCGTAGCTTTCTATATCAACATTGGGTCTGTGATGGTGTCACCATTCTCAAGTCTCAATTGAGAGATCTTATTTTGCATCCTTTGGGCTTTAGTAGAGTTATGGAAAAACTTCATGTTCAGATCTCTGGAGAGAAGCCAACTTTCCCTTGATTTTGAGTGCTAGTAAGTTTCTTCCCTTAGAATTTCCTGATGCTCCAGAAGTATCTCCTTTTTGATCTCATATTCATCTTGTCCCACCCCATTCACTAATATGGAGTCATTTAGTACCATTAGCTCCGCCTCCACTCTCTCTTTCTTTGTGAAAGTGTTTTTAAAAGTTGGAGTATTCCATTCCTTCAAGTGGTTTTTGATTGTGATGAGTTTCTTGGCCGTTACAAACATTTTTGAGCCCTGTTGAGTCTGGGAGCTCATCCACCAATTTCTCATTAACTCGGGCATGGATTCATGATGCAACCACATGCTTTCAAATTTGAAAGGCACCTAGCAGGGGCTTGGTCATTGACAAAGGAGATGGTCACTGGGTAGTGATCTGAGATCGAAATGGGGGCTATGTTGGTCTCCACTATAACCTATTTCTCAAGCCAGTATGTGTTGAGAAGGAAGCAATCCAGCCTTTCTACTATATTAGTGAAACCCAACCTCTAGCTAGTCCAAGTAAAGGATCCATTCTTCGAGACCAGGTCCAGAAGATTAAGGTTGTTACAAAGTCCTGGAAATCTTGCTACGCCCTACACACATGAGTTTTGCCTCCTCTTTTTTCTTCATTTGAGAGCACAATGTTAAAGTCTCCTCTGAGTATAAGAAGTTTTATGTCCACGGAAGACACAAAATCCATCATCGATTCCCATAGAAGTTTGTTATCTTCAATTTTTGTTGGCCCATAAAGGTTTATGATGTAGACCACTATTCTTGATTGTAGACATTAAGATCTAGCCACTAGCCAGTTTGAATCCTCCTTTATCACTTCGACTCTTAGACCATTAGGTTTCTAGATGAAGCAAAGGCCCCCAGAAGCACCATTAGCTGGAAAGAAATGACCTGTCCAACCAAAATAATGAGACAGAAAGACATTCGCTTCCTCTTCCTTAAGCTTTGTTTCCTAGAAAAGGATAAGATCACTTTTTAAGAGCTCTATTTGATACTTGATTAAGCATCGTTTGTTAGGGGTGTTGAGGCCCCTAACATTCCAAGTGGAGATCCTCATGGCTCTCCAAGGGAGGGGCAGCCTACTTTGTGTTTTAAAAATTTGTTGATAGAAGTCTGACCTTTGGCTCTCGCCACCAATTCCCTTATTTTCCTATTCAATGGACGACCTTTCTTCCTTTTGGGGTGTTTGTTTGGTTTGTCAATCTGGGAGGCAAATTTCTGGATGTAACAGTTTTCAATGATACCAAAATCATCCTCTGCCATCGATTCATCATCAGACTAATCAACGTCTTCATCCTCCGATAGGTGAATTTGTTGTTCATCTAGAACCAATGAGGAGTTGTCTAAATTCTTGACAATAGGTGCAAGCGGAGGTTTGCCAACATTTTGAGGGGGTGAAGCAATCTCCATTGTCATATTTAATGGTTGCTCTTCCTCTCTGCCAGTCTCACAATCATTTGGCTCATGAGGGAGGTGCTTACAAGAGGTTGTGTTGTGGTTTCTTCGCAAGCAATTTGAGCAAAAGAGCTTGTTCTCTTTAATCTCTGGCAATTGTTTCCAAACCCCGCCACTCGTGGAAAGAGAAATCATATTCAGAAGGTTTGTAATATATGCAAATTTCACCCATGCATAAAGATACAAATTCCCATTTAGGATGTCCTAATCCAGATTAATAAACAATCCTAATGCATTAGCAATTTTCCTAAGACATTCCTTTGCCCAAAATTCAAGCAAGAGATTGTAGAGGAGAATCTAATCAACACCAGTCACAAAGGTGGTAGAAGTTGGGTCAAAGTTAGGTTGCCATCTTTTTAAGAAAAGAGGATTCCCATTCAAACTCCATACCTTTTACAGGATAGAGTCCCAATCCTCTTGATTGGTGAAAATGGCTGCAAAAAATCCTTTTGACAAAAATTTCAAAGTAACTCCTTCGTTCCAGTTCTCCTGCACCCAAACAACAATTTTGTCCCTTAATTTCTTAGGGCCAGAAAATATCCCATGAATCGAGATATTGCTCAGTAGAACTGCATCTAGGGCAATCTCTTCTGTAAGGTCAATCAATAGGTTTGTCGAGGGTTTAGGCTCCTTTAGAGGAGAATCATATTTTGAGATCGCATCCTGCTTTTTTTTAATTATAAACACAATTAACGGAACCGTTCCCATAAAGTAATAGACAACATGCCCTATAGAAATAGGGGTGCATATTAGGCTTCTACTTGGAGTGGAGGAGGGACTTGAAGCCCCCAAGTGGCTGAATGGGAGCTAAAGACTTCCTCTGTAACTTGTCTACACACAAAGTTGGCTATGAAGTCCACTTCTGTATTCACCTCTCTATAGCAGTGTGAAATGGCATAGTCAGGTAACTTAGACAAGCACCCCTAGATGGACTCAGCTATGTTCCTAAGTTTCCAATTCAGAACAGTCTTTGTTATAATGGTGTTGACATAGATCTACAAATTGCCTTCAATATCCAAGCACATGACCTGATGCTCTGCACTTCTGAAGACCAGATAAGAGTGCTAGAAACTCTGCTTCATTATTTGTTCTAGCTTCCAGGATTTTTGAAAGGGCCCAAATGAGATTTCTATGATCATCTTTGAGAATACATCCTGCACTAGCAGTGCCAGGATTTCCTTTGGAAGCTTCATTGAAGTTTAATTTTAACCTGCCTAAAGGTGGCAGATTCCATTTTACCTTTTCCCTTTTCAATATTTTTGTTGCACTTGATCCACCAATAGAGAAGGAGGGGGGGCCTTCAACAGCTTCCACTTATTCATGATGTTATCATCCTAGCTTGTGAATGGCATGGATTTAGAGTTCCCCAAATTTACCATGACTGTTTCGCAGATACTTAGCTTGATCTTTTGCTGAACCTCTGAGGGTGACAACTCTGCATCGCGAAACATTCTACTATTCCTTTCCTTCCAGAGATGCCAAATTACCAGAGAGGGGAATGCCACCCATATGCTTTCCCAAAGGGAATCCCTAAGGCATGACTAGGAGTGGAAGAGGTCCAATAGGTCCATAGTAAGAGCTCCTCTCCAGCCTAGAGAGTTAAAAAACCATGTCCAACACTCTCTGGCAATGTCGCAATTAAGCAACAAGTGGTCCGCCGTCTCTTCCTCCCGTTTGCATAGAACGCACCATGAAGGCCCCGTGATTCCAATAGGTAATGATAAATACATAATCTTAGATCTACAACCTATTACCCATCAAAATACTTCCATGGAGAGCCATCCAGGTGAAGGCTCTTGCCATAGGGAGGCACCACTTGCTCCAACAAAGTTCTACTAGCCAATCAAATTTCTCAATGGTTGCACGCTGGATTTTGTACCCTAAATTCACAACATATTCTCTAGATTTATCCCTAGTCCAGACAAGGAAATTATTTTTTAGATTTATAAAGATTTTCCTTTCCAATAGGAGTTGTTTCAGATGATCTTTCTATTCTTCTGGCGCTGAGATATTGTCCAGCTCTTTCCACTGCCAAATTCCTACACTGTTTGAGGGAGAAGTGATATAATCAATTAGCTTAGTGCTCCAAGCATGGGAAAGGACTTCCTTGATATCCTATAAACTTGGATCACTGGCCAGTGGAGGATAACCATTCCACGAGTCATCCCAAAAACTTGCTATACAACCATTGTTGACAATTCATGAGAGATGATCTGTAATGATGGACTGGCACTGGATTATGAAATTCTAGATATGAGAGCCCCGAGGAGGATTAGGTGTGGTAAGAATCAATAAAGGATCCATGTTATCTAGGTATTTGAGGCAGAGGATTCTACACCATCTAGCATCTGGATCCCTAAACAACTTCCAAATGAATATTTCTCCAAGGGCCATATTCTATTGCTTGATCTCCCTCATGCCCAAACCCCATTTTCTTTACTTTTGCAAGCTGTCTCCTAGCCAATCAAAGGGATACACTTATTATCTTTCAAACCTTCCCACATGACTTTTTTAAGGATTCCTTCCAAAAACCTGTTGGATTTCCTAGTGATCTGAGTGCTAGAGAGAAGATAGATAGGTATAGCAGACAAAATAACTCTAATCTTGGTTATTTTCCCAGCAGTGGAAAGCCATTTGCCTTTCTAGGCCAAGGCCTTCCCTTGGCATTTTTCAATCATCTCCTCCCATAAGTTTGTTCTCATTTCCCCTTTGAATAGAGGCACCCCTAGATACTTGCTTGGTAAACTCTTCGTGGTAAATCCCAAGATGTCAACAATTCTTCTTTTCAAGCTCCTTTTGGTGTTGAAGAAAAAAATGCAAGACTTTCTGTTGTTAATGCATTGGATCGAAGCATGTGCATACCTATCAAAGTATTTTTGATGAGACAAGTAACCTCCAAGCGAGATTCACCATAGAGAATGTGTCATTTGTGAATTGTTGGTGAGTTAGGGTGGGAACGTTGTCTACAATGTGAATGCCCTTCCACAAGTTATCTTATACATGTACTCTAACTACTCATCCAAGGGCACCAACCAAAATTACAAAGAGAAATGGGGACAGAGGATCTCCTTGCCAGAGGCCCTGCGTTGGTTCAAAGAAACCCACAGGGCTACCATTGACCAGTATTGAGTATCTTACAGTGGAGATGCAATTATAAACCCAGTTGAGCCATTTATTGCAAAACCCTAGCCTCTCCATGATCGATAGAAGGAATCTCTAGTCAACACGGTCGTAGGCTTTACTAACATCAAGTTTGATAGCCATGCAAGATTGATTAGCCGAGTGGATGGAGTGAATCACTTCGTGGGTTATGATGACATTGTCCATGATGGATCACCCCGGTGTGAAGCCACATTAGTCTTTTGCTATGATGCTTGGTAGAATGCGTTTCAACCTATTCACCATCATCTTTGAGATGATTTTATAAATTGTGTTGCAAAGAGAGATAGGCCAGAAATCAGAGAGGGTCTCCACATTGGGCACCTTCGGGATAAGGGCAATCAAATTTGTGTTAATATCCTTCATAATTTTCCCAGAGTGCGGGATTCCTCCACCATTTCCCACACATCCATGCCTAGGATCTCCTAGAAGTGCTAGAAGAAGCCCGTGGGAAGGCCGTTAGGCCCAGGGGCTTTATCAACTTGCATTTGGAAAACCATAGTCTTGACTTCTTCCAATGTGGTATTCTTACAAAGTAGCTCATTGTCCTCATCCTCTAGCAATCTTGGTGTGATATCTAGGAACTATTTTTGGATATGGAGGTTCGAGGCATCCAAGAAAGAGAGGAGATTCTTGAAATGGTCCTTTGTAGCTTTCTGTGTCAACATTGGGTCTATGATGGTGTCGCCATTCTCGAGTCTCAATTGAGAGATCTTATTTTGCATCCTTTAGGATTTAGTAGAGTTATGGAAAAACTTCATGTTCAGATCTCTGGAGAGAAGCCAAGTTTCCCTTGATTTCGAGTGCTAGTAAATTTCTTCCCTTCTTAGAATTTCCTGATGCTCCAGAAGTATCTCCTTTTCAATCTCATATTCATTGTCTTGTCCCATCCCATTCACCAATATGGAGTCATTTAGTGCCATCAGCTCCACCTCCACTCTCTCTTTCTCTATGAAAATGTTTTTACAAGTTGAAGTATTCCATTCCTTCAAGTGGTTTTTGATTGCGATGAGTTTTTTGGCCATTACAAACATTTTTGAGCCCTGTTGAGTCTGGGAGCTCATCCACCAATTTCTCATTAACTCGAGCAGGGATTCATGACACAACCACATGCTTTCAAATTTGAAAGGGACCTACCAAGGGCTTGGTCATTGACAAAGGAGATAGTCACTGGGTAGTGATCCGAGCTTGAAATGGGGGCTATGTTGGTCTCCACTATAACCTATTGCTCAATCCAGTATGTGTTGAGAAGGAAGTGATCCAACCTTTCTACTATATTAGTGAAACCCAACCTCTAGTTAGTCCAAGTAAAGGATCCATTCTTCGAGACAGTGTCCAGAAGATTAAGGTTGTTGACAAAGTCCTGGAAATCTCGCTGCGCCCTACTCACGAATTTTGCCTCCTCTTTTTTCTTTATTTGAGAGCACAATGTTAAAGTCTCCTCTGAGTATAAGAAGTTTTATGTCCACGGAAGACACAAAATCCATCATCAATTCCCATAGAAGTTTGCTATCTTCAATTTTTGTTGGCCCATAAAGGTTTATGATGTAGACCACTATTCTTGATTATAGACATTTAGATCTAGCCTCTAGCCAGTTTGAGTCCTCCTTTATCACTTCAACTCTTAGACCATTAGGTTTCCAGATGAAGCAAAGGCCCCCAGAAGCACCATTAGCTGGAAAGAAATGCCCTGTCCAACCAAAATAATGAGACATAAAGACCTTCGCTTCCTCTTCCTTAAGCTTTGTTTCCTAAAAAAGGATAAGATCACTTTTTAAGAGCTCTATTTGAAACTTGATTAAGTGTCATTTATTAGGGGTGTTGAGGCCCCTAATATTCCAAGTGGAGATCCTCATGGCTCTCCAAGGGAGGGGCAGTCTCCCCTATGTTATAAAAATTTGTTGATAGAAGTCTAACATTTGGCTCTCACCACCAATTCCCTTATTTTCCTATTGAATGGACGACCTTTCTTCCTTTTGGGGTGTTTGTTTGGTTTGTCAATCTGGGAGGCAAATTTCTGGATGTAGCAGTTTTCAATGATACCAAAATCATCCTCTACCATCAATTCATCATCAGACTAATCAACGTCTTCATCCTCCGATAGGTGAATTTGATGTTCATCCAAAACCAATGAGGAGTTGTCTAAATTCTTGACAATAGGCGTAAGCAGAGGTTTGCCAACATTTTGAAGTGGCGAAGTGATCTCCATTGTCATATTTAATGGTTTCTCTTCCTCTCTGCTAGTCTCACAATCATTTGTCTCCAGAGGGAGGTGCTTACAAGAGGTTGTGTTGTGGTTTCTTCGCAGGCAATTTGAGTAGAAGAGCTTGTTCTCTTTAATCTCCGGTGATTGTTTCCAAACCCTGCCACTCGTGGAAAGAGAAATCATATTCAAAAGGTTTGTAATATATGCAAATTTCACCCATGCATAAAGATACAAATTCCCATTTAGGATGTCCTGATCCAAATCAATAAATAATCCTAATGCATTAGCGATTTTCCTAAGACATTCCTTCACCCAAAATTCAAGCGGGAGATTGTAGAGGTGAATCCAATCAACACCAGTCACAATGGTGGTAGAAGTTGGGTCAAAGTTAGGTTTCCATCTTTTTAAGAAAAGAGGATTCCCATTCAAACTCCATACCTTTGACAGGATAGAGTCCCGATCCTCTTGATTGGCAAAAATAGCTGCAAAAAATCCCTTCGACAAAAATTTCAGAGTAACTCCTTTGTTCCAGTTCTCCCGCACCCAAACAACAATTTTGTACCTTAATTTCTTAGGGCCAGAAAATCTCCCATGGATCACAATATTTCTCAGTAGAGCCACATCTAGGGAAATCTTTTCTGTAAGGTCAATCAACAGGTTTGTCGAGGGTTCAGGCTCCTTTAGAGGAGAATCACATTTTTAGATCGCATCCTTCTTTTTTCTTTGGTGGTGAGCCATCTTTTTTCCCAATAATATTGTCTAGTTATAATGAAGTGATATTCAATAGATTAAAATGTAATTCATATTCCTTCTTTGGAAATTTAAAACCCATAAACCTGAGCTTGATCACACCCTTCAACCAACTTCTACTTGAATCTTTACTAGGTCCCTTGTTGAAACAACGAACACATAACCACTGAAATATCTTACAATACCGAGACTTGGTAACCCTGAGACCTTAGGGAGTCTTTTAAATACCTTTCAAGTGAGGATTTGGTTTCCTAAATTTTAATGTTGACAAGTGCAGCTCAACCAATCAACATTAAATGGATCTAGAAGGATGGCATGTTTGTATAGATTTAGTAGAATTTGCAACTTGAAGTTGTAGAATTAAAGGTTGAAAGAATAATCTTGTGGTTATCTAGTCTCTTTCATGGTTGTCATTGGTTCATGCTTCTAGCTAGTTATGATCCTAAATACTTTCATGAGATCCTCCAAGATATTCAGAGTGGGCTCGCCCCTCTCTTCCTTATTTTGACCATGATTTGCATCAACACCTTAGGACATTGTATAGAGATCTTAGTGAGTTGGTTCTAAATTTTTTTCTAAGATTCCTTAGTAATCTTTAAAAGGTGTTGCCTATGTGCACACTAACTAGTCACGATATCATCAAGCTCTACTTGTAGTCATTAGGACCATTTTATGAGACTATACTCAAATGATTCCCTAAAATTATAACTCTTGATGATGCTATTGAATGGGATCTTGTCATTAAGGATATCCTTCTAAAATACTAGAATCATCTAGTCCCACACCAAACTAACCAAAAACCTTTTCATCATATGAAACAAGTGGCCTCTTATTAGGGTAATTTGATATCATACCAAAATCTTTAAATTTGTAGCCACCACATCCTCCTCAACAAGGTTAGATGCATTACACTCCTTACAAACATTAGGCCACACATAAGTAAGAGATGATTATTAGAATCTTTTATTTTTTGTGTTAGAATTACCTTGTGATGCATCCACTAGCATTCCACCCAATACCCATCTAAATCTTGAGGCTTATGTGGAAGTAAGTGACAAAAATTGGTTCATCCATGCCACAAACTAAGGTTGCATAGATGAATTTAAAGTTAGGAAGGTTGATAGAAATAATTTACATTAGGTGTGCTTATTAAACATGAAATCTTGTTGCAAGAACACAACCCTATGGATATTCTTGTAAGCCTCAAATCTCTTGAACCTGTTATTCAAAATAATTGTGAGGGACAAGTCAACAATGATAATACCATCCCTTGTCATAATGACTCTAGTCTTGATCAAAAGGCATACCAATCATCAAACCTGGACTTTGAAATCAACATCACTATATTCATGATAAACTTGAACCATGATATGTAAGATATAGGTTTACCAGGCACACTGGCTAACCTCACCCTCGCTAATGAATGCTAACTTCATGAGACTACCCACATGGAGAAATTAATTTCCTCAAGGTCCTTATTAGGATATATTTAATCCTAAAGGAAAAACTTGAAAATTAGAAAATAATTTAAATTAAGAATAATGAGTCTATTATGCAATTAGAGCCCAAGGAAAATGAAAATCTCTAAAACCCTAAAACTAAGGAATTCTTTTAAAATATAGGTAACTGTTCCATTGGAAATGTTGACTCTTTCACACTTAATTATGATTTTGAATGACATGATAAAAAAACTAGAAATATTTTGATCTAAAACTCAATTTTTTGAAACACTGAATGACTTAGAGGAGGATGACATGTTGTAAGCTCAATTCTTAGATTGTCCACAAGTATGTAGGGAAGATGTAGAGAGTTTTCTAACTCTCAAGCATGCACAGGTCAACAATCTAGAGAGGATGGTTTATGCTTCAATATTAACACACAAAAGGATGATTCATTTGAATTCTAGTTTTGAGAAACTAGTGAACAAGTTATTTCAAACACCTTCTATCTTGAGCCAAAGCCAATTAACAAAGAGGCTAACTTTGGTACAATAGTGGATGTAGATGGGAAAGATAATCAAGATGGTGTGAACTTTAAGCTTGAATTATCATATTCTTTAGATGAAAATAATGAGGTGGTAGGAAATTTTTCACCCAAACAGGAAATAAATTACTACTTCTATCCAAGCCAACCTAAGGAATGGCATGGATTCTCTGATGATATTTTAGAGGCAAATTATTGTGTATCATGTACTAAATTTCTTGATTTTAATGATAAAATATATGAAGTTTTTAAAAGTATTGATGGGGTTGATTCTTTTATAATTAAGTCTAATTTCATGTCTATTGAGAATGAACCCTATTGTTTTGAATATATTAATACACAAGATGATCATAGTGCTCATTATCAGGTTTTGAATGATTTTCTTCGAAAAATCTACTACTGACAAGTGATTTTGTTTCTTATGTGCATATGAATGAGAAGAAGATAAGAGATTGTAATAGAATGCAAGTTATTGAAAGAGGTTCATTACATGATCATTCTCTTTAATCAAAAACACTTAATCACATATAGTACTTTCTAGTTTTCTACGGTGACCCATTATGATTTTAGGTATTGTAATGTAGAAAACTATATACCCTTGTAATTTCACACTATATTTTGGGCTTGATTTAGTGCCCATTCCCTTATCATGTTTTAGGGATCATTTTAGCCCAACCTTAACCTTTTCCTCAATAGATTGCCAAATTTCTTTATTAGATTCTAACTCTTCTTGTTGTCCTAGGATTACATGCTAAATTTTGAGTTATTTCTCTAGGACACTAGTGTGATGCACATATACTAGCATCAGATGCTAGCATTTTGAGAGTTTAAAAAATTAAATATTGCTTCCCACCTAGCTACCTACTATCACTTGTTGTAATGTCCATCTATCAGAAAAATACCTTCAACATCTGAATCTGACCATTCAGCTTCCAAGAAACCCTTTTGAAAACATATATTTGATTACTTCTTCTCCAACCACAGGAAATCTATCTTTGGATCTCTTCTCTCTACTATGCTTGGTTACACACTCCATTGTTGAGACTTGTTGAGGCTACATGCTACTAGTTTTTATTAATAACTCCAAAGAGCTCATTGCTTCCCTTCTACATCATGTGCTAGTAATATTGTTCTTTCTTTTGTGTTGAGTAATATTGTTAAACTCTTTCTATCCCATTTATATTCTCTATTGGAAAATGTCTTGATGTCCATCACCACCCATCATGTCATACGCACACTAGGGTATTCTTCCCCATAGACTAGGGTTGATACTCATAGATCTATTTATTGTCATACTTTTATTTCCCTAGACATGATTAAGAAGTAAGATCACACACTTTTATTTACTAAATTTTATAATCTTGGTTGTCTATGGAGGTCAAAAAACCAACATAGAACCCTGACCACTCTTGGCAAGCTCCTAAACAACCCCAAACATTTTTCGTGTCCTTCACCTATAGGTATTTGGGAAATATTCAACCACATGAAGGTTTTCTTATATCTTCCTTCATCTTGTCATTTCAATATTTCATTAGATTTAGTTAGTATAGATTTATTTTTTCATTTCTATATCATATGACATCTCTTGGTTTGTTGTTTTGGTTGTCCATGTTTCTTGTTGTGTAGGTGGATCCAAAATCTAGTGAAAACTTTGGGTTTTGCAGCTTTTCTAGATGACAATGCATGATTTAGATGATAACACATTGCACAGATGTTCGCACATTGTGCTAGCATCCGAGACAATGAAATATTTCAATGTCAGGATCTTTATTTTCTATAATTTCCATTTCTATATCTAGTTTACCATTTTAGCACTTCTTTCATCATTATTCATTCATTATATCATTAATGTGATGTGAAAGTTCATAATAGCCTAATTTCTTCATTACATTTTGGTGAACCTTCTACTCTTACATTTAAAATGCCTTCTTTTTCATTCTAGTTCCTTCCAAAAACAAAAAACATTTTTTTTCTCCTTAAAAGACATGTCATCTTTCTCATATTCTTCATATTAAACATGTTAGATCCTCTTTTCTTACATCACTTTCTAGCTTTTCTCAAAATTTTCATGATAGTGATAATTTTTTTCATGCATATTATAATGACTTATCTCTTCCTATGTCGCTCTATGCTCTTGATCTCTCTTCTAAAAATCCTAATACTTCTAGAGATAGTTTAGGGGATGATGACATCATTGAGCATTTTATTAACATTACCTTTCCTGATCCTCCTGCTAATTCTCCCCCCTTAGTGATGGAGCATTAAATGATGTACTTCGTGATGGTACCATGTCTCTTTTCAATTCTCTCCCTCATTTGATTGCATGTTCAAACTCCTTAGACCTCCCAAAGGACGTGGAGACCTCTTTCATTTCTCTCCCTCCGTTGGCTTCATGATCAAACTTCTTTAACATCACAAAGGATATGGAGACCTCTTTTTCGTCCTTCATCACTTGTGAGGATCATATCCTTACGATTGATTATACTTCTTCACCACATGGTTCTCAAACTTCTCTTGATAATCTTCTTTAAGTGCCTTTGATGACTCTTCTTTGAGTGATGATGAGGTTCATGCTTTTATTGACCCTTTCTCTCAACAAGATGGATTATTTCCTTGTTCATTCCCTCCTCTTTCTTTGGAGGATGAACACACTCTCGTGGATAATGTTGAATATTCTAGCATCACTCATCACTTCCTTAAAGTCACATTTTCTGAAAGTCCTCCTTTGATAGATATTGAGAATCATTCACATGATTGTTTATCTACTATCTCCTCATCTACATCATTTTCTTTTTTGAAGGCATCACCAATGATTTCTTGTGAGATACCTTCAATTGCTCCTTCTACATCTACATGGCTATGCTCTCCTTATGAGATTCTTTCATACCCATCTCCTATCGATATGGGATCTCTTTCTTTCAACAAGTATAATGGCCATGGTGATCCATTGTGCCAAGTAAAACACTTCACCATATGCTTCACTCACACATGTGATGACTATGCATTGGAAAAAAATTGTCCTATCACATTGAGAGATATTTTCTTAGATTGGTTCTTCACCATACATATTGGTTCCTTACATTCTTTCTCTAATGTTGCCCATGCATTTATCTCTCACTTTCAATATAATATGGATCCTAGTGTCTCTCTTACACATATGGCACAAGATAAACAAGTTATTGATGAGAGTGTCTAGGGATTTTATTCTCTTTTCTTTTCCTTTCTTATTCAATGGGGTTGTCATCCCCCTTATAGCCTTCTTCTACCTCTTCTTCATAAGAACTCTCTACCATATATCCAATAGGATATGTTGTTTGAGCATTTTTGTTATCTTTCTTAGTTCTTTGTGATTTTTAAGTTGATCGAATCATCATCTCAAATTTGATCATGTTTGATATACGTATCCCTTCTTGTGATGAGAAGTTGTTTCAGTCCCTTGCTGAAATTCCTCATATAACTTCTATTTTCACTCATGCTATAAATCCACCTCTAGAGAACTCCCTTCTTCATTCTCCTTGTGAGGTGTACTTGTTCAAGAGTCATCCAATTACTTCACCATTGCATTGATTGATTCTATAACTCCATTGTGCTAGTACCTATTATGTGGCACACACAACTTTCTTTCTTTTCTTGTTTTCATTCATGGTAGTACAATTTTACGTGCAATCACCTTCTCTTTTCTCAAGTGACAACACAACCTTCTTCATCTTTGTTGTTCTCACCCATATGCAGGGAGTAATGATAACTTTTTCCATAAGAAAACATCCTATATGCGTCCTTCCTAGGGACAATCTTCTTTCTCTATCCCTTTCATCTACCTTAAAATTAATTGCATATACTTCTTCTATGCAATTATTTTAAGGGGACACATACATCTACCAATCATACATTGTTGGAATACTCCTTACAATATTAGTAGCTTGTAGTCCCAAGTACACATACTTCCTTGGATCAGCCACCCTTATCAATATTACCTATCCATGCTAGTTCATGTAATATTTGATATTGCACTTACATGTGAGCCCCTAGAGACAGATTGCTAGACTATGTGCCCCATCTTTAGGTTAATTTTTCATATTTTTGTGAGTCCCCTAGCAACACAGTTTGTTTGTGCTTGTGATTCATGTGAGTATTGTATGGTTCCCAAACACACAATGCTATATCTTGAACCATACATGGCATCCTTTCTAGGAACATACACCATGATATAAAAGGCTTGTTTCTATTCATTCTCTCCTCGTGACCCTAAGCAATAGAACAAGATAGAGTCTATGTCATGTATTCTCATTCACATTGATTTCTTCCCTTTATATTTGTATGCAATAGTATATTCTCTCTCTGAAGTGATGAATTGGCTTGTTACATTCTCAACATATAAGAATTAATCTTTATGTTAGATGCTCTCTTATTTTCATTGAATTTTGTGGACAATGCAAAGCCTTGAGACAACTTTCATGTTAAACCAAAAAAATTATTTGTTTATTTACCATGTGCCTTCTTCCTATGATGTTCATGTATTATTTCTTTCCTTCTAACATGTGCAATGTAGATTTATGTGTTTCTAATACATCTGCATTGTAGATTTTATGTTGTACATGCTCACATATATATGTGTTTGTGATGCTCTAACATAGTGGTTTTGTAGGTTTATGCTTTCTAACACTATTGTCTTGCAAGTTTTTTGTTATCTAACATCTTGTTTTGCAATTTCTTAGTCTAGGGCATGGTTCCTCTACTTAAAGATCTCTCCACATCATCTATAGTATCCTTTTACATATCCTTTTTCATGACATTTACTTTTAGCATTTCATTTTTGTACTTTAGTGTAGCTTATCACCTAGTGTCATTAGCTCGCTAATGTGAGGGCAAAATGTAACAAAAAATTGCATACCCTTGCAATTTCAAGCTATATTTTATGTTTAATTTAGTATCCATTCCCTTAGCATGTTTTAGGAATCATTTTAGCCCTGACTTAGGCTTTTCCTTTCAAGATATCCAAATTTCTTTATTAGATTCTAATTCTTTTGGGCACTATCCTAGCATTATTTGCTAAATTTTGAGAGATTTATCTAGGACACTAGCATGATACAACTTAGACATCTGCATGATGCACCAGCATCCTAAGATTTTTCAAAAATTTAAAGCATTTCTTCCTATAGACTTCATCTCTTGCGGCCTTCAGCCTAGTTCTTTCTTTGTTGCGGCCCCGTGGAGTTCCTAGGTTTTGTGGAGGAGCAAAACATGCCACATATCGAAGCGACATAGTTTATACATTTGTGGAGTCTTTTCTCTCCTCAAAGTTGTAAGGGGGTGCCACATGGCAGCCTAATCAAGTGGTAGTCTATAAAGTGTTGGGCTTCACTTTTCCTTTTATGATATATCTCTGCATTAGCCACATGTCAGTAGGGCACAATTTCTCTCAACAATGGAGGCAAAACTCTCTACAAGTTGTGCCATCACACCACGTGTCTAGCCTACTTTACATTTAGAAAAGTCACTAAAGTTTTATTTTGGCAATGTGAGGAGGCAACGGAGAAAGCCACGTGTCAGTAGGGCGTAGGCTAGAGGTTCTCCAAAGCTCAGGGATCTTTTCAATTGTGCTATTCATTCTTTTTCAAAGAAGGTTGCTCATGGAGAAAACAAGAAGTTGCAATGTGTTTCAATGATGAGAATACCATGCACCACATTTCTCAATGGTTTCTAGGATAGATGGCTTTGCAACAGGGTAGTGGAGCAGGGCAAGTGGAACTACAACCGTAAAAAGCAGAGGCATGCATATCCATTCGGATGGATATTGCAATGGCCGCCATGATGGGGCCTTGTTGGTGGTTTCAAAAGAATCTTTTCAGTTGCACTCTCTCTTAAAAGGGTAGCATTGTCATTGTTAGGGGGGTTCATCACTTTTGGAGAAGAAGAGTTTTTGGATATACTGGCAGTCATTGTTTGTAATATATCTTGAGACCTTAGCATTTTAAGCTATTGAATAGAAATCTAAGACATCAATTATGTAATTCTTGCCTCTATGTTGTGTTACTTTCTATTAAATCTACTTAGTCTATCGCTCTGTGTCTATTCAAAAATAGTTATAATCATTTACTGTTGTGCTTCATGCTTTTATAATTTTAGTTTATAAGATGATTATGGTGCTTTGAATCATGTCTTATACTCTTTCAAATCTCTTTGAAACTAATCAAACTATAACTATACTATGCTAACTAGTGAATGAACTATCTCAAGTTTCAGTGTATCACCTTAGTTTAGATTTGTTTTAATAGCTTTTCTCTTCCCCCTTTCTACCCTTAGTGAACAAACCAAAGAGCCAGCTTCTAAAATCCCTAAGGTTGTTCTACAGAGCATATTCTGGTCCCCCATTTGTAGAACATACCATAGACTATGTTTCTAAGTTCCCCTTTTAGAGATCAACAGTTCTTTTTTGGCACGCCTGGTGGGACTCTGCCATATCTTCTAGATTTAGAAGTTATTTTATGAGCCGAAGGCCTGTTACAAGGTCGTTAGCAGAAAATACCCTGGACTACTCTTACCACAATTGGTGGCAGTGGGATAGCAAAAAGCTACAAAAATGGAGCAACACAAGAGAAAGGACAAGCGCAAGCTCAGGGACAACCAATGCAAGAAGGAATGGCTATTTTCCTGCCTAGAAATTTTGTTGAATGGAATAGCGGTAGCCCGCTCATCCCTCTAATTCCTCCCATAGTATGGGACACGATCCCCATCAATGCTTTAAAGGCACTCCCTAAGTTTGCCATAGAAGGTTTTAAGACACCCACAGAACATTTACAAGATGTAGCTGATGTTTGCATTGCCCATCATGTTACACAACAAAATGTAGTGCTTAGACTGGTTGTTGCTTCCTTTAAAGGGAAGGCCCAAGACAAGTATAGATCGTTGCCTGCTAATTCTATCACTACCTGGGACTAGTTGGGAGACTGTTTCTTTGCATGTTTCATGGAGAAAGGGGACTGATATTCTTTGCTGTAGTAGCTAATAACCATTAAAAGAGCATCCCAAGAGATGGTCATGGATTTTAACACCAGGTTTCATAAGACCTGGTAGAGAATCCCGATAACGACCTGAGCCCCTATGGACATGGCATTTGTCTTCTACCTAAATGATTTCAACTTTGAAATAGCCATGTCAATTCAGTCTTTAGGAGGACAAACACTCTCGAATGCTTACGACCTGGTCGTCTGAGTAGAGAACAACCTGACAGATGTTGGAGAGCTACCGCCGCAACTGCCTATACTAATATTCTCTAAAATATCACCTCAATCACCAGAAGATACTACTCCAAGTACATCCACCGCACCACCTTCCATGTATGTATACCCTAATGCTGAGGTAGGTACCTCCACCTCATCTACACTAGCCATAGAGATGAATGACGTGAAGAGCTTATTGCGTGAAACTTTTCTAATGAGATAATCAACCTCAAAAGACAACAAACAATGCCCCCGTAACCCCCTTATCAAAATTACCAAGGCAGAAGGCCCCCTTTCCAGCATAATCAGTATCAAGGAGGTCCATGGATGTATAATCAAGCTCAACCTCCAAATCAAATAGTGCCAGTCCCGACTCCACTCTAGGTGATACATCCAAACCAGAACTAAGAGCTTATGGCAAGCTAGAACAACTTAGCGGATGATGTCAATGCATGGTGCTTCCCTTGCAATGCTGCACACATGCC
The DNA here is from genome assembly GCA_027924645.1 of Cunninghamia lanceolata. Taxonomy (NCBI): domain Eukaryota; kingdom Viridiplantae; phylum Streptophyta; class Pinopsida; order Cupressales; family Cupressaceae; genus Cunninghamia; species Cunninghamia lanceolata. The sequence goes on along the minus strand of BSBN01000579.1, from coordinate 10,173,063 downwards.
TGACAACTACCCTGGAGGCAACCTTTAGCAAAAGGTAGTTGAACAATGGATCCAAGGGCTTACACCTGACACAGGGGTTTACTCCTACCAGTACTTGGGGGTAGAAAGTGTTGTGCTTGTAGCCTAGTTCCAAGGAATGTCCCTTCAGTGGGCAGGAAAAATTTCCTTTGACCACGCTCTTTTCTCCTGGATGGAAGAAGAAGATGTAGTGTTTACTATTGTCACATAGATTTGCACCCAGTGTTGAAGGCTTTTAGGGCTCCAACAATCTAGTGAAACATTGAGATGACCTCTAGGTGTGGGACCCTACAGGGAGGTTGAATCTCTAGAGAGAGGCTAGTTCCTTTGTTGAATGAGAGATTCAGTGATCCTAAGACTAAACCTAATCTATCCACCAGTTATGAAAAGAGTAAAAAGAATAAACTGAAAGTAAAAGTGAGGTGATACACCAGGTTTGTTCATAGAGTTAAGATGCACAAATAAAGAAATACAACTGATAAACTTACATAGATCATGGAGATTTTAACAGAGGTAAATAATGGATTGCCAGGAATCAAACATTCATAAACAATGGCCAATTCTAAGATGACAAAGAGTTAAAAGAAAATATGTGCCTAATCGGTGTTGTCATTCATGTCAACATATTCTTGTTGCCATTGGTGTCAACTATTTCCTATCTTGTTGCCTGACTAGAAGACTGGAATGTTGAGGATATTGAGAAAATTAATAAAGATCAATGGATGTGGATCATACGGCAGTATAGAGGATTGTGTGAAGTAGCTCTAGTCAAGATTTGAGAGGTCCGCATGAAGATTTGAAGAAACTATGGCCATCTGAGTAGAACCAGTTTTGCAGTATTCAAAAGAGACAGAGCGATAGAGAAGTGGTCCGGATCCTTCCGGATATGTCAAATAATGATCTATGGATCTAGAGGCATGTTTGGGAAGTCAGTGTGTATCATCCATTCAAGTGGTTCATGGTTTGGAGGTCTACAAGCAATCTTTCTAAGATGACAGTCATGGCAGATAGTATTCTTGAGGTTTCAGATGAAGATGCAAGTGATTTTGATGATTTGGAGGAGTGCGGATGTTTTTTGAATTCATTGTGCTTGTGGAGGTCTCTGGATCACATGTGACTACTATGTTGGAGGTTCACATTGAAGTTTGAGCTTGTTGGTGAAGCTTTCCTTCTTGGTGTTTCTATTCTTCCTAGTCCTGGCCGATCAGATGATTCAAGCATATTGCAGATGTTCCAGAAGCAATTCTCTGGAGCGTGGTGTGTTGTTGAAATAAGATTCAAGTCCTAGCAATATTTGGCTGACAGCTTAGTTATTCGTATTAATAAGATGTTTGGTGTGCCGACCTTGATGTTTATTCCAAGGTTGATGAAGCATATAAAGGAGTGTAGCTAAGTCATGGAAAACCATCCTTGAGCAAAAATAATAAATCCAAAGAAAGAATCAGGAGGAGAGAAAAGAAGAGCATTCAATGAAACTGAACCAGGCATGAAGTAGATGCTATTTCTCAGTTAATTCTTTCTGTGTTAAACTTAAATTTCTTGTAGGCAGTGAGCCTCTCTTTTGAACAGTGAGCTCTAGGCAGTGAGCTTGAAGGCAAGTGCCTTCCCATACCTTTTAAGTACTTTTAACAGGGTAGGAATCTTGTGGGCTAACACCCACCATGTTTTTTCCCTTAACTGGGTTTCCACGTCAAAAACCTTGGTGTCAAATGTGTTGATTATGTTTCTTCTTATGTGATGTTGTTTCATGCTTTAATGTTTGCATCATTAATCAATTTGCAAACTGTGAAAGAAGATTAAAAGGAAGAAAAGGTTAATTTTTTGGATAACTGATTCACCCCCCCTCTCAGTTGTCTGGTCTAATTCCAACAATTGGTATAAGAGCCAGATCCTCTAAAAGAAGCTTGACCGCTTGAGATCTAAGATGCCGACTTATAAGAAGGAAAGTCCTAGATTTGATGGAACAAATTACTCCCTTTGGAAGGTATGCATGCAATGTCATTTGGAATGTATTGGTAATGACTTTTGGACGATAACAAAGAATGAGTATAAGATTCTGAAGAATGGCCCTACTACTCTAGATGAACTCAAGGAAGCTGAATGCAATATTTGAGCCAAAGAAGCTTTATTGAGTGCCCTGTCTGATACAAAATTGGAAAATGTACTGGATTTGAAAACTACCCATGAAATCTGGAAAAAGTTGGAAAATCTGTATAAAGGTGACAAATATGTTAAATGTGCCAAGCTACAAAGCCTGAAGGGTAAATATGAAAGATTGGTAATGAGGGAAGATGAAAACATTACTTCCTACATGTAGAAAGTAAATGAACTTGTGACTGGTATTAGAAATGCAGGTGGAGTATTGGAAGAATTAGAAATTGTTGCCAAAGTGCTCAGATCCTTACCTACAACATACAAGCATAAAGCTATAGCCATTGAAGAAATCAAGACAGTAACAACTGTCACAAGGGATCAGTTAGTTGGTAAGCTTTCAGCATTTGAAATGAGTGAGTTTGGTGATTCTCTCCCTAAGTCTGAATCTGCATTTAAGGCCAGTGTGTATGGAAAGCAAAGATATGATCCGGGTGAAAGTTCTTCAGGAAGATCAAACCGATTTGTGAAGACAAGGAAGGATCTTAAAGATGATGAAATTGAGACTACAAATCTTGAAGCTCTTATTGCCAGAAGAATACCAAGAGGATCTGGTAAATATGAAGGAAAGTTGCCACTCAAATGTTTTGCTTGTAATAAGATTGGTCATTTTTCCTCAAGATGTTCGGAGAGGTTCTCAAAACCAAACCCTAACAGATATAAAGGTCAAAAAAAATGTTACTATGTCCAAGAGGCTGGAGAAGAAGGAGTCATAGATGATGAATCTGATCATGGAGGTTCCACTGAAGATGATTGGGTGTTCATTGCTATCAAGGAAGAAGATCCGGTGTCTACTGAATCTGCTAGCCGTACAAATGTGGAAAGTGCCTTGGCTACTCAGGGTGTTGAAAAGGATGAATGGGTGATTGATAGTGGATGTTCTCATCATATGACTGGTGATAAAAGTAAGTTTGTAAGCTTTGAAAAATATGAAGGTGGAATTGTGAAATTTGGAGACAACTCAGCTGGTAGAATCCGTGGCAGAGGATCCATCTCTTTTGATGGTAAGAATAACACTAATGATGTTCTGTATGTGGAAGGACTGAAGCATAATCTTCTATGTTGGACAGTTGGTTGACAAGGGTTATGATCTCCAATTCAAGGATGGAAAATGCAGAAACTTGGAAAGCTCTAGAACTGAAATTGCATCTGGTACTCAAACTAGTGGTAACATCTTTCATTTAAGTAGTTCTAGCAAAAGTTGTTTGATTGCTCAGTCAGATCAAAGTTGGTTATGGCATAGGAGGATGTGTCATGTAAATTTTGATAACATTGTCAAGATAAGTTCTACTCAAGCTATAAGAGATCTTCCAAAACTTATGACACCTGATAACATATGCAAAGAATGTCAATTGGGCAAACATAACAAAATTTCATTCAAAAGTAAAGAATAATTTTGAAGTGAATAGTTGTTTGATTGCTCAGTCAGATCAAAGTTGGTTATGGCATAGGAGGATGTGTCATGTAAATTTTGATAACATTGTCAAGATAAGTTCTACTCAAGTTGTAAGAGATCTTCCAAAACTTATGAAACCTGATTAAATATGTAGAGAATGTCAATTGGGCAAATGTAACAAAATTTAATTCAAAAGTAAAGAACAATTTTCAAGTGAACGGTTGGAACTTGTGCATACTGATCTATGTGGTCTTGCTAGAATTAGGAGTGCGCAAGGAGACAGATATTTTATGTTGTTGATTGATGATTACTCCCAGATGATGTGGGTAACCTTCTTAAAAGAAAAATCAGAAGCTCTTGACAAATTCAAGGTATTCAAAGTTATGGTGGAAAATGAGATTGGTGTGAAGATAAAGTGTCTGAGATCTAACAGAGGTGGAGAATTTACCTTCAGTGAGTTTGATTCATTTTGTGAAAAGCATGAAATTAAAAGATAGTTATCTTCTCCTAGGACTCCTCAGCAAAATGGAGTTGTGAAAAGAAAGAACCGAACCATTCAAGAAGTTGCCAGGACCATGATGATGGAAACAAATGTTCCTCAAGTTTATTGGAGAGAAGCTGTGAGTACTGCTATCTACACTCTTAACCGAGTGCAAATCAAAGGCAATTTTGGTAAGACACCTTATGAACTATGGTTTGATCATCCTCCTACTGTAAGATACTTTAGAGTTTTTGGTAGTAAATGCTATATCAAAAGAGATGAGGATCTAAGCAAATTTGAAGCAAGAAGTGATGAAGGAATTTTTTTGGGTTACTCTACTCAAAGCAAAGCATACCGGTGCTTTAAGAAGAGGTTGAAAAAGATTGTTGAAAGTGCTAATGTTAGAGTTGATGAGAGAAAAGGACATTCCAGCTCTTACGGATATGATTCAGATGATCAAGATGAAAATCTAAGTCAAGAAAGGCAAGTGCAAACTCAGATCCAGATCCAGATTGATCCAAAAAATCAAGTAATTCAAGAGGATAGTGCAGAAGTTGAGAAACAAGCTCAAGAAACAGAAGCTCAAACAATTCCCAAAACTCTCAGGTATGTAAGGATGAATCATCCTGAAGATCAAATTATAGGAGACAGAAATAAAGGTGTCCGAACTAGAAGAAGAATTGCTGAAGATCAAGAAGAGATTTGTCTGATCTCAAAGATTGAACCAAAAACAGTAAGTGAAGCTTGCAAAGATGAAAACTGGGTAAAGGAAATGAAAGAAGAATTAATACAAATTGAAAAGAATCACACTTGGGATCTTGTTTCTAGACCTGAGGACAAAAATGTGATTGGAACTAAATGGGTCTTCCAAAACAAGCTAAATGAAGAAGGTAAAGTTGTAAGAAATAAAGCAAGATTGGTGTACAAAGAATATTCTCAAGCACAGAAGGAATTAATTTTGAAGAAACTTTTGCTCTGATGACAAGAATAGAGGCAGTCAGATTGTTTCTTGCTTTTGCTGCTTATAAAGATTTTAAAGTCTATCAGATGGATGTCAAGTCAACATTTCTAAACACAAAGTTAGAAGAAGTCTACATTGAGCAACCAAAAGGATTTCAGTTGTCTGATTAGGGAGACATGGTCTGCGGATTAAGGAAAGCATTGTATGGACTCAAACAAGCTCCAAGAGCATGGTATGCAAGATTAGATAAGTATTTACTAAAGTTGGGTTACAGCAAAGGCATTGCTGATAGTAATCTCTACTTCAAGATTGATCATGAGAATATTCTAATTGTTGAGGTATTTGTTGATGATATCATTTTTGGTGGAAATGAGAGTATGTGCAAAATATTTGCTGATCAGATGCAAAGTGAATTTGAGATGTCCATGTTTGGTGAAATGAACTTCTTCTTAGGTCTGTAAATCAATCAGTCAAACAAAGGTATCTTTATATCTCAGTCTAAGTATGTGAAAGAATTGTTGAAGAAGTTTGGAATGGAAGATTCAAAGCTAGTAGGTACGCCTATGGTAACTAGATGTAAGTTGAGTAAAGATGATGACTCCCCTAAGGCAAATCAGAAAAGGTATAGATCAATGATTGGAGGATTGCTCTATCTGACTCAGACCAGACCTGATATCATGAATGCAGCTGAGGTTGTCACTAGATTCCAAGTTGATCCTAAAGAATCCCATGTTGTAGAAGTCAAAAGAATTTTAATATATCTGCAAGGGACAATTGATTATGGATTATGGTATCCAAAGGATAATAACTTCACTCTTCATGCATATACAGATGTTGATTGGGCAAGAGATGTGGATGACAGAAAAAGCACTAGTGGTGGTGCATTCTTCTTGGGAAGTAGATTGGTTTCTTGGCTAAGTAAAAAGCAAGAGGCAATTACCCTATCTACAGCAGAGGCTAAGTATATAGTAGCAGCAAACAATTGTACTCAAGTCCTGTGGATGAAGCAAATGTTGAAGGACATTAGAATTGTGTTTGAGGAGCCTGTCACAATCTTCTGTGATAATTCAAGTGCAATAAGTATCTCAAAGAATCCGGTGTTGCATTCAAAGACAAAGCATATATCCATCAAGTTTCATTTCTTGAGAGAGAAGGTAAATGAGAATGAAGTCAAGTTGGAGTTTGTGTCCTCAAAGGATCAGATTGCAGATATTTTCACTAAGCCTCTTCCCAAGGATACTTTTGAGTATCTTAGAGAGAAGTTAGGGGTTATTACCCCTCCTGATCAAAATTAAGATGCACTAGAGTGCATCAATTCGATGGAATTCACAGTCATATCTTGTGATCCAGATTGATGTTAAGGAAGCACTACTCAGGGGGAGTAGTCTACATGCAATTTTTGAGTTTGATCTAAAATAAAACTAAGGACAAAAGATTGCAAATATGTGTCCTTTGCCATTGATGTCAAAGGGTGAGAGAAGTCATGTGAAAAACTAGTTGCTGGTGAAAGGGGGAGCAGTGAAGATAGTGGTTGTAGAAGTGATAAGAGAAAGAGGGAGAATCTCTTGTCTTAATGGTTGAATTAGTTTTTCACATCATATGTTGCCATCAATGACAAAGGGGGAGATTGTTACAAATATGTGCATAATCGGTGTTGTCATTGATGTCAACATATTCTTGTTTCCATTGGTGTCAACTATATCCTATCTTGTTGACTGATTAGAAGACTAGAATGTTGAGAATATTGAGAAAATTAATAAAGATCAATGGATGTGGATCATACGGCAGTATAGAGGATTGTGTGAAGTAGCTCTAGTTAGGATTTGAGAGGTCCACATGAAGATTTGAAGAAACTATGGCCATCTGAGTAGAATTAGTTTTGCAGTATTCAAAAGAGAAAGAGTGACAGAGAAGTGGTCCAGATCCTTCTGGATATGTCAAATAATGACCTGTGGATCTAAAGGCATGTTTGGAAAGTTAGTGTGTATCATCCATTCAAGTGGTTCATGGTTTGGAGGTCCACAAGCAATCTTTCTAAGATGACAGTCATGGCAGATAGTAATCTTGAGGTTTCGAATGAAGATGCAAGTGATTCTGATGATTTGGAGGAGTGTGGATGTTTTTTGAATTCATTGTGCTTGTGGAGGTCTCTGGATTATGTGACTACTATGTTGGAGGTTTGCATTGAAGTTTGAGCTTGTTGGTGAAGATTTCCTTCTTGGTGTCACTATTCTTCCCAGTCCTGGCCGACCGGATGATTCAAGCATATTGTGAACGTTTAAGAAGTAATTCTTTGGAGCGTGGTGTGTTGTTGAAAGAAGATTCAAGTCTTAGCAATGTTTGGCCGATAGTTTAGTGATTCGCATTAAGTAAGATGTTTGGTGTGCCAACCTTGATGTTTATTCCAAGGTTGATGAAACATATAATGGAGTGTAACTGATCATGGAAAATCATCCTTGAGCGAAAATAATAAATCCAAAGAAAGGATCAGGAGTAGAGCAAAGAAGAGGAGTAGAAGAGCAAAAGCATAATAGAGTGAAAATTTAGTGAAGAAGAGTTTGGAAGAAGAACAAAAGTTTTATGAGCATTCAATGAAATTAAACTAGGCATGAAGTAGATGTTATTTCTCAGTTAATTATTTCTGTTTTAAACTTAAATTTCTTGTAGGTAGTGAGCCTCTCTTTTGAGCAGTGAGCTCTGGGCAGTGAGATCGAAGGCAAGTGCCTTCCCATTCCTTTTAAGTACTTTTAATAGGGTACAAATCTTGTGGGCTAACACCCACCATGGTTTTTCCCTTAATCGGGTTTCCACGTCAAAAATCTTGGTGTCAAATGTGTTGATTATGTTTCTTCTTATGTGATGTTTCATGCTTTAATGTTTACATCATTAATCAATTTGTAAATTGTGAAAGAAGATTAAAAGGAAGAAAAGGTTAATTTTTGGGACAACTGATTCACCCCCCCCCCTCAGTTGTCCAGTCTAATTCCAACATGAAAAGAGTAAGAAGGGTAAACTGAAAGTAAAAGCGAGGTGATACACCAGGTTTGTTCACATAGTTAAGATGCACAAATAAAGAAATACAACTGATAAACTTACATAGATCATGGAGATTTTAATAGAGGTAAAGAATGGATTGCCAGGAATTAAATATTCACAAATAATGGCCAATTCTAAGACTACATAGAGTTAAAAGCATGAAAAAGTAGAACACCATATATATTGATTAAGAGGCACATTTACAGCAGAGGAAAGTTATGTTTGGAATACAAAAGCATAAGACTAACTATTTTCTAACCTTTTTTACATCTTACATTCATGCATATATAGCATCTAATTCCAAATGACCTAATTGGGTTACAATGAATTGCCCCATGGGCTGTCAGAGATATTTCCTCACCAGAAGGGACATCAGCCTGCAAGAATTCATTGTAGAAAATATCTGGAGCCTAGGCAGATGGGAGATATTTTGGGACTTCAATGTGATCTACTGAATCACTCACCTACAACCATAAATGCAACAAATATCTTCATTTGATAAACTTTTACAACACTTCAATTTGGCTCCAAATGTGTCTTGTTGGCAGAGTCTGCATATCCTTCTTTAGTCGGTAACCATCTTGATATCCAGATGTGCACATCTAGATCATGGTATTTGAATCATATTTTCAAAGTGAGGATATTCCCCCAAAAGCCCGCCAAATGAAAGAGGAGGAAATTCTAAGCACTTTTGCTTATTTAAGGTCAAAGTTACAGTTAACGAGCATATGGATGTCCACGTGTCATCATCTCATAGCCACATAGTGGGAACATGACGTCAGCTTCAGTGGACTATGGACATGCAATATCCTAAATATCCCTCAAGGTCTGCATATTTGCAAATAGCCAGATGCACCGTCAATTGTTTCTTCGCAGCATGGAGAAGCCGTCATTTGCATGGATATTAACTTTTAATATCCAAGAGCTAACTTAATAGCTGGATGCCTCTTGAATATATTGATGATGTCATCAGTATAAGGAACCTCTTTGAAGGGGGATCTGGATGATGTCATCAGGATATTAGCATTGGGGGTTGATATATCAGAGGTGGAATGTCTAGATGACATCATCATCATATGTGCTTCTTTGGGGAGGGGATCTAGACGACATTATCAGGACATTCGCAAAGGTCATGGATATCAAGAAGGATCTGGATATAGGAAATATTCGGATGATGTCATCGTCATATTCACAAGAGTTTGCACATTTACAAAGGACCTGGATATTAGTTAAGATCCAAATGCTTAGAAAACATCTGGATATTAACTAAGGTCCGAATATGAAGGGGATATCAGGACCTTAGTGAAGGTCCAGGATACTAAGATAATATCCAAGATGTTAGCTAAGATTCGGATGATGTCACCAAGATATTCATGTGAAAATGAATAAGTATGAAGATGGGAAACCCCTATGAAGGAAGGCATTTGAAGATTAAGGGGTTTTGGGTTTTTCTAGGTTTTTTGCAAAGATTTTCTAGATGAGATTTTAGAGATTTTACAAGGCGGATCACTAGGTTTTGAAGGATTTAAGGCCTGTAGGCCTAAAACCCAAGGGTTATCCAGATGTGCAGATATTCAAGGTGAACCATTTGACTATGGATGGAGGAAAATAGGTCAACATTTTGGTGACCTCTTAGGGATGTTTACCTGCTGAACAATTAGATCAGTGGCCTTAAACATCCATTGGGCATGGAGTCCAAAAGAGGAATGAAATAGGTCAAAACAACTGAAACTTGCCTCCTAAAACACACAAGAAAATAGGCCTGCATTCTCCTAATGACAATGCATCCTGTGTAAGGGCGCTTAGGGAAAGAGAAACCTAAAGCTAAAATGAACTAAAACAATATATACAAGACCTCATACCAACCTTAATGGTAAGGTTTGAGATGAATCCCATTAACTGAAATGGGTAAAACTTCACCATCCAACCTTGAAAGAATGAAGGCATTTGCTTGCTTGCAGCTGATGATGATATAAGGCTGACTCCAAAGTGCATCAAACTTGGTGTGGCCTCCAGGTTGGGCTCGGTTAGCTGTTGCAAGTATGAGGATAACCAGTGTTGTCATTGATGTTAACATACTCATATTGCATTAATGAGAAGGATTGAATGAGTTGTGTGCTGAGGATATTGAGGAAATTAGTCTCAATCAGGAACAGTGAAGAACAGTGATGACATTAAGGTAAGAGTCCAAGATAAGATGAAGATCAGAGGATGTGGTTTAAAGGGTTTGTAGATATGAGTCTTAAGATGCTCCAGTCAAGATTTTAGAGGTCCACATGAAGATCTGAAGAAGTTATGGTCGCTCAAGTAGAACTGGTTTCGACAAATGTTCAGTGGTGACAGAGTGTCACAGATTGGTCCGGTGAGCTCTGAAATTGCACTATCTCATTCTGCGGATTGGAGGGAGTGTTGAAGAAGTCTGTTTGAAGTGACAAATAGATTTGTTCATGGTTTGGAGGTTCGGAAGCACCTTTTTCATTATGACAGTGATGACAGATTGTGTTCTTGAAGTTCTGGATGAAGAAGAGAAGAATTCCAGTAAGATGATAAAGTGCGGATGTTCTTGATGACTCAGGAAAGGTTTTGGTGATCTTTGGATCATGTACAATTCTTATTGGCAGTCCGCATTGAAGTTAGAGTTTGCATTTGAAGAATAACCATGGATATTGGTGTTCTTCTTGAGACTGGCTGACCGGATGTATTACATGTCTTGCAAATGATCTTATAGGTGTTTGCCGACTTAGATGATTGTTCCTAAGTCGATGCCTTGTATAAATAAGGGATTGTGAATTTATTTTGAAGTGTGTCTTGGAGCGGATGAGTGTGGCATAGCGAAGAAGAAGAGCGAAAGGCAGAGCAAGAGTTTTTTTGGGCTTAAATGGAACTGATCCAAGCATGGTAAAGATGTCAATCTCTAGTTCAAGTTTGTGATACTTGTTGCTTTGTAGACAGTGTGTCTCTTGTAGGCAGTGTGCCTCTTGTGAGCAGTGTGCTCAAGTAGTGAGCCCTAATTGGCATGTGCCATCTATTTTTCTTATTCTTCTAATAGAGAATAATCCTTGGGTTAATCACCTCGTGGTTTTTCCCTTGACCGGGTTTTCCATGTCAAAATCTTGGTGTCTCATGTGTTGATGTGTATCTACTCTGGTGTTTATGCTTTATGCTTTCATGAGTGATTAATTGATATGCTATTAAATAACAAAGAGGATTTAAGTGTTTGAAATACAAGCAAGTTTTGTACAACTGATTCACCCCCCCTCTCAGTTGTGTGCCCTAAATCTAACAATTGGTATCAGAGCCAAGTTCCTCTAAAAAGAGCTTAACCACTTGAGGAGATCCAGGATGTCATCATACAAGAAGGATAGTCCGAAGTTTGATGGAACCAACTTCTCTCTCTAGAAAGGTCGCATGAAATGTCACTTGCAGTGTATGGGAAAGGCGTACTGGTCCATGGTCACAAAAGCTTATACACCTCCACAGGGTGGTCCGACAACTCTAAATGAAATCACAGATGCTGAAAACAATCTATGGACCAAAGAGGCTCTTCTAAGGACATTAACTGACTCAGAGCTCTCAAATGTTATTGACCTACCAACTGCCTATGAGATCTGGATTAAACTGGAACTTCTGCATGAAGGAGATGAGTATGTTAAGAGTGCAAGGTTGCAGAGTCTCAAAGGGAAATTTGAAAGACTGAAGATGAGAGATGATGAAAATATTACTACCTTTATGCCAAGAGTAAATGAGCTGGTGTGTGGAATTAGGAATGTTGGTGGAGTTTTGGATGAAAATGAGATTGTTGGAAAAATTCTCAGATCCCTTCTTGCTGCCTACAAAATTAAGGTTGCTGCCATTGATGAATTTAGAGCCCATACAACTATCACAAGAGACCAATTGGCTGGCAAGCTGGCTACATTTGAAATGACCAAATTTGGAGATGATCCCCCCAAAACTGAATCTACATTCAAAGCCAGTGCCTCTATGAAAGGTAAACAAAGATTTGATCCGAGAGAAAACTCTTCAAGCAAGCTGTCATGGTATGATCAAGCAAGAAGAGACATGGAAGTGGAAGAAGCAGAAACAACTCAACTTGAAGCCCTCATTGCAAAGAGACTACCAAGAGGATTCGGTAAGTATGAAGGAAAATTACCCTTTAAGTGCTTCAACTACAATAAGATTGGTCATTTTGCCTCTAGATGTCCGGAAAGATCTACAAGGTCAAATTCTAACAGACAAAGGTTCCAAAAGAATCGTTATTATGTTCATGAAGAAGATGAGAATGAAGGATTAATAGATGATGAATTAGAGATAGGAAACAAATCTAGAAATGAATGGTGTTTATTGCCATCAAGGAAGAAGATCTAATATCCTCTGAATCTGTCAATCATAAGGTTGCAGAAAGACCTTTGGCTTCCCAAGTTGAAGAAAAGGATGATTGGGTTATTGACAGTGGATGCTCTCACCATATGACAGGTGACAAGAACAAGTTCTTAGATTTGGAAAGGTATGAAGGAGGAATGGTAAAGTTTGGTGATAATTCTGCTGGTAGAATCAGAGGTAGGGGAACTATTTCTTTTGATGGAAAGAACAAAACCAGTAATGTACTATATGTTGAAGGATTGAAGCACAATCTTCTCAGTGTTGGACAGTTGGTGGACAAAGGTTATGATCTTCAGTTCAAGAATGGAAGATGCAGGATCTTTGAAAGCTCCAGAACTGAGATTGCATCCGGTACTCAAACAAAAGGTAATATCTTCCATCTAGTTGGTACTAATAAAAGTTGTCTGTTTGTTCAAGTTGATCAGAGTTGGTTATGGCATAGAAGGATGTGTCATGTAAATTTTGATAACATCATCAAGATAAGCAATACTTAGGCTGTAAGAGATCTTCTAAAATTGGTAAAACCTACAAATAGTTTGTGCAAAGAATGTCAGCTGGGTAAACAGAGCAGAGTCTCATTCAAAAGTAAGGATCAGTCCTCTACCAGATTATTGGAATTAGTTCATACTGATCTATGTGGTCCGACAAAAATTAAGAGTATGCAAGGTGATAGATATTTCATGTTACTGATTGATGACCATTCCTGGATGATGTGGGTTACATTTCTGAAAGAGAAATCAGAAGCTTTTGAGAAGTTCAAAATCTTCAAGGCTATGGTAGAGAATCAAACCAGATTAAAACTGAAATGTCTGAGGTCTGATAGAGGTGGTGAATTCACATCCGGTGAATTCATAGATTTTTGTGAGAAGCATGGTATAAAAAGACAATTATCTACTCCTAGGACTCCACAATAGAATGGAGTAGTAGAGAGAAAGAACTGGACCATCCAGGAAGCATCCAAGACAATGATGATGGAAGCAAATATTCCCCAGATGTTTTGGAGAGAAGCTGTCAGCACTGCAGTCTATACTCTCAATTGAGTTCAAATCAAAAGCAATACCGGTAAGACTCCTTATGAACTTTGGTTTGGTATCACTCCTACTGTGAGATATTTTAGAGTATTTGGTAGCAAATGTTACATTAAAAGAGATGAAGATCTAGGAAAGTTTGATGTTAGAAGTGATGAAGGAACTTTCTTGGGTTACTCCACTCAAAGCAAAGCATATCGGTGTTACAATAAGAGACTGAGAAAGATGATAGAAAGTACAAATGTGAAGGTTGATGAAGGAATTAAGAAGCCCTCAAGGTTTTATGAATATGATGAAGATGATCAGAATGGTTCTCTGGTTCAAGGAGATCAATCCTCCTCTGAAAGTCAGATTCAGACTGATCTGGTAAATCAGGAAGAAGAGATAGGTCTGAATGAGCCTGATCAAGAAATAGAAGTGCAAGAAACTCCCAAAGTTCTAAGGTATGTAATACTGAACCACTCTGAAGATCATATCATAGGTGACAAAAGCAAAGGTGTGCAAACTAGAAGGAAAATTGCTCAAAATTCAGGTGAATGTTGTCTAATTTCAAAGATTAAACCTAAGACAATAAATGAAGCCTGCAATGATGAAAATTGGACCAAAGAAATGAAGGAAGAGTTGATGCAAATTGAGAAAAATCACACTTGGGATCTTGTTTCTAGACCTAGAAACAAGAATGTGATTGGAACCAAATGGGTCTTCCGGAACAAACTAAATGAAGTTGGTGAAGTAATCAGAAATAAAGCCAGATTAGTCTGCAAAGGCTACTCTCAAATAGAAGGGATTGATTTTGAGGAAACCTTTGCTCCGGTGGCAAGAATTGAAGCAGTCAGACTATTTCTTGCATTTGCTGCCTTCAAGGATTTCAAAGTGTATCAGATGGATGTCAAATCTGCTTTCCTAAATGGTGACTTAGAAGAAGTGTACATTGAACAACCAGATGGATTTCAGTTATATGAGCATGGTAATATGGTTTGCAAATTAAAGAAGGCACTATATGGTCTAAAGAAAGCCCCAAGAGCATGGTATGAGAGGCTGGACAAACATCTTTTGAAGATTGGTTTCAACAAAGGTACTGCTGATAGTAACCTATATTTCAAAATTGATCATGAAAACATCTTGATTGTTGAAGTATTTGTTGATGATATCATCTTTGGAGGAAGAGACAGTGTGTATAAAACCTTTGCAAATCAAATGAAAAGTGAGTTTGAAATGTCAATGCTCGATGAAATAAATTTCTTCTTGGGTCTGCAAGTTACTCAGATAAAGAAAGGAATCTTTATCTCTTAGACCAAATATGTGAAAGAATTGTTGAGAAAATTTGGAAAGGAAGATTCAAAGCCAATGAACACTCCCATGGCAATCGGATGTAAGTTGAGCAAAGATGATGACTCTCCTAAAACAGATCAGACCAAGTACAGATCAATGATTGGAGGATTATTGTATCTCACTGAGACTAGACCAGATATAATGCAGCTTGTGGTGAGATTCCAGGCTGATCCTAGAGAATCTCATGTCATGGCAATCAAAAGAATTTTTAGGTACTTAAAAGGAACAATTGAGTATTGTCTATGGTATCCTAGAGATCATGATTTTTCTCTTCATGCATATACAGATGCAGATTGGGCAGGAGATGTGGATGATAGGAAGAATACAAGTGGATGAGCATTCTTTTTGGGAAAAGGGTTGGTTTCTTGGCTAAGAAAGAAACAAGAGGCAATATCCCTATCTACAACTGAAGTAGAATACATTGTAGCAGCAGGAAGTTGCACTCAACTTTTGTGGATGAAGTAGATGCTAAGAGATATTCAAGTAGAATATGAGGAGCCTATCACAATTTTCTATGATAATTCAACTGCAATAAATATTTCTAAGAATCCGGTGTTGCATTCTAAGACCAAGCATATATCTATCAAGTTTCACTTTTTGAGAGAGCAAGTGAATAAGGGTGAAGTCAGATTAGAGTATGTGCCCTCCAAGGATCAGCTTGCAAATATTTTTACTAAACCTCTTCCCAAGGACTCTTTTGAGTATCTCAGGGAGAAGTTAGGGGTCATTGCCCCTCTGATAATGAACTAGGATGCACTGATGTGCATCAGTCTGGTGGATATCATAGTCATATCTTGTGATCCAGATTGGTGATGGGGAGCTGCTACTTAGGGGGAGCAGCTGGTATGTTTCTGATGTGTTAAAGTTGCAAGTATGAGCCCTTTGCCATTGATGTCAAAGGGGGAGAGAAGACATGTGAAAAACAAGTGGTTGATGATCAAAGGGGAGCAGTAAAGAAAGAGAAGACATGTGAAGAGTTGTTGCTAATAGGGGGAGCTATGACAGAAAGGAGAAGTTCTTGTCTTGATGGGTTTTCACATCATATGTTGCCATCAATGACAAAGGGGGAGATTGTTGCAAGTATGAGGATAACTTGTGTTTTTATTGATGTCAACATACTTATATTACATTAATGAGAAGGATTGAATGAGCTGTGTGTTGAGGATATTGAGGAAATTAGTCTCAATCAGGAACGGTGAAGAACAGTGATGACAATAAGGTAAAAGTCCAAGATAAGATGAAGATCAGAGGATGCAGTTTAAAGGGTTTGTAGATATGAGTCTTAAGATGCTCCAGTCAAGATTTCAGAGGTCTGCATAAAGATCTGAAGAAGTTATGGTCGCTCAAGTAGAACCGGTTCTGATAAATGTTCAGTGGTGACAGAGTGTCATAGATTGGTCCGGTGAGCTCCAGAATTGCATTATCTCATTCTGTGGATTGGAGGGAGTGTTGAAGAAGTCCGTTTGAAGTGACAAATAGATTTGTTCATGGTTCGGAGGTCTGGAAGCATCTTTTTCATTATGACAGTGATGACAGACTGTGTTCTTGAAGTTCCAGATGAAGAAGAGAAGAATTCCAGTAAGATGATAAAGTGCGGATGTTCTTGATGACTCAGGAAAGGTTTTGGTGATCTTTGGATCGTGTACAATTCTTATTGGTGGTCTACATTGAAGTTAGAGTTTACATTTGAAGAATAACCACGGATATTGGTGTTCTTCTTGAGACTGGCCGACTAGATGTATTACACGTCTTACGAATGATCTTGTAGGTGTTTGCCGACTTAGATAATTGTTTCTAAGTCGATGCCTTGTATAAATAAGGGATTGTGAATTCATTTTGAAGTGTGTCTTGGAGCGGATGAGTGTGGCATAGCGAAGAAGAAGAGCGAAAGGTAGAGCAAGAGTTTTTTTGGGCTTAAATGGAACTGATCTAGGCATGGTAAAGATGTCAATCTCCAGTTCAATTTTGTGATACTTGTTTCTTTGTAGACAGTGTGTCTCTTGTAGGCAGTGTGCCTCTTGTGAGTAGTGTGCTTGGGCAGTGAGCCCTAATTGGCATGTGCCATCTATTTTTCTTATTCTTCTAACAGAGAATAATCCTTGGGTTAATCACCCTGTGGTTTTTCCCTTGACTGGGTTTTCCACGTAAAAATCTTGGTGTCTCATGTGTTGATGTGTATCTGCTCTGGTGTTTATGCTTTATGCTTTCATGAGTGATTAATTGATATGCTATTAAATAACAAAGAGGATTTAAGTGTTTGAAATACAAGCAAGTTTTGTACAACTGATTCACCCCCCCCTCAGTTGTGTGCCCTAAATCTAACATTAGCATCCCATTTTAGAACAAGATCACCTTCCCTGAAGGTCTGGATCTTAGTTTTTTGTCAAAATACTTCTTGGTCTACAGCTGATGTTCTTCTAATGTGATCATGGCTGACTATCTTTTCTCTTCTAATTCAATTAGTTCAGCCACCCTGATAGACCTTGCATCCTCTCCTTCTAATGCTAACTGATGAGCCAGATCTAGTGTAGGAAATTCTAAGGATATAGGCAATCTAGCCTCTCTTCCATACACTAGAACAAAAGGAGAGTTCCTAATGGCCCTCTTGTATGTGATCCTATCAGCCCAAAGAGCTAATATGATCTTATTGTGCCATTGGCTCTGGTTTGTCTCCATGGTCCTCTTCAGAATCCTGATCAAGTTCTTATTGGTGGACTCAGCGAGCCCATTACCTTAATGGTAATAATTGGATGAAGACTTCAAGAACACATTGTACTTAAGAGCCCAATCAGCAATCATAAAACTAGAAAATGCTTTTACATTATCAGAAATGATAGTATGAGCTCCAAACCTTGTCATGATTTCTTCTAAGAAATCCATGATAGATGACTGAGTGGCCTCCAAGAGTGGGACTACTCCAACCCACCTAGTGAAATAATCTGTTGCAGTCAAAACCCACTTGTGACCAGCACTAGAAGAGGGATTTATCATTCCAATGAAATCTAATCCCCACTATGAAAAGGGGTGATAAGCCTGAATAGGATGGAGTGGAAGTACCGCTAATCTTTTCTTTCCTGCAAAGAGAGCACACTCTTTGCATCTTCTTACCCACATAT
Organism: Cunninghamia lanceolata; assembly: GCA_027924645.1. Taxonomy (NCBI): domain Eukaryota; kingdom Viridiplantae; phylum Streptophyta; class Pinopsida; order Cupressales; family Cupressaceae; genus Cunninghamia; species Cunninghamia lanceolata. The sequence continues at coordinate 10,155,164 of BSBN01000579.1, read as the reverse complement.
GGGCATCATTGAACAATGTGGGCCAAAAATAACCTGCCCTCATTATTTTCATTATTGTAGCTCTAGTAGAGAAATGGCCACCAACTGGGCCATCATGAAACTCACTAAGAAGTGGGTCATCCCACAATAATGGGTTACACTTTTTGGCCAAACATGACATTGAAATCAAAATTTTGAAATAAATCTTCACTTTCTGACACCTATAGCTGCTAAACCATTAGGAATTTGAAGATCATGTGAACTAGTGATTTGTGAGATTTTATTTGTAGATTTTAAATATATTTTTTTTAAAAAATGGAGTTAAATTGTAAAATTTTTTGCGTCTCCTTTGATAACTAGTTTTTAAGAGTAAACAACATTTTGATTCTTTAGCACATAACTTTTTTTCTAGAAAGGATAAAATTTTGATTCTTTTGAATTTATATTGGTAACATCGATATATAGGGCATGCATTTGGTTTCATAATGTTTTGTTAATATTTTGTTTTTAATTAAGTTTTGAAGTCGAACCAATTATAATTTAGACATAGGCGTATTCTGTAAAACATACCTTTTTCTGTATGTAACAAAATTCAAATTTTTTTTTTGGTTGAAACAAGGACATCAATAACTAGGGCATAGATATTTTTTAGAATTTTTTTTCACTAATTTACTAATTTTCCATGTGTGTAGAACAACGAACTTGATGTTTGGTGAAAAACCAACATTCACAAGAAATAAAAAATAAATATAATATTCAAATTAAATATATTTAAAATTATACTTTTTGGGAAGCTTATAATAAGGACTACATACTTACAAAACATAAATTTTAAATGAATTCATTTGATCCTCAAGAAGGTAAATCAAAAGTGGTTTTTTATCATCATTTTGATAGGTATAGAGGAGACTCCATTATAGGTATGGTTTAAAACTAGCGGGGTTCTATCCAAGGGGGTTTGAATCTAAGGGGTTTGATCAACTCTCTTTAATTAAAATCCTTTAAATGGAACCTTTCAAGGATTAAGTCATTATATTTTCTAAAAATATGTGATTTCAGCAAAAATTAGGATGTCCCAGAAAGTGTAACCCATTATTGTGGTAGCAACCAAGTCTATCAACCTAATCTTCTTCTATACATCTCAGTAAGACTCCATCCAAGTTTCTTTTGAAGAGAACGCCATCTACCAAAGCATAAGGGATAGATTGCAGCCTAAAATGTCTTCTTTTGGTTCTGTCTAGTCCATAGGGATACTCACCAGTGGATAGGAAACTAGCCATATCTGTTGTCCAAGAACTCACAACTGATGGCTCAGCCGTAGGTTCCTCCTCATTTGAATGATAGGATGAATTCACTTTATGTATTGAAGTCTGAGCTAGTTGTTCACATAATCCTCTGCCTCTAATCAACTTAGCGGCTTTGATGACCACATCATACTCTAGGATCTTAGTGACCCAGCTAGCTCGCTTTTCACTAATCTCTATCCCCAAATTATGTAATCTCACTGTTTAGTGGAAAATTGGATTTGTAAATGTTTTAGTGTTTTGATGTTTAAATCCTCCTCTCCACTATACATTCAAGGATCTAGGCTCAAGTGGCAAGCACTATCATACCCTAGATCACTTGTGAGATGTAGGGAAACTTGGATTAGGGAATTTAATTATCAATTTTCCTTCTCCTATCCTCAATTGACCATTAAAACCTTAATTATGTAAATACAACAACAAATTGATGAATAATAGAAAAAGCTCTTGCAGACAAGAGTAAAATACCAAATCATAGAGTACGTGTTTTCAGGGTTCCGAAGTGGAACAGTCAGGGAAACTAGAGCGGGCAACCTAGTCCAAGGTACCAATTTCTTCACGGGATCTGGACCTCCTTCCGACACTGATCAGCCTTGTAACTTCTATTTCCAAAAATTTATCTGTGGAGGACACTAAAGCGAGTGCCCAAGTCCTGGAAATGCTCCAATGTCCTGCTTCTCTTTAGATCCTAAATCCTTGATGCCTACCAATCCTTCCTGCAACTTCACTTTTCCCAAATGCGACACCTGTAACCTGCAATCATAAGATTTGGTTTGCGGGTTGTGATGTTTAGAGGCTTGCCTCAGTCAAGCCCTAGAGGACACTTAAGTCTCTGAACACCGTTGTCAAATAAAGAGTACATGCCCTTGTGAGGCAGAGGCAAAAACCAAAGGAATCAATGATGAAAACACAATATTATGTCACCTTATAGTGAATCTCTCATGGGAGGAAGATGCTCTTCATTCCATGAGGAAATTGATGCTCAGATCTACAAATATCAACACACAAAACACAAAAGTCTGCTCTTGCAACACAATGAAAGTCATGAATCACCTTGAGAACACTTAAACATCACAATTGCCATCTAGTTTACAAATGAATGCCTAAACATGCTTTTATATGCAACTACAAACACTCCCGCCAAGATTTCAAAAATCAAAACTTACCGTGTCGGCAAAAGGACCAAATAACGGTCATAAACTGACACTTAAATTTTGGGCCTGACCAAAAATAGGGCAAGACTAGGGCGTGGGCGTCCAAGTCCTCCCCCCTATTTTGGGTAGGGTTAAGGTCAAGGGGGTCCTCCTAGGTCCACTTTGCCATGAAACCTAGGCCTCATTCCATCAGGATGCCAAAATATGAACTAAGATGTCCTAAATGCATGCAAAAGACCCAGGAGCTAAGCCTTATGAGGGAAAAGCCCCCAAGGGAACATTTTTTGATGTTACACTCACACACACTAGGATGAGAAACTAAAAATTTAATATGATTCTTTCCAGCATATATCTAAATTTCTTTAAAGTTCTAACAATGGAAAATACATGTTTATCCATGGGGCTATATCTGACCTCATAATCCTTCAAGGTCTGACTAAAGAAGGCCAGGGGCTGCTCCAGTCCATGTTCATTTTGCTACATCAAGATTGCAACAATACTGCTCTCTCCTCCATACTCATAGAGGACAAAGTCCTCATAATTCAGGTTCATGAGAGTAGGTGCTTGGGCAATCTCTTCCTTGATCTTCTGAAAACCATCCTTCCCTTCTTTAGTCCATTTGAAGACTATATCTTTTTTGAGCATAAGGCTTAGAGGCCTCACCATGCTAGCACAGTTAGGGATGAATTTACTAACAAAGTTGATCTGCCCTAAAAATGATTGTAAAGAGTTTTTGTGAGCAGGCAGGGAAAGAGAAAGGAGAGATGATGTTCTATTAGGGTCTATGGATATTCCATCCTCGGACACTATGTGGCCCAAAAGCTTACCCTGGGCGATAGCGAAAATATATTTCTTAGGATTTAGAGACACCCCAAACTCTCTGCATCTTTGGAAAACTTTCTCCAGATGCTCCATGTGATTTTCTCCCTTCTTGGAGAAGACTATGATGTCATCTAGGTAAATCAAGATGAACCTATTTATAAATCCTTTGAAGGCAATATCCATTGCCCTTTGAAATGTGGCACCAACATTAGAAAAACCAAATGGTATTTTTGCATATGCCATGATTCCCTATTTGGTTGTGAATGTCATCTTAAATCTATCCTCCTCTCTAATAATGATCTGGTTATAGCTAGAGAAGCCATCTAATAATGAAAACCTCTCTACCCCTACAACTGTTTGTAAAATTTGATCCATAGAGGGTAGAGGGTAATGATCCTTCAGAGAAGCCTGATTCAGGTCCCTGAAGTTTACACAGAGCCTAATCTCTCTATTCTTCTTTCTCACAGGCACTAGATTAGCAACCCAAGTAGAATACTTGATAGGGAAGATAATCCTTGCTTGTATGATCTTAGCGAGCTCTTTTCTCATGAGTGGCTTAATTTTTGTGTTTATAGGTCGCTGCTTTTGGTGAACTAGCTTGTAGTTGGGATCTAGATCAAGGGTATGTTGAGCCACATCCAGATTGAATCCTTTAAGATCTTCATATATCCATGCCAGGACATCATTTTCCTAGCAGCAATTATTTACCTGGGGTGACTGTCACCTTCTGGTAATCTTCTTTCTTGAAGGTCATGTTATTTTTCTCACCCCTGAACTCATCATCAGGGTGAAGATGGCCTCAAGAGTAACTAGACCCTTGGACAACTTGTTTGATTCGATATGGATGATCTGATCACTATAGGATTCTTGTAACCTACGTTACGCCCTTGAAGAGAACTCATCTTCATTCTAGATGAAGCATACGATCTGCTCATCACTATCAAAAATTTGCCAATGAATATTATTGTCAGGAATAGAAGGCCTGATGATCATTTTCACATGTTGATCGGGACCTTGAAACAAGTTTGTAGGTGAGGAAAATTGAGCTCCCACCATTTCTAATTGATCAGCCTCTAACACTAGTACAAAAACAAGTACATAAATAACAATATATTACTAAAAAAACTACTAAAAACTGCTTATAAATGACCAAACATGGTCATGTGACCATTAGTAGTTTATTGCCAGTCATTTATAATGCAACCAAATTGATGACTAAACCATTTTTAGTCATTTATTGGTTGTTTTGATTGATCGATTTGGTAGTATATTTAATCATTGATTTAGTCATTGATTGCTGTAATCTGGTCACTTATTTAGTCATTTTTTATTCACTGATATATTTAGTCATTGATTGTTGTTAATTGGTCACTTATTTAGTCATTTTTATTCACTAATTTCCTTCCATTGGTAGTTTATTTAGTCACTAATTTTAATCATCATTTTGATCAATTTGGTAGTTTATTTAATTATTTTTGTTCACTAATTTTTGTCAACTGCTTTATATTGATACATTGTTTATTAAACATCATATCACTAGTTGCAAAGAGAAACACAAGTCTTGAAAAAGGAATATTGTTGTCTTTATTAATTTGAAAAGAGTTGTTGTTACATAAAATCTCTTGAAAAAGAGTTACAAGGCAACTATTACTATTGCAAAAGAAGAAAGAACTAAAGAATAAAAGTCCTCTGAGAAGACCTTAAATAGAGAAGCCTTCAAACAAAAAAATTTCCATGAAGAGAAGGATGCAATTCCTTGTAATCTTTGACAACATATCATAAGAAGTCCATATTCCACCTTCTGCAATTCACAGTCAAAACTACTTCCCTCAAAACCCTATGTCACCATGGTTTAAACCTCAATGAAGCCTTAATTGCAATCTTGACTATGTAGGGTTTGGATTTCACTGCCTTGCTATTTGCTGCCATCTTTATACATTGCAAACTTTACCTTGAAAGCATTTGAAACCTCCAATGTATACCTCAGTTCAAAAATCCCATAATGAGACTAATACACAACAAGAAGTCACTGTCTCAAAACCTTTAAGATTGCAAACTATCAAGTGAAACAAGGAACACACTAGGCACATCCAACATTCCTCTCAAGGTCCAACAAAATATATGAAAAGCCAAGAAACAAAACACAATTACTAAGAATATATTGTGCATTTGAGACTTGACTGCCACCTATGCAAAAATTGCACTTGAGACTATCCTCCTTGATCATTGTCTTTACAACCCTACTGCTTCTGTGCTCTTTATTGTCACTGATAATTAGCATTGTGTTTCCATGCCACCATATTTCTTGCATTTAATACCTTTGCCTCCCTATGCATAAGATCATGTTTGCATTGTGTTTCACAATAACCACTGTGACTCCTATTCATCCATGTATTCTGCTATCTCCAAGCCTTGGCACATAGAAGTGCCTAAATGCATTGTCACGGTTTCCTCTTTTTGTATACTGACACTCTTTGAAAACACCATCTTATATTCATATGCACTCTAATATTGAAGCATACACAAAAGACAGAACCTTAAGCTTCTACTCCATACAAATATTAAATGCTTCATATTCAAATGAGCCAAAATACTGAAATGTCCACTTGTTAACTCAAGGACCACTGGCACAACATTCAGGCGTGTTGGTAATTCTCCAAAACTCCTCCAGCTACCTCATTTGGATCATTCACTTTAGGCACATGTGTAATGCATCGTTCCATTTTCTTAGACTTGCAGGTAAAAAATAATTATTCATGGTATTTCTTATATAAGATAAAATTAGTATCATATTACAGGATAATAAAAACTGACAAAGCACTTTAGAAAAAAAATAGTTCTTTTGCTCTGTATTGCAATGCAACACAGATGCAATAACAGAAACTTCATCCAAAGTTTGACTGCCAAGAAAATGGTCTGCAAAAAAATCAATATTCATTGAAATGGAATACAGACGGGAAATAACACAAGCTGATATGCAAATTAATTGTAATGTATCCAAAAGTTTTTAGTAAATTAGCTGGGGATATCCTTATAAATATCACAAATGCAAGTACTAGCCATTATATTACTTTTTTAGAAAATAATCCTCCAAATGTCTAAATCAACTCAAAGTTGGAATTTTAGACAACATGACTTTAAGTTGTTTAGGTGTCACTAGTAGAAACACAAGTAGTCCATACCTGGGTAGTTGCAACTACAACAAATGACAAAATCCCTCTATCCTTCATGCTTTGATGGATGTCCATACCCTGTTCCAAAGCTCCCATTTTAGCACAGGCAGGGAGTATGCTAGCAAAGGTTGTCAAATTTGGCTTTACACCTACTAATTGCATTTGCTTGAAAGTTTCTAAAGCATTTTCAACAAATCCATTTTGTGCATATCCCGCAACATTGTATTCCATGAGATGACATCTCTTTGAGAAATTTTGCTAAATAGTTTACATGCCTTGTCAATGCTTCCACATTTTGCATACATGTCTACCAGGGTAGTTGTAACTACAACAAATGACAAAATTCCTCCATCCTTCATGCTTTGATGGATGTCCATACCCTGTTCCAAAGCTCCCATTTTGGCATAGGCAGGGAGTATGCTGGCAAAGGTTGTCAAATTTGGCTTTACACCTGCTAATTGGATTTTCTTGAAAGTTTATAAAGCCTTTTCAACAAATCCATTTTGTGCATATCCCACAACCATTACATTCCATGAGATGACATCTCTTCTGCCAAACAGTTCACATGCCTTGTCAATGCTTCCACATTTTGTATACATGTCTACCAGGGTAGTTGCAACTACAACAAATTACAAAATTCCTCTATCCTTCATGCTTTGATGGATGTCCATACCCTGTTCCAAAGCTCCCATTTTGGCATAGGCAGGGAGTATGCTGGCAAAGGTTGTCAAATTTGGCTTTACACTTGCTAATTGCATTTTCTTGAAAGTTCCTAAAGCCTTTTCAACAAATCCATTTTGTGCATATCCCACAACCATTGTGTTCCATGAGATGACATCTCTTTGAGGCATTCTGCCAAACAATTCACATGCCTTGTCAATGCTTCCACATTTTGCATACATGTCTACTAGGGCAATTGTGTAGAAGACCGCCGCAACATTGCAAGGTGGTTGTTGGACCTTTGTGGTGATGTGAGGAAACTCCCCGTATCACCGTGAAGGCCCAACAACCACCTTGCGATGTTACGGTGACCCGAGCATAAGAGTGGATGCTCCTTCCATTGAAAGTTTGGATCGATATCCCCATTATTCCTCCAATAGATGCAAATGTAGGTAAGCGGTCCCCATGGGCATACTAATAATGAAGAGAGGGAGAGATTATGGAGCGAAACATGGTACCCAAGTAGATGTTTTTGAATTCATCATGGGTGAGGTCTGCAAACTTGTTGAGGCCCGACCTATGAGACTCATTCTTCTGGTTGTGTGCCTCTATATAAGCAAGGTTATTCTTGAATATGTAGAACCGTTCTTCTTTCTCAAGTAGGTCATTGTAGGCTTTGCCATGCTCGCCCATCCATTGTTCATAAAGGTGGAGGAGCTCCTCCTCACCTCCTTTACACCAACCAATGCAAAGAAGAGCGAATAGAGCCAACAAAAATTTGGGTCTCTCCATCCCCATTATGAATTGAATTGTATCTATCCTCAGTGAATATGGCCATGGAAATTAAAATTTTATATATTTTTGGATATTGAAATTTTGATACCCGCTCTCCCGCAAGAACTTCAAGTCATGCCTGTGGTGATGCGAGAAAGCCCCACATCACCACGGGCATGACTTGAAGTGCTTATGGGAGAGCAGGTATCCATGAAGAATGCAAAGGAAACATTACTAAAGGAGTTTCTTATGACAACTCTTCAACCTATGTAGGAGGGAAGAGATGTTTGTAGAAGGTTGAAGGCTAAGATGAAGGTATAGATGACTGTCAAGCATGAATAATAGAGACAAAGTATGGGTGAAGGCAGAGTATGTTTAGTACAAAGACCCATCTCAGTCTGTAAGTGCTCAAATGGAAGACTTGCTGAGGCAAATGACTCTAGAAGAGAAGATTAGACAAATGACCTAGATTGAAAGAGAGGTCTCTTATGCAAATGTCATGAAACAATAATACATTGGGAGTGTGCTTAGTGGTGGAAGAAGTGTGTCTGCTCCCAAGGCAACTACTGCAATGTGAGTCAATCTAGTAAACAAACTTCATAAGGGTGCCATGTCAACTAGGCTGCAGATCCCAATGATATATGGCATCAATGTTGTGCATGGCTATAACAATGTTTATGGAGCTACTATATTTCCCCACAATGTTGGCCTTGGAGCAACAAGGGATCCTAATCTGGTGAAAAGAATCGGTGCTGCTACAGCTCTAGAAGTTGAGCCACAGGCATTCCTTATACGTTTGCTCCTTGTGTTGATGTCTGCAGAGATCCTAGATGGGGGCACTGCTATGAGAGCTATAGTGAGCATCCAACCATTGTGAAAGCCATGACATAAATCATCTTTGGCCTACAAGGCACACCTCCTGCTAATGCTACTAAGGGAATTCCCTTTGTAGCAGGATAGTCAAATGTTGTAGCTTGTGCCAAACACTTTGTGGGAGATGGGGGCACAACCAAGGGTATCAATGAGAACAACACTGTAATCAGTTACAAAGGTTTAATCAGTATCCACATGATTCCCTATTTTGATGCTATTGTCAAAGGGGTCTCAATTATTATGGTTTCATATTCTAGCTAGAATGAAGAGAAAATGCATGCTAACCGCTTCCTTGTTTCTCATGTTCTAAAGAAGTAGCTTCGCTTTAAAGGCTTTGTTATTTCAGATTGGCAGGGAATTGACAAAATAACTACTTTGGTTGGTGCTAATTATACTCTTTCTATCTTAGAAGGTGTAGGTGTAGGGATTGACATGGTAATGGTTCCTTTCAATTTGTTTAGTGGAAAATTGGATTTGTTAATGTTTTAGTGTTTTGATGTTTAAATCATCCTTTCCACTTAACATTCAAGGATCTAGGGTCGAGTGGCAATTCACTATCATACCCTAGATCGCTGTGAGATGTAGGGAAACTTGGATTAGGGAATTTAATTATCAATTTCTCTTCTCTTTTGCTCAATTGACCATTAAAACCCTAATTATGCAAATACGACAATAAACTGACGAATAACGGAAAAAGATCTTGCCAGTGGGAGTAAAATAGCCAATCATAGAGTACCTATTTTTGAGGTTCCAAGGTGGAACAATCGGGAACACTGATGCAAGCACCCTAGTCCAAGGTACCAGTTTCTCCGTAGGATTAGGACCTCCTTCCGACACTAATTAGTCCTGTAACTTCTGTTTCTAGAAATTTATCTGCGGAGGACACTAGTGCGAGAACCCAAGTCCTAGAAATGCTCCAGTGTCCTACTTCTCTTTGGATCCTGAATCCTTGATGTCTTCCAATCCTTCTTGCAACTTCACTTTTCCCAAATGCGACACCTGTAACCTGCAATCACAAGACTTTGGGAGAGAGTTGTGGTGTTTAGAGGCTTGCCTCGGTCAAACCCCGAAGGACACTTAAGTCTCTGAACACCGTTGTTAGATAGAAAGTGCATGCCCTTGTGAGGCAGAGGCAAAAACCAAAGGAATTGATAATGAAAAAATAATATAATGTCACCTTGTAGTGAAGATATCATGGGAGGAAGATGCTCTTCATTCCATGATGAATGGATACTCAAATCTGTAAATACAAACACATAAACCACACAAGTCTGCTCTTGCAACACAATGAAATCCTTGAATCACCTTGAGAACACAATAGTTTTCTAGTAATCATCTAATTGAAATCTAGTTTACAAATGAATGCCTAAACATGCTTTTATATGCAACTACAAACACTCCCACCAAGATTTTTGTAATTTAAACTTACCGTGTCGGCAAAGGACCCAAATAATGGTCATAAACTGACACCTAGAAATTAGGGCTACTCCAAAATAGGGTAGGACTAGGGCGCGGGCGCCCAAGTCCTCCCCCCTATTTTGGGTAGGGTACAACTCAAGGGGTCCTCCTAGGTCCCATTTGTTATGTTACCTAGGGCTCATTCCATTAGGATGCCAAATTATGAACTAAGATGTCCTAAATGTATGCAAAAAACTCGGGAGCTAAACCTTATGAGGGAAAAACCCCCAAGGGGACATTTTTTGACGTTACATTTAGCCCCCACTTTAATGTATGTATAAACGTGAGGCCAATATATGCATTAAATTAAGGTCACAAACACACCAAGCACAAAGAAGACACGCCAATCAAGTAGAAAACAGTAATAGGCACGCAAAAACACGGAGAAGACAGTTACAGTCACGCAGAACATGGAGTAGATAGTCAATGCATAGAAGACACATTAATTCATGGAAGAAAGGCATGATTTCTTTTCTTTTCTTTTTTTCTTTCATATACATGAAATGTAGATGCAAGTATAGGAAAGTAAACAAACCTCCATAATACAGGATGCACTACCCTAAGGCGCAGGTCTCTATATATATGGGGCAACACACATGCAAGACACACAAAACCTCCCAAAATGCAGGAAGCACTACCTGAAGGCATGGGTCTTTATACTGCATATGGGGCAATAAACACGTAAAATAAAGCAAACACACCAAAACACACACACTTGAAGACACGGAGAAAACACGACAGACAAGCGATGGAGTGTACCTATTTCTAGGTCCAACACCATCTCAGGCACATTATAGGCACACACTGACCATTAGGCTTTGCCACAACAATCACCGAATACACGCTTAAGGGTTGAGTTAGTCACATAACCGCTCCTCGCCTCCACAGAGGGCTTAAGAAAAAGGATATGCTTGATATCCCACCTCCGTAGAGGGCTTACATGATTGATTGATTGATTGCAAACAAACTTAGGATGCATGATACACTTATCACGTAGGTCATTGCACCTGAGAACAAACACATTGCTAACATCTACAATAGACAACTTACCTTATATATGCCCCCACCTTAACGTGGTTGATATCAGTTATCAATATCAAACACGTTAAGGTAGGAAGAAAACACATAAGGGAACACTGACTTTTGCAAAGCCCATGTGCCCTGGAGGTGACATGTACTTTACGATCACCAAATGTTCCCACAAACATATCCCTGCAAGAAACATATTAGTGTCTACAAAATTATGATAAACAACGACAACATCAATGCATATGATTAACCACACAAAGAGCCAAGGTTATGTAGGAGTACAATGAACACAAAGAGGGGGGTGAATCGGTGTTGAGTCAAAAACCACAATTTATGACTTTTCAAACTTGACAATGAAGTTTATCAAAAATTGAATTCAATACTTGAACAACCAAAATCAAATGTTCAATCATATGTAATTACAAAAGACATGAGATCATAACACAAAGAAATTAAGAGTGTAAAACCCTCCTGGGATAGAAAAACCACTCAAAACTGTCTCATTGGATTAAGCAAAAACCTCATTGGTTACATTGTTTAGAAGCACCAACTTCAAGGAGCACCAACCCCTAATACATACAAATAGGTCTCACTGACAATACAAGCCTCACTGGCTACAAGATGCCTCACTGGCTTTTCATCAATGTCTCACTGACAAAAATGAACAACACATTTATCAACTCTTTAAACATAATGTGCAAGACTTGATTGCCATTCAATCTGATTTGCACCATTTAAACTCTCATTCATCTCTTTAACAATTTTCTCATAGATGCATTTTCATCACACCCTTTATTCATCACATGTCCAGTATCACCTTCTCATCTATCTTCTCTCTTCAAGAGGATTTTTACAATAATATCTTCAACCCTACATATTGAATCACACAAAAAACATTCAAATAATATTCCTACAAAAACATTATATACAAGATGACTTGATGACCTTCCACATTCTATATAATCATTTTCATCCTGTCTCAATGAAGAACTTACAAAATACTTTTCATTTTTTTCTACAAAAACATTCATCTCCTTTGATTGAAAAATCTTCAACAAATTCCAATCAATTTTTGTCCCTATCAAAAATAAAATAATTTCTCTTCAATCTCCTATCATAACTTTTCATATTCCTTTGAGCACTTCAAAAATCCCTTCAAAATCTTCAATCTGCAAAATTAAATCATCTGCAAATACCATCAATTTTGCTCTCAAAAAAATATCTTCCATTTACAATGCACCTGCAATTTCTTTTCAAAAAGAATAACCCTTCATATCCTATAATTTGCAAAATCAATTCACTTCTAAAAAATCTTCAATGCTTTCACAATAAAATTTGCCTTCTAAAAGAAATCCACTTATTTGTTTCCAAGTCATGAGAATAGAAATAAACCTTCCATCATAGTCTCTCACAATCTTCACTCAATCATTACTCTTCCCATTTTAGAAAAAAAAAATTAACTTCCTCCTTTTTCTCCTCAAAGCACAAGATGGATTTAAAATAAGAAATAAATCTCTTAAAAAAACTCCTTAAAATCTTATAAAGTCCACTTATATTTTTCTACCAAATTTGTGCCCACCTTTTGCTCAATGCATATATAAAAATTACCTTTTTTAATGTCATAGGGATATAATATTTAGGGGGCCGATAAAACAAAGTCTCCAACTATTTTTTAAGCACTCATCACAATATACATTGAGCTCTCCATTTAATAAAGCATATTCAATGCTTTTTGAATTACTTCATAAAATCATTCCAACTTTAAATTAGACCCTCGAATATCTGATGCTCTTCAAAAACAATTAAAAACTTCAATTTAACTTTTTAGCACTCAAAAACCTTATGAGAAGACCGCTGTCGAAGGAGAAGGGGATGGGGCCGGTTAAGTCATATGTCTTAAACCCTTTGGTAGGTCACCATAAGTGATTTGACGTGCGATGACAGGTCACCAACTAAATATAACATAAAGTGTAAACTTAGATGAATTGGATTTAGAATTCTTATAATGGCACTTAAATGTTAAAACCATAAATCACTATACATATGAAATGAAGACCTCTCAACCATTAAATGCCACTGTCATTTTAATTTCTGCCACTAGAACTTGCAAGCACCTGTAACCTCTGTCATACCTCTTGTATGATATACTACATACTAAAAAAATCATGTCCTCTACTTGATATAGTACCATCCATGTTTAAGCATCATTGAGTCAAAGTATCATAATACTTTGAACCAAACACACATCATACCTTGAACAAGACATCTTGATCTTACAGGTACTACAAACACATCTTTGATGAGAGAATGAAGAACCCGATTTAATGATGACATCAATGAAGTACCTCAATGAAGCATGAACAAAAGAACCCTGTTAACAACATGGCATGAACATAACATTGTCAAAATATGAACTCAAGAAATGAACTCCTGAAATGTGACCATGAAACCATGAGCATCAACTTTCCTGAAATGATTAACACAAACAAGTTAGCATCAAACACCACTTAACGAACTCCTTCAAACACCACTACATGAGATGACCCAATACAAACAAGTATGAACCAAGTATGAACCAGTCATAAACATGGTGATCAAGAATGAACAAATATGAACACCAAACCATGAAGATATCTTGATGACATCTCTTATCAATCACTGATCCTGATGACATGAACAACTCCTGTCAATACCAACACCTTTTTGACATCAATAACAATCTACTTTCATCAATCTTCCCCTTTTTCATTGATGGCAAAACTACCTGATACTTTTTTTCTTTCTCCCCCTTTTTGACATCCGATGACAAAGACTAAAAAATAACTGCCCCTGAGAACAACTCCACTGAAAGAAGTTATAGCTTGATCATACCAATTACAATCACATTGCATAATGAGGACTTTGAAGACATAGACTCATGTTATCTTGTTATCTTCATATCAACCAAAAAAATTTAGATACCACTTACCAAAAATCTTTGATACCACTAGACTTTTCAAAAATTGAAGGCTCTTGATCACTTTTGCAATTTACTGTTCTAAACTTATCCTGAATGCTCTATCCTTGCACATATGCACCTTGAACAACATTTCAAACTTGAGAGCAACAAGACACCATGAAACACACATCTGAAAACTTACATCCTAAAGCACAATACCACTTCTTGTTACAATACCACTATAAAGATGAAGACTGACATATATCTGCTAACTCTTTATCTTTTCAATGAGGTTTAAATGAGAATACAATAATCAACTCCCCTTGAAATCATGCTACATCTTTATGCATTTAGAGGTGTCTCTTGTGCATTATGCACAAGCATAGGATCCATCTTCTCTTTCTCTTCCTTTTGTCTTCTTCTCCAAACCTTTACACTATCCTTCTTTTGCTTGATTAGAATATCTATCTTCTTGTCATATTTAGGTGATTTCACAGGACCATTTCTACAAAAAGATGTTCAATGACCAAATTTGTTACACTTATAACATTGGACATTGTAGTCTAGAATCCAAGAATCATAATTTCTTCTTGACAAACCATAGAAACTTTTATGATTATATCTTCCATACAAGCTACAATCTCTTTCCTTGTGACCTACTTGATTGCACTTGTAACAAACTAGATCAACATTCCTTATTGAAGGAGATTGACTTCTTCTGCAGTTAACTGCTTTGTGTCCAAAAAATGTGTAATTATACCTGTACATGTATGCTTGCCTTACTGGAGCAGTTCTTCTGAGATTTCTTCTTTAATTGTGCATTTTGACAAACTCTTCTTTGGTTCTCACCTCAGCTTCAATCTTCCTTTTGCCTTTAGTCTCAGGAGTAGTAGCATGATGACTTAGATCAATTGAATGTGAGCATTGTCCTTCTTCAAATCCTAGACCAGTTTTGTCTTTGAATCCTTTTTGTTTTTCCAAAAGGTCCTCAAGTTTGTCACTGCTTTTGCACATATGAATTTTCTTTCTCAAGTTAATGATCTCAGCTTCAAGAGTGTGACATTCTTTAACCTTGAAAACTAGCTCTTTGCTAGTAACATCAACTATCCTTTTACTTTCTTCAAGTGACAAATTTAAATCTGCAATTTGCTTCTCATAGCCATTGATCTTATTAACCATGATTTCATTTTCTTTTTGAAACTCATTTCTTTGAACATTTATCTCCTTGTTAAGTCTCTTGACTTCACTTAAAGCACATCTTAATTCACCTTCAAAGTCAATTTCAGCTTCTTCATTTTATGATTGTTCTTCACAAGTATTATCTTGATTTTCATTTATGATGGCCATGAAAAGTGTCTTTGCACCTTCCTTAAGAGAGTCTTCTGAAGCACTATATGTCATATTTGCATTCTTGATAAACAAATTCTTCTTCCTGAAATTAATCTTCTTCTTTGGATTGAATTGATTCTTCTGATATTGTTTCTTGTTCTCCTCTTCATCACTATCCACATCTTTATAAGGACATTTAGCTACATAATGTCCTATTTTTCCACATTCAAAACATTTGAATGGGAGTTTACCTTTGTATTTGCCAGTTGATCCTTTTTTCAACTTGCTCACAAATGATATCTCTTAATCATCATCCAACTCATCTAATTCACATTTTATTTCTTTCTCCTTTTTAATTGATTTGAATGCAGCCTATTTTCTTGGAGTATCATTACTGATTCTCATCTCAAAGGCAGTGAAGGTGCCATGAAGCTCATCAAAGGTGACTTTTCTCAAATCTGTTTCATCTACTGCAGACACTTTGGACTCATATTTTAGAGTTAGAGTCCTTAAGACTTTTGTTACAACTATCTTTTCTTCCAGAGTATCACCCAAACCTCTAATAGCATTCACAATTTGTTGAACCCTCAAGAGATAATCAGCCACCTTCTCATCATCACTCATCTTGAGACTTTCAAATTTTGCTCTGTAAGATTGTAATTTTGCTTCCTTGATTTTATCATCTCCTTGATAAATATTAGATAGCATGTCCCATATTGCCTTAGCTGACTTAGACTCCATAATTTTAACAAGTATCTCATTATCTAAGCCACATCATATTGCAATTTTGGCCTTAGCATTGTTTTCATAGGCCTTTTTCTCATCAGGTGTTGAAGGAGGATTTGTTGCAGTATATTCATTTTCAATGGCAGCATACACATCATACCCCAAGGAGGACAAATATGACTCCATCCTATACTTCCAGAAAGCATAATTAGACCCATCAAATAAAGGTGTTGTGTAGGATGAAAAACTCTCTTGACTTGCCATAACAAGTACTCCACACACAAGACCTACCCAAGATGATTAAGCTTCAAAAGGGAACCTATGCTCTGATACCAATTGTAGGAGTACAATAAACACTAAGAGGGGGGGGGGGTGAATCAGTGTTGAGTCAAAAACCACAATTTATGACTTTTCAAACTTGACAATGAAGTTTATCAAAAATTGAATTCAATACTTGAACAACCAAAATCAAATGTTCAATCATATGTAATTACAAAATACATGAGATCATAACACAAAGAAATTAAGAGTGGAAAACCCTCCTGGGGTAGAAAAACCACTCAAAACTACCTCACTGGTTTAAGCAAAAACATCACTGGTTACAATGTTTAGAAGCACCAACTTCAAGGAGCACCAACCCCTAATACATACAAATAGGTCTCACTGACAATACAAGCCTCATTGGCTACAAGATGCCTCACTGGCTTTTCATCAATGTCTCACTGACAAAAATGAACAAACACATTTATCAATTCTTCAAACATAATGTGCAAGACTTGATTGCATTCAATCTGATTTGCACCATTTAAACCCTCATTCATCTCTTTAATAATTTTCTCATAGATGCATTTTCATCACACCCTTTATTCATCACATGTCCAGTATCACCTTCTCATCTATCTTTTCTCTTCAAGAGGATTTTTACAATCTTCAACCTTGCATATTAAATCACACACAAAAAACATTCAAACAATATTCCTACAAAAACATTATATACAAGATGACTTGATGACCTTCCACATTCTGTATAATCATTTTCATCTTGTCTCAATGAAGAACTTGCAAAAGTCTTTTCATTTTCTTCCACAAAAACATTCATCTCCTTTGATTGAAAAATCTTCAACAAATTCCAATCAATTTTTGTCCCTGTCAAGAATAAAATAATTTCTCTTCAATCTCCTATCATAACTTTTCATATTCCTTTGAGCACTTCAAAAATCCCTTCAAAATCTTCAATATGCAAAATTAAATCATCTGCAAATACCATCAATTTTGTTCTCAAAAAAATATCTTCCATTTATAATGCACCTGCAATTTCTTTTCAAAAAGAATAACCCTTCATATCCTATAATCTGCAATATCAATTCACTTCTAAAAAATCTTCAATGCTTTCACAATAAAATTTGCCTTCTAAAAGAAATCCACTTATTTGTTTCCAAGTCATGAGAATAGAAATAAACCTTCCATCATAGTCTCTCACAATCTTCACTCAATCATTACTCTTCCCATTTTAGAAAAAAATAATTAACTTCCTCCTTTTTCTCCTCAAAGCACGAGATGGATTTAAAATAAAAAATAAATCTCTTAAAAAAAACTCCTTAAAATCTTATAAAGTCCACTTATATTTTTCTACCAAATTTGTGCCCACCTTTTGCTCAATGCATATATAAAAATTACCTTTTTTAATGTCATAGGGATATAATATTTAGGGGGCCGATAAAACAAAGTCTCCAACTATTTTTTAAGCACTCATCACAATATACATCGAGCTCTCCATTTAATAAAGCATATTCAATGCTTTTTGAATTACTTCATAAATTCATTCCAACTTTAAATTAGACCCTCGAATAACTGATGCTCTTCAAAAACAATTAAAAACTTCAATTTAACTTTTTAGCGCTCAAAAAACTTATGAGAAGACCGCTGTCGAAGGTGAAGGGGATGGGGCCGGTTAAGTTATATGTCTTAAACCCTTTGGCAAGTCACCATAAATGATTTGACCTGCGATGACAGGTCACCAACTAAATATAACATAAAGTGCAAACTTAGATGAATTGGATTTAGAATCTTTATAATGGCACTTAAATGTTAAAACCATCAATCACTATACATATGAAATGAAGACCTCTCAAACATTAAATGCCATTGTCATTTTAATTTCTGCCACTGGAACTTGCAAGCACCTGTAACCTCTGCCATACCTCTTGTATGATATACTGCATACTAAAAACATCATGTCCTCTGCTTGATATAGTACCATTTATGTTTAAGCATCATTGAGTCAAAGTATCATAATACTTTGAACCAAACACACATCATACCTTGAACAAGACATCTTGATCTTACAGGTACTACAAACACATCCTTGATGAGAGAATGAAGAACCTAATTCAATGATGACATCAATGAAGCACCTCAATCAAGTATGAGAAAAAGAACCCTGTGAACAACATGGCATGAACATAACATTGTCAAAATATGAACTCAAGAAATGAACTCCTGAAATGTGACCATGAGACCATGAGCATCAACTTTCCTAAAATGATTAACACAAAAAAGTTAGCATCAAACACCACTACATGAGATGACCCAACACAAACAAGTATGTACCAAGTATGAACCAATATGAACACCAAACCATGAAGATATCTTGATGACATCTCTTATCAATCACTGATCCTGATGACATGAACAACTCCTGTCAATACCAACACCTTTTTGACATCAATGAAAATCTACTTTCATCAGGTTATACAATGAATTGGGAGTTCAAGGATAATCTTGGGGCTATATCATGAAGCTCTCCAAATCGAGTACCACCAAGGCTAGATTCAAAGACAAACAAAGGTGCATAGAGCGGAAGTATTTTTAAGGTTTGTAAATGTGATAGAAACATTATGAAATTCACTACGTGGAAAGCATAAGTGCTTCCACTAGCCAAGCATCGGATAAGATATACAACTCCATCATCATATTAGGAACTAAGTCCATTTTTTGATTGCTCTCAAAAGGGATACTAGGTATGCATCAATGTAAATGTTTGTCGTCATCTGCCCGCTAGGTGGAAATACTAGAGGAAGTGAAATAATAAATAAGAGAGGAGAAACAAGAGTCTTAGGGACAGTCATGTAGGAGGGTGTCCCCAATGTCACCAACCACAACGCTATGTCCGTAAGACACAACACGCAACAATGAAATTAGAGAGGTAATTTTGAAGAATGATGATACAAATAGAAGAAGGTCACAACAGAGGTGGTCTCCTAGTATCTCGGACCTTACAAGAGAATTAGGGGTCATCCCAGGAGGCCTAAACAACATATAACACATCACAGGGGAAGCACATCATGAGAGAGATTAAGGGTTAGAGATACTTACCTGTAGGGTCTTTGTATTATATCTTGGAGCTTGTGAACCTTTTGTAGAGGTATTCAATCATATTTAATGCAAAATTTGAGTGGTTCTTATGAAGGTATTGTTTGTTATCATATGGTGCTTTTTCCTTAAGTCCTTGTTTAAATGAGACTTTTGGTTGCTTATGAGGAGGAGAACCACTATTATTTCTGAATGTTGATTGTAGTCTTGCTCCTTTCTGATTTTTAGTGAGTTTTCGTTGTTGAATCTTTCTAGAACAGTAACGGGAATTATCCTGTACCATATTACTCGTCTATATCGGTTGTTGTTCTTCCTTTTCTGATGCATTTTGATTATCTCCCAATCCATATAAGGATAACGGAGGAGGAACCTCAACATAAATAATGTTTCTTCGTGGACAAGGTGGATTATCCACTTGTTTCTTATCTACTTCAATCATTCCGACGATACTATCATAGTCCAAGTAATCATCCTCATCTACTTCCATTAAACCCTGTTCTACCATATTGTTTTCAGTATGCTTAGGAAAAGGATTAGTGAAGATTTGTAAATTCTGATTCGGCGGAGCAACTGACTTATTTCCATTATCATTCACACCCAATACCTGGATGACATTTGAATCAATATGGTCATGTATCTCATGTTTAAGATGCATACATCATTCAATGCCATGTCCTTGTGTCCGATGATAGTGACAAAAGGCATTAGCATCGAAGTAAGGTCCTTGTTTACTAGGATCAATAGGCTTGATCAGGGGAAGTTTTAGGATGTTATTATTCATGGCTTGGTTCATGATAGAATGATAAGACTCAGATATCAGAGTAAACTTTCTTGGTTGATACGATGGTTTCTTTGAATTATTTATAGCAGACACATTCATATTTGGTCCATTAATCTTCATGAAACTATTATTGTTGTTTCTCTTAAAATTGTTTTGTGATGACCCACCCATGGATTGACCAACTTGAGCTGGTGAGTTTTGGTTTTCATACTGACTAGATGAAAGTTGATAATCATGAAGGGCGGTCCATAAATGTTGAAAGGAGTTATATTTCATCAAGAGGATTTTATCACAAATGTTAGGTTGTAAATTTGTAATGAATATCTTTTGAACATCTTCATCTTTCATCTGATATTGAATCTGTGCATGAAGTCCTTGATACCAACTAATGAATTCAGTCAACTTTTCTTTCAGACCTTGTTTACATTCAACCAAGTCAATAAGGGTGACTTGGGGTCTGTTATTTTCTTAAAAATGTCATAAAACTTGATCAATCAATTGCAAAAAAGGAGTGTATTGAATTTGGAGGCAACAAGCAAAACCATTCTAAAGCAGTATCTTTGAGAGATTGCGAGAAAAGTTTTTCTAACAAATCCTCTTCAAAATAAAAATCACTACACATAGTTGTAAATGCTACCACATGAATATTAGGATCACATTTTCCACCATATTTTTCAAAGTAGGGAGTCTCAAACCTCTCAGGCATAGGAGTTCCCAAGATTGCATAGGACAAGGGATTACGGGCATGATATGTTGGTAGACTAGGCTGCGACGAATTTGTCAAGTTTGTTACCTTTTGTTGTAAAGCAGTCATGTCCTATAAAAGTGGGTTTAGGATGGCATCATTGGCAGATGCAGTTTGTTGTGAGGAATTAGAACCAAAGTGAGGAGGTGAATGAGCTTGAGATATGATAAGCGGAGGCTGAGAATATGTCAACGCTGGTTGGACATAGTGATAAGTAGAAGATGGTTGTGAGTATGTAATAGGTGGCTGGAAATGAGTGGAATAGATAGGTGGTTGAGAACAATTATGCATAGAGGAGGTCCCTTGAGGAACCAAATTTTGATAATCAAATCTGACAGCTTTGTAATTAGTGCCATTAGATACTCCAATACCAATGGTAGCATTACTATAGGCATTTACATTAGTTGTTAAGATCGTTGATGTAAAAGTTGATATTCCCGTAGTTGGTATAGGTATGGATACTTGAGTATGAGATGGTGATAAAGTGTTATTTATCACTTATGCACATTCGGTCATCGGCATGATATTGGTTTGTACAATATGTGCTAGACCTCAAATTGCATTTACACCATCTTGTCCCTCTTTTATCAATTCTCTTATATTGTGAATTGTAGGGACAACTTCTTCAGCTATTCTCTCATTTTCCATGAATGATTGAAATTCAGCTAGCTCTTTATCTAATTTTTCTATTTGCTCATCAGATACATATCATGTTGCCTCAATAGTACTATCAACATCATGAAAAGTTTGTTCTTCCATTGAGGTTGGAGGATGTATAATATCTTGCACAATTTGAGTTTCTCCCTTTGTAAAGAATGTATCCAAAGTACCAATTGCTTCAAGAGCACTAGATCCCATTAACCTTTTACTTCTTCTCAAAGGGATATTGTTTTTAGGACAACATGTCATAAAGCTTATACAAAAGCATACAACACACAATGCACAAACTAAAAGAACAAATCCTAGGAGAAGGATATGATTGACAGCCAAAATGCTTTGTTTTTTGTACCTTTGTTAATGCAAACGAATGAAATAAAGAATGTTTTAGGGATTTTGATCAAGGGCAGAAAATTATATGTCTAATATTAGTTCAAAACAGAAATATGATCCTTCTCAACACACTCTTGATGCAAATCCAAAATAATGCCAAGTCAACTTATAGTGAAAATATGTCAAAATGGGCACTTTTTTTTACCAAAACTCAATGCAAAAGAGCATAACAAAAGGTGTTGTGAGGAAAATGATGATGGACAGCAAATAATATCAATAATAATAGCCATTTGGTGCCAAAATTCCCAACACAACATGCTTTTAGTGCCACTTAAGGTAAAACCCTAGTGAAAATATAGCAAAAATAGGGTATTTTGCACAATTTTTCAATTCCAAGACCTACCAAAAGGGGTCCTCCTAGGTCCCATTTTTCATGTTACCTAGGGCTCATTCCATAGGGATGCCAAATTATGAACTAAGATTTCCTAAATGCATGCAAAAGACCTGGGAGCTAAACCTTATGAGGGAAAAGCCCCCAAGGGGACATTTTCTGACGTTACACAATTATACAGACCTCATTAATTATCTAACTTCCTTAGTTAAGGGAGGTTTCATCTCCAAGAATAGAATAAACAATGCAGTGCAGAGAATTTTGAGGGTGAAATTTAGCATGGGCCTTTTTGAACATCCTATGGTTGACTTGACCTTAACCAACCAAGTAGTAAGGAACACCGGGATTTCGCAAGAGAAGCTATCAGGAAGTCTTTGGTATTGTTGAAAAATGGGAAAGCAGGGAGTCACCCTTTTCTTCCTTTGGATAAGAAGGCTCCCAAGATTCTTGTTGCAGGGACTTGTGCTAACAATCTTTGTTATCAATGTGGTGGATGGACAATACAATGGCAAGGGTTAAGTGGTAACACAACTATAGGGACCACAATTCTCGTAGCAATCAAATCTATTGTTAGTCCCTCTACTGAGATTGTTTATGAGAAAAGTCCGGATGCAAACTATGTCAAAGGAAAAGGGTTCTCATATGCTATTGTGGTTGTGGGTGAGCAACCATATGCGGAAAATTTTGGAGATAATTTGAATTTGACAATTCTCTTAGATGGAGGTAATATAATCAACAATCATGGCTTCCTGACAATAAGGGTCAAGGTGTGACTAATGCAATTTTTGGTGATTATGCTTTTCAAGGAAAGATGTCAAGGACATGGTTTAAGAATGTTGATCAACCACCCATGAATGTGGGAGACAATCACTATGATCCCTTGTTTCCATTGGGTTTTGGATTAACTACCATTGTAGCTAGAAATTTGAGGGCTTGATTTGTTGTTCTATCCAAGGGGACTCCTTGCATTCTTGCCATGATAATTATCCCCTACTTGCACATATTTATGATGTGAAACAACACTTCATGCATAAATCTAGCTCATTGTTGTTTCTAGTTTTGCATTGAGTTTGACACTCTATAGATCATTCAAACATTTTGTAATATATAACTTAAATAGTTTTGTTTGACAACAAATATGGAATGAGATACACATCCAAGGGGATGTGGAACAGTGTAATTAACTAAGGAATGAGAAAAGAAATATATGGCTCTTGCATTTCATCTAAAAAAATAATAATAGATACAAAGTCTTCAAAAAAATAAGAGATAGTGATGATAGTGACAGTAGCCTCTATCTAAGAGCAATAACAATCATTATGGCCATGGTGTTAAGAGGTAAAGAGTGAAAGTGGGAAATAATGAAGAAATATTTACAAAGGATAATTAATAGACATGATTTAATATGAATATGTGATCAAGTGATCAAAATCATAATGTGAAAAGCCAATGAAAAAGATGACAGTCATTATAATAAAAGGATAGAGTTAATGCATTTGTGGGATCATTGCATAAAGTTTCAATTTAGAGGATTTGAAGTCATAGGCTACTTTGATTCAAGATGATGATGAAGTTCCTTCTTTTAAGGAACATCCAAGAGAATCAAAACTCATAGGAAAAAGTCTTTGGGGTCAATGGGAGTAGTATCAAACTTTGACTCTTTATTGACCATTCATTCTTACATAATGGAGTCTACTGCCCAAATTGGAAGGAGTCTATGGCACATCAGCATACAAGACTTCAAGCTATGTAGTGGGAAAAGAGAAAAAGGAGATCCCAAGCCCTAGGATAGGAGCAATGAGCAGAGAGTAAAGATTTAAGGAAATGGACTTCAAAGTAAGGCATGACACATTCCTATAGATTCCCAAAAGGAGATCACAATCATGACTATTCAAATAAACAATGATAGTCCATGGCATAACCATGAAGGGGGCATTCAAATTAATAATAACAGTGATAGGGTAGTATGACAGACTTTAAAAGATACATAAAGACAGGTAACTAAGTAGTCAAGAGGGCTTTTAAAACATCATAAATCTTGTCAAGGGTTCATTGTCTTCAAAGCAGTATGGTAAACTAGTAAATATTTCCATCTCACAAAGTTTCAAAAGAGGACAACCTACAAGTGTATTAAGGAGTACATGGACAATATCTCAAGGAGCTATCACATTCAATTTCAAGGTGTTGATCATGGGAAAGAGAGGTTTACATGAAGTGGGATAGTCCTTAAGAATACAGTCAGATGGTAAAGAGGATAGTCCATAAGATAATATTCAACCAAATACACAGTATGGACCTAGAGGATAGTCTTTATGGTGCATTTATATAATCACACCTATAGGTCTTATCAAAGATCATGACTCCATTAGGATATGAAAATGAGCACTAAACAAAATACCTCACTATGAGCTAAGTGTGAATGACTTTAAAGACACACAAGATAGTGAGTTGTTAGAAGACAATTCATGATCAACAAGGATAGAGTTAAATAAGATGATTGCGATAATCACAAGTGATAGTAGCCATTCATATGACAATGACAAGGGGTTTAATCACAGTCCACAAGATAGTCATAAAACAATAAATTCAAAACTCAATAGATGAAAGTTCCAAGGCATTGTTAGAGTCTTCTAGAAGAAAAATGTTAATGGAAATGCGTATGACCCAGGGTAAGAATAATTCATGACAATAGGAAACTTTTAAAGATTAGAATGCATGACCGAACCATAATGACAATGCACTGTTAGAAGTTTCATGATATAGAGGATTGTAATCTTCAAGAGATAGTAGCACCAAAGGAGAGATCACAATGATAAGAAAGGCACACTAGAAGGTGAAAATTTTCTTCAAAACATATAGTTTCATTATTGATTGAGAGGGTAATATCATCCTAAAGAAGATAGTGTTGAGAACAGTCACAGAGGCTATCATAGTATTGTCACAAAAGACATCCTTGTAGAAGGGTAGTACTAGCTAAAAGGGACATTCAAGACAAGTGTTGAACAAATAATAATGGCAGGAGCATGCATATTCCAATGACAACATGGAAGGAGCATAGACAAGGCAATGAACTATTTGAAAAAATGCCTCAAAGAAATGTGGTCTCATGGTGATGGAATGCTATGACAAGCACATTGAGACCACATTTCTTTGGGGCATTTTTTTGAATAGTTCACTGCCTTGTCTGATGGTGATGGAATGCCATCACAATCCATAGCAATTTTCTTGTCATGGCATTTGCTTGTAATATCCCTCATGAGCTTGGAGATGTATCCCCTCCCTATTATATATGAACATATATGCATACTAAACCCAGCTTTACTGAGCCACCTACACCCAAAGTAGCTTAAGTGTTGACTTAGTGGCAAAATTACAATGTTCAAGATGTCAACTAACAAAATGACCATAGAAAAGCATTTTATTGAAACACGTAAAGCTCATGTGAATTACGATATATAAAATATCAAAAAACCATAGTAGAACTCTTTTTTCCTGATTGTTTTGGAGGTTCTATTTCTTTCAGCATCATGCATAAGAGACTTTTTAAGACAACTTTTAAAATAATATTTTCAAACCTTAACTAATACCATGATATGTGAATTTATCAATTCTAATACCCCAAATAAATATTCTCATAAAATTAAGCTTATCACATGAACATCATGAAACAACATAAAAATGAAAAATGAATATGATAGGTAGAGAGTGTTCAGGAGTTGAGTTACTTTACATCAAGAGGATCAAACTTGACACCAAGGTTACTAAGTTTTGCATGAGCCTCTGCATAGTCCTTGAAAAATGCATCCTGATCAACTGCATATTTCTCAGCATATACCTGTAAAAAAATTTAAAATCCAATCAACACTTTCCTTATTATTGAAAGGATACAGGGGTGTCATTTTAAAATAGGATACAGGAATATATAAATAATGGTACAGGTTATATTCCATTTAAATATAAGACTCCAGAGCTGTAAGTAGAGGTACAGGGGTAGAGCTAATCAAGTTTCCTGGTGACTAAGCTTTAGAAGATTTGTTGAAATAGATAATAACTGCTCTAGAATATTTATCCAGGAACTACATCATCAATTTCCAACACCAAGATTGACTCTAAAAGAAAAAATGCTCTAGAATTATTAGGTTACCATGATAAAGATTAAAGCAAAGAATGGCATCTATTTAAAAGCCACTGTCATGAAGATATTAAACATGTCACATGCAAAACCCTAGCAGCTGGAGTAATGAATACAGTGCCAAAGAGGACAGTGAGCTGGGGTAGATTTAGGAGATCTCCACATTATCTAATCATGTGCAAATACATCATTTATTTTTTTTTTAAATTAAAAGAAATCATTCTAAACCCTATATAGGATACATTGATACTTCAAAAGCATTTGAAGGAATTTGAAATTATGCAAATATATGTCAATTAAATACTTGGATTACAAACAATATCGGGAACAATGTAACCCTTGTTGAGTAGAGTAGGAATGAGAGAAGCAGCAATGAGTCCTATGCCTCCTGTCACGCACATCTCCTTACTATTCTTTGTCATTCTTTACTGAAACACTTCTCCATTTTGGCGGGCTATGCCTACCAAGGTTTTAGAGTATGTTTATTAAAATGAAAACTCCATTTTGGCAGGCTACACCTGAAAATGAGATTTGGATGAAAGTTTTAGAGTATTTTGGTAGGCTATTGATTCTTGATTCCTTAAATGATTTATTCAAATGGATTGTGACTAATAATGACTAACTATTTCATCATTTTAATGTGTGACTAAATATTTTTTTAGTCAACGAACAAATTAGTCATTTATTTACTCATTTATAGCTGAGTTGCAATTAATTATTAGAATTTAGTCATTTTTAGTTGTTATGACTAAACGTTTTAGTCACGTAGTCATTTATTTACCAAAATTCTACTAGTGTGAATTTAATTTTCTTGGGATTACCTGTAGATTAAGAGCATCAAAACTCTCAAACATGTCCCAAACCCTATGTCTATAAGCTCTTAGAAGCTGGTTTTTTGTTGCACATCTCTCTCTGACTTAGTTAAATATCAATTCAGTATCACCAAAGATCTCCATATGCTTGATTTTATTCTTTTCTGCTAATATCAGGCCATGGACTAATGCCTCATACTCTGCTACATTATTCATACAAGAAAAATGCAATCTATGAGCAAAATACAACTTCTTACCAGTCAGAGAGACTAGCAAAACACCTGCACCAACTCCATTTATGCTCTTTGCACCGTCAAAGAACATCTTCCACGGGCATATGGAGTCATCATCTGGCTTGAGTACAGAAGGGACTGAAGGATCCCCTTCATGGATCATGTAGTTGCCCAAGTCAGTCACTTTAGTGGTATCATAAGGATCAAAATTTGTACGATCTCTTGCCCACTCATCTAAAAATAGGTCAGGGATAGGAAGAGGTGAAGATTTCACTTCAATAGGTTCTGGATCATGCATTTCCTCACCTTGAATCTTCACATGTGGGTTCACCAGGCTGTGGTTGTAGTTCTCCATATGATGATTTGAAATTGGTTTAGCCTTGATGGTGAACCGTGTACCATATCTAGTCCTCAACAACATATGAGACTAGTCAGAAGAAAGATAGCCACCTACTTTGGTTGTGAAGTCTCTTGACAGATAGATAGCGAAGAAGGGAGGAAGATCAGTGACTAAAATGTCCTATTTGAAAGTCAAGTTCAGACATGCATGTAGAGTCAGGCCCAGTCCTTTGATCACTCCTATAGTGTTCACAGAGGTACCATCTAGTTGTAATACTCCTGATGAAATAGGGGTATACTTGATGCCTAATGCATTTGTTATCTTCTTGGGCATGACTGAAACACTAGCCCCAAAGTCTATCATGTAGTTGTGCACCAAAAACTTGCCAATGATCAAAGACAGGTAGAAAGGAGATGGCTTCTTGACTACACTTACTTGTCCTTCAC
The DNA here is from genome assembly GCA_027924645.1 of Cunninghamia lanceolata. Classification (NCBI taxonomy): domain Eukaryota; kingdom Viridiplantae; phylum Streptophyta; class Pinopsida; order Cupressales; family Cupressaceae; genus Cunninghamia; species Cunninghamia lanceolata. Next base: position 10,126,703 of record BSBN01000579.1, on the reverse strand, counting down.
TTGGTTGCACTAGGCTGACAGGGGCTTTCTCTTTCTTCTTAGTTGATAAGTCTGATGCTGCTAACTCAACAGGTGGGAAGTTCCTTAAGGCTTCTTGTAATAGATCCCTTTGAGAAGGGATAGACATTACTTCCCACATAGATACATTTATATTTGTTTTCTTCATTTGTTCCACAATATTTAATGGAACAATGGATGCCTTATGCATAGAGGGAATCCATGTTCCTTTCTTTGTTTGATCTGTAGGTTGTTCAAACACCTTTAAGCCTGGTGGAATTTCTTTTGTAGTAGCAGATTTGCTGGTCTGAATTGGGATTGTGGCACTGGCCACCTTTGCCCTTGAAATAGGCTCCTTTTGTAACACAGCAAGCATAGGGCTAGCCTCCAACTACCTCTTCTTTGACTTGATGATGTCTGCAATAGGCATAACAATAATGTCCATAGGCTGATTGACGTCACAAAATTCTTCCACAGTCCATAGCATCATAATGACATCAGGGGTAGCCTTATTTTGAATTTCAGGGTTGCTATTGGCTGCCTCTAATAATGATGCCTGATGAGTGTGAAAGTTTTGCACCATCAAAGCCCTCTCTTGTGCACCAAAAGCACAAGAGGACTAATTGTGAGGTTGATTGCAAGGGTAGCACCAATCTACCTCCTAGGCCAGATTATTGAGTGGGGACTAAAGCCCTAACTAGATTTATAGCCAGTATTTGTTGGATAGGTCAAATAGTTTGTAAAGGTTATTTAGGGTTATGATTTTGGTATCTATTATGTTGATAACCCTAGATCCAATTTTGATTCCTATTAGAATTATACCCTTGGTTCCAATTCTGATTAGATGTATGTCCCTAGTATTAGTTCTGATAGGGTTTGGGAGTAGTTTGAATAGCTATACTATTCACCTTGTTGGTCAAATTAGACATTAGGATCTTAAGGTCACTCTCTTCTTGAGAAAGAGAGGATGTTCAAGATTTAGGCTCTAGGATAGGAGAAACAATAGGTTGTTGGGATGAGGAAGGCAACTCTGGAAAAAGTGGGATAGGAGGTCTAGGATCAATTTTCCCAGCCTGTATTAAACAATTTTTAGCTTTTAGAGCTGTCTCATAACCATCTAGTAGAGTCTCAACACCCATTGATTGCATCATCACAGCAATATCAGAATTTAAAACTCTTAAAAAATACAAGAACCTTGTGGAGATGGCATGAGGGTAGCTAGAATTCTCTCCCACATCCTCTGGAATCTAAAGTTAAAGTCTACCAGCATCTCACTTGGAGCCCTTTTGATAGTTGTCAGCTGCTCAAGTAATGAAACATTGTCTGCCCTCTCTCCAAACTGTTTATAGAGGGCCTCTCCCAGCTTGTCCCAGGTATGTATTGAAGCAAGGGTCAAGCTCCTGAACCATTGAAGATCTCTTCCCTTGAAAGATGAGACCATGAGATGGACTGCAACATCTTCATGTTGTATATGATGAACCGAGCACACGTTGGATATATCTTTGATATGCTCAGCAGGGGTTATAGAACCATCACCCATGAAGGGTGAAACACTTTTTAGGGCTATAGCAGGTATGTCATTGTATGCAACCAAATCTAATGGACTTCCCCCATTAAAGGTCACAAAGGGTAGATTCCTTTCCATCCTAGGGATGTTTAGATTCAGCCTAGGGATATGCAAGCTTCTTTTATTATGCTAAAACCTAATAGGAGGGGGTGTATATTGAGCCCTTGAAAAAGGTAAAATAGAGGTGCTACCCCTTCTCACATGAGACCTAGATAACCTAGACTTTCTCCTTGAAGCAGCAACGGATAATTAGCAAATTGGAAATTACCTCTTGAAGATGCCTTGGTTTGTATAGGGATAAAAGATGGCATTGATCAGAACTAGTAGCCAGTAGAGTTGCCAGGTGCATGAAAATCCTACCAAAATGTAGAATGCTGAGAAGAACACCAAATTCTTAGCTTGATTCTTTGATTTCTTATGCTTTGGTCCCACCGGGCATGCCAGAAATTGTTGTCACATAGATTTGCACCTAGTGTTGAAGGCTTTTAGGGTTCCGACAATCTAGTGAAACATTGAGATGACCTCCAAGTGTGGGACCCTACAGGGAGGCCAAATCTCCAGAGAGAGGCTAGTTCCTTTGCTGAATGAGAGATTCAGCGATCGTAAGACTAAACCTAATCTATCCACCAGTTATGAAAAGAGTAAGAAGGATAAACTAAAAGTAAAAGGGAGGTGATACACCAGGTTTGAATAAAAAACATTCACGGAGTTAAGATGCACAAATAAAGAAATACAATTAATAAAATTACATAGATCATGGAGATTTTAATAGAGGTAAAGAATAGATTGCCAGGAATTAAACATTCACAAACAATGGCCGATTCTAATAGTACATAGAGTTAAAAGCATGAAAAAGTAAAACACCATATATATTGATTAAGAGACAGTTACAATAGAGGAAAGTTCTGTTTGGAATAAAGAAGCATAAGACTAACTATTTTCCAACCTTTTTTACATCTTATATTCATGTATATATAGCATCTGATTTCAAATGACCTAATTAGGTTACAATGAATTGCCCCATGGGATGTTAGAGATATTTCCTCGCCATAAGGGACATCGGCCTGCAAGAATTGAATTGCAGAAAATATCTAGAGCCTGGGCAGATGGGAGATATTTTGGGACTTCAATGCGAGCTACTAAACCACTCACCTGCAACCATAAATGCAACAAATATATGCATTTGAGAAACTTTTACAACACTTCAATTTGGCTCCAGATGTGTCTTGTCGGGAGAGTCTGCATATCCTTCTTCAGTCGGCAACCATCTTGATATCCGAATGTGCACATCTAGATCATGGTATTTGGATCATATTTTCAAAGTGAGGATATTCCCCCCAAAATCCCACCAAATGAAAGAGGAGGAAATTCTAAGCACTTTTGCCTTTTGGATCATGTAGAAATTCCTCAGGATGAGGGAGATATTCACGGTCAAAGTTGTGGTCAACGGGCATATGGATGTCCACGTGTCATCATCTCGCAGCTGCGCAGTGGGAACATGACATTAGCTTCACCGGACTATGGACATGTGATATCCTGAATATCCCTCAAGGTCTGCATAGTCACAAATATCTGAATGCACCCGTTACATTTTTCTTCGCAGCATGGAGAAGCCGTCATCTGCATGGATATTAACTTTTAATATTCAGGTGCTCACTTAATATCTGGATGCCTCTTGAATATCCTAATGATGCCATTGGTATAAGGAACCTCTTTGAAGGGGGATCTGGATGATGTCATCATTATATTAGCACTAGGGGTGATATATCAGAGGTGGAATGTCTAGATGATGTCATCATCATATGTGCTTCTTTGGGGAGTGGATCTAGATGATAGTAGCAAGACATTCACAAAGGTCATGGATATGAAGAAGGGTCCCTATATAGGAATATCTGGATGATGTCATCATCATATTCACAAGGGTTTGCACATTCGCAAAGGACTCGAATATTAGTTAAGATCTGGATGTTTAGAAAACATCCAGATATTAACTAAGGTTTGAATATGAAGGGGATATCAGGACCTTAGCGAAGGTCTGGGATATTAAGATAATATCTAGGATGTTAGGTAAGATCTAGATGATGTCACCAAGATATTCATGCCCAAATGACTAAGTATGAAGATGGGAAACCCCTGCGAAGGAAGGCATTTGAAGATTAAGGGATTCTGGGTTTTTCTGAGTTTTTTGCAAGGATTTTCCAGATGAGATTTTAGGGATTTTACAAGGTAGATCACTGGGTTTTGAAGGATTTAAGGCCTGCAGTGCTAAAACCCAAGGGATATCCGGATGTGTGGATATTCAAGGTGAACCATTTGACTCTGGATGGAGGAAAATAGGTCAACATTTACTAATGAGGCCTTCCCATCAAAGGTCCTACAAGTTCAGTCTAATTATAACACCTGCTCTAGGAGGAAACTTACTAGAGATCCTATACCTCACAAGAAATAGCCCAAGCCACTTTTTGAAAGGAGCTATGACTCATCAACAGTGATCCAACCCTTCCAAAAGCCAAAAGAAGCATTCTCTTCCAAGTAAAAGAGCCAAAGATGCAATTGCTCAGATCACTCAATGTGGTCAAACAATTGAAGGCCTCTACCAATGTGTCCCTATGGGATATTCTAGCCATTCCAAAACAAAAATCATTATTGCAGGAAGCTCTTGAAGGGCGTGAAAAGCTAGTGCAAGTAGAGACAACTTCGGAATGCACTTGGATGAAAGACAAAGTGCTGGCTACAAGAAAAACATGCAGATGTGATCCTACCACCATAGGTTATGGGACCTGATCAAAGGATTTGAAGCCTTCAATATTCAAGCAATCCTAAGGTCTCAGAACATAGACAATAATAGATTGGCTACGATTGGGTCACAATTTTACGTAGTCACAAACCTCTAGGCCAATAAACAATCAGTGCGGGTAATTGTGAGACCTGCTATACTCGACAATGATTAGAACTAGCAATTTTTCAAGAGCGATGACCAGATTGCCATGTTTATCCAAAAATCCTATGAGTTTGCAGAATAGCTACATTCCAAGATCGAAGAAGCCTATGAAGACCAGATCATTCAACTTAAAACAAATAAGCTCCTAAAAGGTTTGATCATGGTAGAAAACTTGTTTGATTGCGATGATGCTAGAAACAACAAAAGAAAGTTTGTTGCAGATAAAGGTTATTATGCTAATCTTGATATTAGAGGTGGCAAGAAGATGAAGGTCAGGAAAGATGTCCCACAAAGGGATAAAGAAAGGCTAATATCCTTCTGCGACAAATATGATAGAGCAGTGACTTAGACATATGATGATCTCAAGGGATATGATCACAATGTGATGTAGCATACCATTGATCTGATTAAAGGGGCCAAGCCTATCTGCGAGAAGAAAAGGCTAGTCAATTTGAGGATAGAGTCTTTGATGGCTCAAGAACTAAGGAAGATTATTGATTCAAAAATAATATACCCGATCAAGCATTCTACCTGGGTATCTAACTTGGTCCCCATCTGAAAGAAAAATGGAGACATCAGGTTGTGCGTGGACTTCAGGGTTTTGAATAGGGCATCTTTGAAAGATCATTACCCGTTACCTTCCATGGAGAAAATCTTGCAAATACTTGTAGGTTCCGAAATGTTTTCCTTGCTAGATGGCTTCTCTGGATACAACCAGGTCTAGGTAAAAGAAGAAGACCAACACAAGACCACATTCACCACCAAGTGGGGAACCTTCGCATATGCTAAAATGCCCTTCATCCTCTCCAACATGGGAGCTACCTTCCAGCAAAAAATGAACATCATCTTCAAGGGCCTGATCAATGTGATCATATTTATATACCTGAATAACCTCACTGTCTTGTCTAAATCAAAGGAGGATCATTTTGATCACTTGGAGAAGATTTTTCCAAAGATGCCAAGAGTTTAGAGTATCCCTAAACCCCCAAAAATGTGTGTTTAGAGTTCCACAAGGAAAGATGTTGCAAGTATGTGTAATCGGTGTTTTCATTGATGTCAACAAGCTTGTGTTGTCATTGGTGTCAACTATGTGAGTAAGAAATGGTGCAGGAGTATGAGTAGTTAGTGTTGAGTGAATACTATCTCTGATGTTGAGGTTGTTGCATTGGTGTGAGCTATTTGGTTGAGTTACTTTGCTGAAGATGATTTGGTTGCTTGGAAGAGGTGTTGAAGATGTCAAGAATATGTTTCTATTGGTTGGTTTCCAAGTGCTTTTGAGAAAATTTGATTATTAAAGAAAACAACGTGTTGTAGTGGCATTTTGATTTACAGAGTAGTGTTCTGGTTTTGCTCTGCATTTCCTCTATGATGAAGATCTATCTTTGTGGTTTGGATATGTTGTTCAAAGATGTTAAGAGATTTTATACTCCAAATTTGGTTTCTAGTTTGTTGTGCAGAGGAAGTTGTGTTCACCAGTGTGTGGATTGTTTCTAAGTGTTGCAGAGGTGTCTGGGAGAAATGTCTTTGCTCTGCATTTCTCTGCAAAGTGGTTTTAGGTCTTGCGGTTCTAGAATTGTGTGTATAAGGTTTATGTCTTTCCTCTGTTGAAGTTGTTTGTGGTTTGGTGCTCCAAAAGTCAATTTCTAGAGATACAATGTATGACAGAGACAGTGAAGCATACTGGATAATTAGGAAAAGGTTGTGCAGCAGGTGAAATTTGTTGCGGAGGAATTCGCTAGATTTTAGGATGTTCGTGGAGTACTCTAGATTGTGATGAAGCCTTACATGTGGTGCGCAAGACAACATTGGGTTTGAGGAAGCGTGCACTTAAAAGTTCATTGTGTTAACACAGGTTTGGTCAACCTTGGGTGTTTACACTAATTGCGGAGTTGCTTTGGTGATTGTGAAAGTATGGAGTAGCATGCTTGGATGAATTTAGGTCCAAGATAAGGTGTGTTATGGTCCCTCTTCATTCCTTTCCACCATGGGAATGTTTAGGTCTAGACCTAATTTAAATTTTCTAGGTTAAGGTGATTTGCCGACCTTGGAGAATGTTCTCAAGGTTGAAGACAATATAAATAAGTATCTTGAGGGATTGTGATTGAGCATGTGCATGATAGATGTGATGTGAGTAACAACATGGTTGAATGTGTTGTGTAGTATATGCTTTCATGTGTTAGATTACTAGATGCAGTGAGCAGAAAGTGTCTACAATTCTTCAGTGTGATTGTGGAGGTGTTGATGTTGTTATGGTGGAATTCTCTGTTGCATTGAGATGGTTTTCTCCTCGTAACAAACTTCTCTATCTTCTTCTCTATTTTGGCAGTGAGCCTTTCTTTTGGGCAGTGAGCCCTTTGGTAGTGAGACTTTTGTAATTCGATGTTGATACTACTCTATATTGTGAGCTAATCCTCACCGTAGTTTTTCCCTTCTTGGGTTTTCCATGTAAATCTGGTAGTCTCTTGTGTTTGATGTTGGTTTGATTAAGTTTCTATTATTTTCTTTCATGCTTAATCATCATAACAATCTAAGGGTTAATTGAATCTATGTAGATCTAAATGTGCGTGAGATTTTTGAAATTTTAAGCTACAACTAATTAACCCCCCTCTCAGTTGTCTTGTGTATTCAACAATTGGTATCAGAGAAATGTTCCTTGGAAGAGAGCTTAACCACTTAAGGTAGATCTAGGATGTCGCACAAGAAGGATGTTCCCCAGTTCGATGGAACAGATTATGCATTCTAGAAAATAAGGATGGAAGGTTATCTGATTTCTCTTGGATATGAGATCTTGAAGGCTGTTGAAACTAAATACACAATACCGAAAAATGGTCCAAGTACTGCAAATGAGATCAAGGCCTTTGAAACCAATGGTAAAGCAAGGTATGCTCTTTTAAGTGGTCTTTCTAATTCTAAATTGGTGAAAGTTATGGATTTGAAAACTGGTAATGAAATCTAGAAAAAGTTAGAAAGTATTCGTGAAGGAAATGATAAGGTCAAGCAAGCTAAAATGCAAAATTTGAAGCTCATGTTTGAAACCATGCGAATGTCTAAAGATGAAAACATTACAAGTTACTTACAGAAAGTGGATGAAGTTGTCGATGGCATCATAGGACTTGGCGGAAATATAGATGAAAAAGAAGTGGTATTGAAGGTACTCAGAACTCTTGCTAAGGCTTACAGTCATAAGGTTTCTCCTATTAAATAATTACAAAATTTGAATCCATTTACTAAAGATCAATTGCTTGGTACACAAACTGCTTTTGAAATGAGAGAATTTGGTACAAGTAGTTCAAAGGCTAAGACTGCCTTCATGGCTGGAAAATCTGAGAAGACTGTGGAATCAAATCAGGAGGATTCAGATGATTTAGAAGCTAATTTTGCAAGAAGAATGAAATTGGGTATTGGTAAGTACACTAGTAAGTTGCCTTTCAAGTGTTGCAGTTGTGGCAAGATTGGTCATTATGCTTCAAGATGTCTGGAGAGAATTTTGAGAAGTAAGAATAGGGAGAAAAAGAGTAGAGTGCCTAAGAAAAGCTACTGTGTTAGAGAAGATGCAAGTATATCTGATGATGAATTTGATTATGAGAATAATGCGGATGATGAATGTTTGTTCATAGCTTTAAGAGATGATGTTGTTTCTACTAACTCTGGGAAATGTGTGAAGGAAAAGGCTTCGGAGGTAGGTCTTAATGTTGAAAGCACTTTGATATCTACTTTTCATACTACACAGGAAAAGAACCTTTGGGTCATTGATAGTGGATGCTCAAATCATATGACCGGTGATAAAAGTAAGTTTGTTAAACTTGAAAAATATGATGGACTAGTTAGATTTGGTGATGATAGAGCTTCTCAGTTATGTGGAAGAGGCTCAATTAGTTTTGATGGAAAGAATAATACTGATGATGTTCTTTATGTTAATGGTTTAAAGCATAATCTCTTGAGTGTTGGAAAAATGTGTAGAAAAGGATACAATCTTGTGTTTTAGGATGGTGGTTGTGAGATCTGGAAAAAATTTTAGAACTGTGATAGCTGTTGGAAAGAGGACAGATGGAAATGTATATCATCTCAAAGGTGGTGATGGTTATTTCTTCATGACTCAGATCAGTGAAAGATGGCTATGGAATAGAAGATTGTGTCACATTAATTTTGATAACCTAGTAAGGATAAGTTTAGTTCAAGTTGTGAGAGATTTGCCAAAGATTACAAAGCCCATCAATGTTGTCTACAAGGAATGTCAGATTGGAAAGCAAGCAAGAAGAAGTTTCAAAGTCAAGGGTCAGTCCTCTACCAGACTGTTGGAATTGGTACATATAGATATTTGGTACTATTAATTGATGATTATTCTAGGATGACATGGGTTACTTTTCTCAAAGAAAAATCTGAAGCCCTAGATAAGTTCAAAGCATTCAAAGTCATGGTTGAGAATGAAATAGATATGACAATTAAATGTTTGAGGTCTGACAGAGGTAGAGAGTTCATCTGCAATGATTTTAACATGTTTTGTGAGAATCATGGAATAAAGAGGCACTTATCTACCCCTAGGACTCCTCAGAAGAATGGAGTAATTGAAAGAAAGAATAGAACTATTCAAGAAGCTACAAGGACAATGATAAAAGAAACAAACCTACCGGAGGTCTACTGGAGAGAAGAAATTCATACTGTTGTTTACATACTGAACAGAGTGCAGGTAAGAGCAAACAACACAAAGACACCTTATGAGTTATGGTATGGAAGGACTCCAACTGCCAAGTACTTTAGAGTGTTTGGAAGCAAATGTTACATCAAATGGATGAAGAAAATCTAGGAAAGTTTGATGCAAGGTCTGATGAAGGTATCTTCCTTGGGTATTCTACTAAAAGCAAAGCTTACAAGTAGTACAACAAAGGGTTGAGAAGGATTGTTGAGAGTGCAAATGTCAAAGTTGATGAAGATCTACAAAAGAATTCAAAAGTCAATGGATATGAATCAGATGAGTCATCTTGCAGTGAAGAGGAAATTGCTGATGAAAAGGAAGTACATATTGAAAAAGAAGAAGCTCTGGAAAAGACTCCTAAAACTCCTAAGTATGTACAGAAGCATCATTCTGAAGATCAAATCATTGTGACAAGAACAAAGGTGTGCTTACAAGAAGGAAAGCTATTGAAGAACATGTAAATCTATGCTTACTCTCTAAATTTGAACCTAAAACAATGACTGAAGCATAAAAGGATGAGTGTTGGATCAAGGCTATGGAAGAAGAACTAATGTAGATTGAAAAGAATCAGACTTGGGAACTTGTCCCAAGACCAACAAACAAGAATGTGATTGGAACTAAGTGGGTATTCTGGAACAAACTAAATGAGAGTGGAGAAGCGATAAGAAACAAGGCAAGGCTTGTGTGTAAAGGTTACTCACAAGTAGAAGGAATAGACTATGAGGAAACTTAAGCTTCGGTGGCAAGAATAGAGGCCATCATGATGTTTTTGGCTTTTGTAGCACATAAGGATTTCAAAGTATATCAAATGGATGTGAAGTCTACTTTTTTTGAATGGTGAGTTGGAAGAAGAAGTATACATAAAACAACCGGATGGATTTCAATTATCAGATAAACCTGACATGGTCTGTAGGTTGAAGAAGGCACGTATGGATTGAAGAAAGCCCACAAAGCTTGGTATGCAAGGTTAGACATGTATTTATTATAGAAAGGGTTCAATAAAGGCACCGCAAATAGTAATTTGTACATCAAAGTAGGAGAAGATCAAATTCTGATTGTGGAAGTGTATGTAGATGATAAAATCTTTGAAGGAAATGAAGGTATGTGTAAGAGTTTTGTAGATGAAATGTAGAAAGAATTTGAGATGTCAATGTGTGGAGAAATGAACTTCTTCCTTGGGTTATAGATCAATTAGATAGATAAAGGTATTTTCATTTCACAATTAAAGTATATCAAGGAATTGTTAAAGAAGTTTGGAATGGAAGACTCTAACCCAACATGTACCCCTATGACAACTGGTTGCAAGCTGAGAAAGAATTATGAATCTTCTAAGGCTGATCAGAGCAGGTATAGGTCAATGATTGGAGGATTGTTATACTTAACTACTACTAGACCAGATATTATGCATGCATTTTATCTTGTGGCTAGATTTCAAGAAGATCCCAGAGAGTCACATGTTGTAGCAGTGAAGAGGATATTCAGATATTTAAAGGAAACTCTAGATCATGGCTTGTGGTATCAAAAGGATAATGACTTTGCTCTAAGATCTTACACAGATGCAGATTGGGCTGGTTGTGTAGATGACAGGAAAAGTACAAGTGGTGGTGCATTCTTTCTTGGAGGCAGAGTGGTGTCATGGTTAAGTAAGAAGCATGATTTAGTATCTTTGTCTATTGCAGAGACAGAATACATTGCAACAACATCTTGCTCCACATAGGTGTTGTGGATGAGGCAAATCTTGAAGGATATTAGAGTGGTATATGATGAACCTATTCCTATCTTCTATTATAATACAAGTGCTATCAACATCTCAAAGAATCTGGTGATGCATTCAAGGACAAAACATATATCAATCTAGTATCACTTTCTAAGAGAGAAGGTTGTAGAGAATGAAGTGACTCTTGAGTATGTGCATACAAAGGATCAGGTTGCTGATATATTCACCAAGGCTTTTCTTAAGGATTTATTTGAGTATCTCTAGGAGAAGTTAGGGGTTATTGCCCCTCCTTTAAACTAGATGCATAAGCAGATGCATCAGTCCAATGGTTTTCAAGTTTCATTCCTTATTCTGGACTGATGTTCAAGGCTACCTCGTATGGGGAGCAGGTAGTGGTCATGATGGTTGTGGTAGTTAGGGGGAGTAAGCTCTATTGTTTGTTGATTCTAAGGGCGAGCATGCAGACCAGTAAAAGAAATATTGTTGCAGAGTAGTAGTAAGAAGGTACAAGGTTGACCAGTTGTCTAAAAATAAGATTGAAAAAATATGTGTAGCCCTTTGGCATTGATGTCAAAGGGGGAGAGAGAGCAACGTGAAAAAGAAAAGAGATGTGAAAAAAAAATAGTCAATGGTCTGGGAGAGAGAGTAAGATGTGTAAAAGAAAGAAAGGGGAGAGTAAGAAAGAAAAAGAGTTTGGTGCAGAGTCGTGTCTTGATGGTTTTTCACATTATGTGTTGCCATCAATGACAAAGGGGGAGATTGTTGCAAGTATGTGTAATCGATGTTGTCATTGATGTCAACAAGCTTGTGTTGTCATTGGTGTCAACTGTGTGCGTAAGAAATGGTGCAGGAGTATGAGTAGTTAGTGTTGAGTGAATACTATCTCTAATGTTGATGTTGTTGCATTGGTGTGAGCTATTTGGTTGAGTTTCTTTGCAGAAGATGATTTGGTTTCTTTGAAGAGGTGCTGAAGATGTCAATAATATGTTTTTGTTGGCTAGTTTCCAAGTGCTTTTGAGAAAATTGATTATTAAAGAAAATAGTGTGTTGAAGTGGCATTTTGGTTTACAGAGTAGCGTTTTGGTTTTGCTTCGCATTTCCTCTAAGATGAAGATTGTCTTTGCAGTTTGGATATGTTGTTTAGAGATGTTAAGAGATATTATACTCTGAATTTGGTGTTCTGGTTCATTGTGTAGAGGAAGTTGTGTTCACCAATGTGTGGACTATGTTTTTGAGTGTTGCAGAGGTGTCTGGGAGAAATGTCTTTGCTCCACATTTCTCCACAAAGTGGTTTTAGGTCTTGCGGTTCTGGAATTGTGCTTATAAGGTTTATGTCTTTCCTCTATTGAAGTTGTTTGTGGTTTGGTGCTCCGAAAGTCAATTTCTAGAGATATAGTGTATGACAGAGACAATTAAGCATACTGGATAAACAAGATAAGGTTGTGCGGTAGGTGAAAGTTGTTGCAGAGGAATTTGCTAGATTTTAGGATATTCATGGAGTACTCTAGATTGTGTTGAAGCCTTACATGTGGTCCGCAAGATGTCATTGGGTTTGAGGAAGCGTGCACTTAAAAGTTCATTTTGTTAACACAGGTTTGGCTAACCTTGGGTGTTTACACTAATTACGGAATTGTTTTGGTGATTGTGAAAGTGTGGAGTAGTGTACTTGGATGAACTTAGGTCCAAGCTAAGGTGTGTTGTGGTCTGCCTGTAGTGTCCTTACTATGTCTAGTGAACTTGGTGACAATCACACAATTCAAAGGAAAAACCTGACTGAACAGTCCACTTGAACCTTTGGAAAGATCTTCATTGAATTATCAACCAGGGCTTGTAAGCTTGTGATGGATCTAGCATTGTATGTGCTTTCAAAGATTAAGACTACCTAACTCATTCTAGTATAGTGTTATAATTACTAGAAAATCTCAAACTACACAATGGTAAAGAAAGTAATGCTGGCACTATTGCTATGGGTACATACAATATAAGATTGTAACTAATTACTGTCAAGGAATGAATGCTAAGGTATAACTTAATACTGATAATCTGAACATACACTCTATACTCTAGAGTATAATAAGTTGAACCAACTAGAATATCTCAAAGGCTCTAATGCATTTATGAAATAACCATTACAAAAAAAGTAATCATACAATAAATGAAGTGAGGGATAGTTACCTTGAGTGGCCCTTGCTCAAGTGACTGTCTCCATTGATCTAACTCAAATCTAGTTTCTTAGATTGACACAATCATATTAATTCAAAAATCATTCATTGCTAAATCTCACAATATCACATAAGATTCTGCTAAAAAATCTTATTCATGAATTCAACATTGAACAATAAACATTGTATGTGTAACTAACTGGAAAAAGATTTGGTAACTATATCTATGAATTGAGCAACTTACTAACTTCAAAACTTAAACTACCTCAACCACCGAGACATACATATAGGCAAGGGGTAGTTTATTAAAACAAGGTCTCTTAACTAGAATCATAAATCACCACTCCCTACATACCAAAGTGTAATAAATGACAAACAATCAATAACTGAAAAAGAAAGAAGAGTCCAAATGAAATTGAGACTTGCTATAATAGAATTGGAATGTAGACTGGTTGAATCAGTCATGTTAGACTCCTGACTGCAACATAATTCTTCTCCTTCAATCATCTTTATTAATTGTCATCAGGATGCATAATCATCTTCATCAAGTGCCTCCATGCTATAGTTGTTGCGCTCAGTTTATTTTGGAACCTCCTCTGCTCTATTGTCTGGGAACTCTTTGGCTGCAGGATGAACCTTACAATTGCTATGGGCTATAGTCCATCTCCTCTAGCTACAAGAGTTAGTTCACAAAACATGCTGATGCAGAGGCATCCACACTAAAACCTTGACATACAGCATGGATGTCCACAACCCTTCATCATCATCATCATATTTCCCTTAACACTATCAGCGTCATCATATTTGCTCTGCCGACCGATATCCTCCTGTAGACAAGCCTTCGCCCTTTCGCATGTCAGCAGCATCATCATATCTGACTATCGGCAGCATCATCACATTCGGCAAGCGCAAACATCCTCCTGACGTCCACTGTTCATCTTACCGACAACCTCTATCTTCACTATCTTCAGCATCATGATGTTCAACATCATGTTCATCAGCAAGATATAGAACATCCTGTTCCTCCCATATATCCTGATGATGTTCCTCAACTTCACGCACCTTTCCTTCGATGCTTACGTCACCCCGATATCCTACTACTCCAACAACAGCATCAGGATATGACTTATTCGGTCATATTGAAACATCCTGATGATGTTAACCAAACTTTATGCCGATGCCTTACGCCGATACCAAAACACTTATGGTCAGCAGGATAAACCTTTATCGGGTGATATTTCGAAATGTCCTGATGACGATTATCCTGATGATGATGATGTCATATGCAGCTCCTTCAATATCCTACTGCTCCGATATCCTGATGACGTATATCTTGATGACGATGACGTCATATGCAACTCCTTCAATATCCTGCTGTCGGCCAAACTTAACCTTATCAGCCTGCGATGGTTTTATCAACCCGATCTTCTACCTTATGCCGATACACTCCTCCTCGGCAACACCTGATGATGATCACCCCGACGCACATTCACCTTATGCAATCGATTGCATCATGCTCACCTCCACTTACTCGGATGACACCCGATGCAACTGCAGGATATACACAGAAATATCCTGATGATGCCATTGCGACAAATTTCCCAAACTTAACGGATTCTGATCCGCCGAACCTCCTGGGATGACCCGATCCACTTTCAGGGTGATCTTCCAAACTCTAACTATCAGCACGACCTAGCACATACCCATGCTAGGGTCCTCAACACATCTCGACGACGATCCTGTACACCTGCATGCAAACAGAAAGCAAACTAAAACCTAACCTACTGTACATAGCCATTCCACCGATTCGACGAATCAACCGGTGGAATGGATCAGCGAATCCATGAAACCACCCAAACCAGCAAATCGATTTCACAATGGAGATCAAACAGAGAATGAACACAAACAGGATCTTTATTGATTTCAAAAGATGCAAATACAATGTTCAGTCTCTCCCTGCAATCTAACTCCTCTGCTCAATGCAATACTCTCGATGATCTAAAACCAACCGATCCTCATGCATAAATAGGATCTCTTGCGAGTACTACTGACCCGACTCCAAGCGGCTGGGAACTCTCCAGGCGGCTGGGAGGATCCAACCGGACATACAGCATAACAGTTGTCCTAACAACCTAGCTAAAAATAGTAAAGTATGGTCAACATGACCTTATTACATGCATTGGTCTTATACGACCTTCTTGGAAACATTAGCCAGACCTATAACAAACTAACTGCCTCATGGAGGCCAGCTGTCAGGTAGGTGCTCCTGCACCATACTCCCCAACAGAAAAGAACTCATGTCCCATGAGTTTAGATGGGGAAGTCCTCTACCTTTACACTTTGCCTTTGCAATATTCTGACCTGTTCCAGCTTTATCCTCTGTTGTCTCTTGGCTGCTCCAAGACTTTTGAACTGTAACTTGCTTTCTTGCAAGTAAATCCTCATGCCTGTCAATGTAGGCCCTCCTCTCACATACCCTGTGTTTGTCAGGTTGTCTGACCAGAACCTTTGTCTGAACTGCCTCTTGAACTTCTGCAATGTTCAACTCTGTCTTTCTTTCAACCTTTATAGGACAAACAATAGTCCCAACTATGACAACATCCTTGTCATTCCTCTCAACTGGTTGCTGTTTGCAAACCTGTTTCTGAACCTGCTGCTGACCTCTGTCAGTCACAACTGAAACTTTCTTCAACCTGTTGTCCTTAACAACTCCTTTCCCTGCAGTGTCCTCAACTGCCTTTATGCCTACTCCTATAGGCATCTGCACAAACTCCTTCTTTCCCACTAAAATGATTTTGGCTGCCCCCTGTGCTGCAGCATCTTCCTGCAATGGCATCAACATAATAGTTTTCCCATCTTTCTTGATGGTGTAGGTATTAGCATACCCATCATACAGTACCCTTCTATCAAATTGCCATGGTCTACCCAACAGTAGGTGACAACATTCCATGGGCAAAATGTCACACAAAACTCTATCATGATATGCTCCAATCTGAAAATCCACATATGCCTGTTCATAGACAAAAAGTGATTGACTATCACTCACCCAAGATGCCTTATAAGGGTGTAGGTGTGGAATCCTTTCCAAATGCAGTTTATCCACCATTTCCTGAGATACCATGTTATCTGTTGAACCAGTATCAATGACAACCTTACATACTTTACCTTTGCTCTTGCATGTGGTCCTGAAAAGAGCTCTTCTTTGCATCATATCCTTTGCTACCTGCAAACTAATTCTCCTTAGCATCAATGCTTCTCCATCCTCAGGATATGCATAATTGTCAGGATCTCTATCTTTTTGATAAGTGTTTGAACTTTGCACACTTTGCTCTTCTTTCTCTTCTTGCACAAGTTGTACTCTCTTGTCATTCGTTCTATCATTTCTGGATGATGAACCTTTGCTTTTTGGACATTTGAAAGATGGATGACCAAACTCACCACAGGTGTAACACTTTCCTGAAAATGTAGTAGAACCTCTACCACCTCCAAATCTGCCTCTATTACCTTTCCATCCACCTCTGAAATCAGTCTGTCCCTGTCCTTTACCAGTGTCTTCTTGACCCTCATTGGTTTGCCTTGTTGTAGGGGCTAATCCTCTTCCCCTCATATTGCTGCCTCTTCCTCTCATGGACTTATCTTGTCTCCTATTCATATTTTCTTCAATCCTGATTGCCATTTGGTAACAATCCTCCACATTCTTAGGGTTAGCTAAAACTAACTCATCCTGTATGTTCAATCTCAAACCAGCCAAGTACCTAGCCACCTTTTCTACCTCATTCTCATGATGACCAGATCTCATACTCAACTTATAAAACTCCTCAGTATATGCCTTCACATCCATTTCCTTCTGCCTTAAAAATTGCAGCTTCTTAAACATCTGAATTTCATAATCCCTAGGCAAGAATTTACCTTTTATCCTTGCTACCATCTTATCCCATGAAGTGATCTTTGACTTCCCTTGTTTCCTTCTCTCGGATTGTACATAATCCCACCATACCAAAGCATGACCCCCTAACTTGGTCTTTGCAATCTTTACCTTCTGATCCTCAGCAACATCTTCACATTCAAAGTGATTATCAAGTGCAGCAATCCAATCCAGTAACTCATCTTCATTCAAACTTCCATTATACTTGGAAACATCAACCTTTACCTTAGGTTTATCACTCTGCACTGCCTTTAACAGTTTTGCAAATTTCTGGTCTTCAGCATCCAGATCTTCAGCTACCTCTTCATACTCTTTAACAGCATCTTCATCTTCTTCAGACTCACTGTCTTCCACTTCCCTCTTTTTGTTCTTTTCCAGGGCTACAAGCCTGGCTTGAAGTGCTTCAGCAAGCTCCTTCATCTTCCTCATCTCTCTGGCATGTTTTCCTTCATCTCCTGCAATTCCCTTGCAGTACCACTACCTTTCGGAGGCATTTTGTCAACCTCTCACTCCTCTACCTCTATCTTTTCAGTGACAGACTCAACTCTACCTCTGCCCTTTCGGTGACAGAACCAACTTTACCTCTGCCCTTTCGGTGACAGAATCAACACACAATAGCCCAGACCTTTTGCTGAGCTCTGATACCACTACGATGCAGAGGCATCCACACTAAAACCTTGACATACAACATGGATGTCCACAACCCTTCATCATCATCATCATATTTCCCTTAACACTGTCAGCATCATCATATTTGCTCTGCCGACCGATATCCTCCTGTAGACAAGCCTTCGCCCTTTCGCATGTCAGCAGCATCATCATATCCGACTATCGGCAGCATCATCACATTCGGCAAGCGCAAACATCCTCCTGACGTCCACTGTTCATCTTACCGACAACCTCTATCTTCACTATCTTCAGCATCATGATGTTCAACATCATGTTCATCAGTAGGATATAGAACATCCTGTTCCTCCCATATATCCCGATGATGTTCCTCAACTTCATGCACCTTTCCTTCGATGCTTACGTCACCCTGATATCCTACTACTCCAACAACAGCATCAGGATATGACTTATCCAGTCATATTGAAACATCCTGATGATGTTAACCAAACTTTATGTCGATGCCTTACGCCGATACCAAAACACTTATGGTCAGCAGGATAAACCTTTATCGGGTGATATTTCGAAATGTCCTGATGATGATTATCCTGATGACGATGACGTCATAGGCAGCTCCTTCAATATCCTACTACTCCGATATCCTGATGACGTATATCCTGATGACGATGACATCATATGCAACTCCTTCAATATCCTGCTGTCGGCCAAACTTAACCTTATCGGCCCACGATGGTTTTATCAACCCGATCTTCTACCTTATGCTGATACGCTCCTCCTCGGCAACACCTGATGATGATCACCCCGACGCACATTCACCTTATGCAATCGATTGCATCATGCTCACCTCCACTTACTCGGATGACACCCGAAGCGACTGCAGGATATACACAGAAATATCCTGATGATGCCGTTGCGACGAATTTCCCAAACTTAACGGATTCTGATCCGCCGAACCTCCTGGGATGATCTGATCCACTTTCAGGGTGATCTTCCAAACTCTAACTATCAGCACAACCTAGCACATACCCATGCTAGGGTCCTCAACACATCTCGATGACAATCCTGCACACCTGCATGCAAACAGAAAGCAAACTAAAACCTAACCTACTGTACATAGCCATTCCACCGATTCGACGAATCAACCGGTGGAATGGATTAGCGAATCCATGAAACCACCCAAACCAGCAAATCGATTTCACAATGGAGATCAAACAGAGAATGAACACAAACATGATCTTTATTGATTTCAAAAGATGTAAATACAATGTTCAGTCTCTCCCTGCAATCTAACTCCTCTGCTCAATGCAATACTCTCGATGATCTAAAACCAACCGATCCTCATGCATAAATAGGATCTCTTGCGAGTACTACTGACCCGACTCCAAGCGGCTGGGAACTCTCCAGGCGGCTGGGAGGATCCAACCGGACATACAGCATAACAGCTGTCCTAACAACCTAGCTAAAAATAGTAAAGTATGGTCAACATGACCTTATTACATGCATTGGTCTTATACGACCTTCTTGGAAACATTAGCCAGACCTATAACAAACTAACTGCCTCATGGAGGCCAGTTGTCAGGTAGGTGCTCCTGCACCACATGCACACAATACTAACAACCATAGCTAAGTACATGTATCCTTTACAATCCATACATATCCTCACATAATCATGCAATATCCATCATATTATCACCATATTTCCATATACTTAATAACTAGGTTCAGGTTTGCATAATGAACATAAAAGATAGCATAATATAGGAATATGTATAAGATAATGTCTGAGAATGTCTATGAACTTGTGTAAAACCATAAAAAAACTAGCTAATAACTAGACTCATCACTGCTTTCATTCCTTTCCATTGTGGGAATGTTTAGGTCCAAACCTAATTTGAATTTTCTAGGTTAAGGTGATTTTCTGACCTTAGAGAATGTTCTCAAGGTTGAAGATAGTATAAATAAGTATCAAGGGATCATGATTGAGTGTGTGCATGATGGATTTGATGTGAGTAATAGCGTGGTTGAATGTGTGGTGCAGTACAAGCTTTAATGTGTCAGATTACTGGATGCAGTGAGCAAAAAGTGTCTACAATTCTTCAGTGTGATTGTGGAGGTGTTGATGGTGTTGCGGTGCAATTCTCTGTTGCATTGAGATGGTTTTCTCCTTGTAATAAACTTCTCTATCCTCTTCTCATTCTGGTAGTGAGCCTTTCTTTTGGGTAGTGAACCCTTTGGCAGTGAGCCTTTTCGTAGTGAGCCTTTTGTAATTCGGTGTTGATAATGTTGGAATTAGGGTAGACAACTGAGAGGGAGGGGTGAATCAGTTGTCTTAAAACCTTAATACTTGCAACAATTAATTCTTCTTCTTTATTCAAACTAGATTAATGAGGAAATTATTAAAGCATGAATCAATAACATATGAGCAGAAACAAATGAATCACCCTTGACACCAAGATTTTTGACGTGGAAACCTGATTAAGGGAAAAACCATAGTGGGGGTTAACCCACAAAGATTATACTCTGTTAAAAGTATTACAAAAGGGAAGGCACATGCCTTCGGGCTCACTTCCTACAAGAATGATTACAAAAGGATTACAGATTATTTGAACTGATGAATAACATCTGCCAATGCAAGAATTCAATTCTAGTTAAGCACAAAATACTGATCTTACACACTTCATCTTTACTCTGCCTGATTACTACTCTACCATAATCTGGACCTTAGATCTCTTCTCTTTCGCTCTTAAATCTTCTTTTTTTCGCACTACTACATCATCACACCACAACACCACACAATACACTCGAATCCATTAGCTATATATATCCACCTCAAGAGATTCAATCGCTTTTCTGTCGGCCTTATGAAGAACTTAACAAACAATACAAGTACTCTGTTCTATCGGCTGAAATCATACACCAATATTGATGCGTACCAAAAATAACACTTGCAGGTCACCATACATGTCAGCCACTAACATTATATCCCATACACAACTCACCAAAACACTTCTACTAGATCTGCACAAGGATCTAACACAAGTCGGCCTTCACTGAACTATTCTATCATATTAGGACCCAGTACTCAGATGCTCATAACTTTTAATCCCTTTGTCACTGGAGGCTGAAATCTTGGATTTAGATTGTCCTGACATTCCTCTATACTCCCTCAGATTTGGAACACACAATGATTAACTAGAGAGATCTTCGACCAAAATATTGAACTCTACCATATACCCTATTCCTGTCTATCCAAACTTGACAAATCTGGGAATTGACCTCTGGTATGATCTGATACTGCACTGCGAATGTGTGGAGTGGATTTAGTTGCCATCAGTGACAACACATGACATGCATTGCAGTGTCTCTTTCCAACAGATACTACTCTATATTGTGAGCTAATCCTCACCGTGGTTTTTCCCTTCTTGGGTTTTCCACATAAATATGATGTTGTCTTATGTTTTATGTTGGTTTGATTCAGTTTCTATTATTTTCTTTCATGCTTAATCATCATAATAGTCTAAGGGTTAATTGAATCTATGCGGATCTAAATGTGTGTGAGAGTTTTGAAATTTTAAGCTACAACTGATTCACCCACCTCTCAGTTGTCTTGTGCATTCATCAAAAGTTGCTTGGATATGTAGTATCCAAAGAAGGAATATCTATAGACCCCAAAAGAGTACAAGCTATCAAGGGATTGCCCCTACCTGTCAACAAGAAGGGAGTCCAATCTTTCCTCAGAAAGATTAATTTCTTCAGCAGATTCATATCTGACTTCTCCGGATTGGTCAGACCGATTACTATCATGTTGAGGAAAGATCAAGCTTTTAAATGAACTCCCGAAGGAAGAACAACTTTTGAAGAGGTAAAGGAAGCAATTTCTTTGGCTTCGATATTAGTTAATCCTAGTTTTTCAAAAGACTTCATCATGTATATTTATGGTAGTGAACATCATGTTGCTTTAGTGCTAACCCAGAAGGATGTGGAGATGAAGGGAGAACACCCCATTGCCTTCCATTCAAGGACCTTGTAGGGATATGAGGCTAAATATAATTTCATGGAGAGGTAGTTATTTGCTATAGTGAAAGGTCTAAAGAAATTCAGACACCTGGTAGTAGGAAGCAAGATAATGATTTATGTCACTCATTCAAGTGTCCGGGAGTATATCATGGAAGGAGAAATCATCAATAAGAGAACAAATTGGATCACCAAGATTCTAGAATATAATGTAGAGGTTAGACCTATGAAGGTAATCTAAAGAAGGGGACTTTGTGAATACTTGGCACATGCAGCTGAATCTCCGATTGAAAAAGAAATTCCTAAGAAAGTTTTGACCAATTAATTTGAATTAGAGGGGCCGTGGGCCATAGATAGAGTCTGATTCATGGAAATTGGTAAGTATCCCAACAATCTTCCTTCTTATAAAAGGAGATTCTATAGATTGTAGGGAGTTGGTTACACATTAATTGAAGGAGTCTTGTTCAAAAGGAACTTTGACAAAGTGTTCCTCCAATGTGTGGATAAACTCCAAGCAACCAAAATCCTACACGAGTTCCACAACAACCCCACAGGTGGTCATTTCTCTGCAAAAACAACCGCAACCAAAATCATGCGTGTGGGATATTATTGGCTGACTCTGTTCTCGTATTGTCATGGTCTAGTTAGGAAATGTCATCAGTGCCAAATCTTCATCAGCAAATGTAGGAATTTAGCCATGCCTTTGAATCCAATCATGGTTGATGAACCTTTTTCTTAGTGGGGCTTAGACTTCATAGGAATGATCAGTTTGGCATCCAATTCTCGACATAATTGGATCCTTATAGCAACAGACTAATTCACCAGTGGTCAAAGGCAATTCCTCTGAAGAATGCCATAGAAAATGAGATCCTTAACTTCATAGAAGAATTGGTGGCACATTTCAGTTCCCCAAAAACCATCATTTTAGATAATGCAAGGGCTTTCCTGGGCTCTATAATGTCAGAGTTTGTACTCAACAATAGGATCTTTCTCAAGATCTCGTCTAACTATTATCTACAAGGCAACAAGCTAGAAGAATCTACAAACAAGAATATGATTAGGCTGATCAAATGGATAGGCGCAGATCATCAAAGAGAATGTTACAAGCACTTATGGATGACACTTTGGGCTGACTGGATCACTTCCAAGCAGGTTTTAAAAGCATCTCCATATGAGTTGGTTTATGGGAAGGAGGTCATGTTGCCAATCTCTATGGAAATCCTAGCATTACAGTTGCTCAAGTCTTTGTAAATTGAGGAGAATGATGTTATGAAGGTAAGGCTAGTGGCATTAATTAGTGTCCAAGAAAACAGAGAGGAGGCTCACAATGCCATGATCCATCACTAGCAGGTAGTTAAAAGGTGGTTAGATAAAAAGGCATCCAACCCAAGTTTCCATGAGGGAGATTTGGTCCTAAAATATGATGAATGAGATGCTAAGCTAAGTCAACACACCAAATTTGATTCACTGTAGAAGGGTCCTTTCCATATTACCAGTTGTAAAGAGAGCAATGCATTTGAACTTAAAGATTTAGAAGGAAATGCTCTTAGGATTTCGGTGAATGGGGTCCATCTAAAGCACTTTAATTAATGTTGTCTCTATTGGGTTCCTTTGTAAATAGTTAGCTAGTTTGCTTTTTCTTTTTTTGTTTCCCTTTAATAAGTGCCTTGTGTGCATGCTTTTGGTCTTTCTACCAGGTGTCCTACCAGCTCAACTTTCACTGGCTAGGTATTTATGAGAAGATGCCCAAACGACCACTTTGGGACCATTATTAATGTAGCTTGCCACATGTTCCACCCTGCTATTCTCTCAGATTTGAAATTCCCAACAAGGTAGTGTCATGAGTCATACCTTCCTTGTCCACTAAGGATTTGCACTTCCCGAGGAAAACTAAATTAAATTTACATGAGTGCCTTAAGCATTGGCAGTTAAATGCTTTTCCAGTAGCTCATTTATAGTATTCCAAGCATTGAATTAATCTAAGTGCAGAGCAATCTAAGTGCAGAACAATCTAAGTGTAGATCTTTTCAGTGTAGTTGTGAGTTCAAGTGCAAAGTGAAATATTTGTGAATCTTTTCCAGGTGATTGAGCACTAAAGGTCGTGTGTTTAAAGAATAGAGCGTGAACTATGAATCGTGTCGCACAACTATCAAGTGAAGTAGGGTTTGGGAGTAGAAGAATTGAAATCATGAATCTAGTCGAAGCATCTTCTAGTGCAGAGGCAGGGGGTACAGGTTTCTTCCTCGATGTTTTGAAGAGCAAGTCATTCACTTCTACTCTTGCCCCACCAAATCCACAACTACCAAATACTAGGAGTCTGCCAAAGGGGAATTGCACGGATGTGAATCTGGTCTCAAACTACGGAGACGAGATCTATGACCCCAGATTGCATAGAAGCCCAAGGAGTCTCCATTCGGGCGCCCACAAGAAGATGATGAGAAAAGAAGCAAAGGGGGAATATGAGTCTCTTGGTTTCTAGCTGTGGAACTATGGTTTACCATAGTTCATGGTCCCGATGGTTCACCCTTGCCCTGAGCTGGTAGATGCTTGTGACCATGCATATGACTCAGATAGTGGGATTATTGGTGGGCATCATCTCAAAGTTGTTGTAAGCACCCAGGCTATCTGAGACATGCCATTTGTTCCCTCCGACCTGCCAATTGAAGTGTGTGCACGACAAAAGATAGAGTACTACTAGGCCAGTAGGAGAGACCAACTAAGGTTTTTCAACTTTAAGCTTGACAGGGACAAAGAAGATATGACCATGTCAAAGATGCCCCTTATGCTCACAAATTTTTGGCAACACGATATGCAAGATATCTTTTCTATGCTTTCTTTCATCTTCGGCTTGGACAGTGATTCTTGGGTCTCCAAGTTCCAATTGGCTTTGGGTTTCCATTTAAGGAAACAAAAGGAGGAATTTGGAATGGACTTTGCAGATGTTATAACGGATGCCAACCATGAGCAGCTGACAACGTACTCAAATCAATATGTTTTCAAGTATTCTTCTTTTCTGGTGCGTATGCTGCTGCACCAAAATATTGATTTCTTCACGTCATATATGGATTTGGCCATGACAGATGAGTTTAACCCTACAAAAATAATTCTAGTATCCACATGGACCCATGTCCTATCTTCTTCTTTTGATTAGTATACATTCTCCAAACTATTTTTAACTCCAGCAATCTTGGACCTAACTTGCCAAGACAAGCTAATCCAATTGCAAACCATCAAAAAGCATGAATGATGAACAATAGTCCACCTTCCGACTGGTTCTTCGGAACCAACTTCACTTTTGTAAGGATGTATGGTTTCAAAGGGGAGCCTTTTAGGCTTCCCGCATATTTGACCGACAGGACGCTGGCCCTGGATTTGGCTCAGTAGCTGAGTATAGTTGATTTAGAGTGGGAAGCCAGAAGAAAGAAAGAAACAATATATTCCACTTTGCTGACAAGGGTAGGGATATCAGTGAGGAAGAGGGTTTTAGAAAATGTGCTTTTGTTGAAACTCTCCAACATTGGTATGGATCTGATCTGTGACCAATGGAGCTATGACCCTGATGGGTGTTTTGATGCTTTGAAGATAACATCACAAATAGTGACAAACCATGGCAATATTGGGATGAGCGACGGTCCCCAAGTGTTGAGTTTATAATAAATTTTGTCGATCTAGCGCACATGACCACAGCATAGCCGAGACTAGCATGGTTCTCCTTATATAATCTAAAGAAGGATTTTGACCCAGGGGTGAAAATTCATAAGGGAATAAAGAGTCACTTAGAGAAAGAGGGGTGGGATAGCGAGTAGATCGCGGCTTTCTGGGTGTATCATTAGGAGATACACAACCTAAATGCCCCCTATGACTCCATAGATTCAGATGATATATTTTCACTAAATGGGGTGAGGAGCATTTGAGGCCAGTTGATCTAATAGTAACAGATGAACCCCAATCCATGAGCATTGAAGAGAGGCCTATGGGGTCACCACCTAGATAGGCACCATCAATTTATGGTCTAGCATTTCAAAGGGGCATGCAAACCTTGAAGCAAAGGGTAGCTTCTTTTGCTTCCATAGTGGGGGATCTTCTTCAAGGATATCCTCACAACCTGAGAAGAAAATGAAGAGAAGAAAGGCTGACCTAAGCAACCTTATGAAGGACGAAGATGTAGTAGATGTCACCCAGGCCTCTGCAACTTCCATAATGTAGGTATGTTTTTCTCCTCGCCTTCTCTCTTCTCAAACTTTTTCTCCCCATGTTACATCCATTGCAGCCTCTATGACTGTAGTCATTTCTTCCACCGTCTCGTAACCCTTTCCTTCTATCCCCACATCCACATCTCCTGCAGCATCCTCTCCCACTCCAGTTTCATTCTCTACGCAATTCACCATGACACTGTCATCCTTCTCCACTCCCCTAGTTGCTCCCACACCTCTGCATATCTCGCAGGCCCCGCTACAAAGAATTCTTCCTTTCTCCCTATCTACTCTAAGCTTCCCATTGTCTGCCTCTATGGAGACTCAGATGACATCTTCCATTGTGCCCATTCCTTTTGGTCTCCTTTCTAGCACACCTTTCACTGGGCAATATATCTGATCCCCTATCCAATACAACGGGAAGATTGATGCAACCAAGAAGGCCCGAGAGGAGAGGATACAGAAGAGAGGACAAAAGGAAGCACTAAAGTTGGCTGCCCCAATATGGGGACTATGTATGATGAGACACTCCAAACAATAATGATTGCATCCATGACTCCTAATGTCAACAAGCCAGAAGGGCATATGCAACTGGATGATTACATAGTACACACTGTAGGCCTCAACCTCAGCCAAGCCCGCCCGCAAGATAGAGTCAAGATGATGGAAGAGACCCAATGAGCAGTTACAACTGACTACTTAAAAGCCAGTCGGCAGGCCAAAAAAAGAGAGCAGGAGCTAAAAAACATCAAGGCCATTGTGGATAGGCTAAATGTGGAACTCAAAGGAAAAGATATGGAGATAGCCTGGCTAGAGAAGGAGCTGCAGGGAAAAATCTAGCAACAAGTGTAGTCAGAGCAAGTCGAGAAGGCCAACTTATAAAAGGAATTGAATGAGGCCCGAGCAGAGGCTGATGCAGAGAAGAGAGAGATGGAAGATCTTAGCTCAAAGCTACAAGCAAAGGAGAAAGAGTTAAAATAGGTTTAGAAGGACCTCTCCAATGCCACCTCTCAGCAACAACAGGTGCAACAGAAGCTGCAAGAAAAGGAGGATGAATTGAGGAAGGAACTGGACAACTTGTAAGTTTAGGCCACAATGAAAAAGGAGAAAGAAATAGTAGAGAGCAAGCTGCATGATACGATGCAAGAGGTAACAAAACTACAATAGGAGCTCTCTGACTCCCTGAGAATGCAAGTGCAAAAAGAGAAGGAGCTAAAAAAGACGAGGGACAAGCTACAGGAGGAGTTACCGGGGGTGTAGGCTAAGTTTGAAGCTAAGAAAGAGGAAAGAGAGACCACTAAGTTTGAGCTCCAAAGAAGAAATCAGGACCTAGAGCAGGTCAAATGGGACCTGCAAGATAAGGATTCACATATACAACAACTACAAAATGCACTAGCGGGTGCTTCTCAATAGGCTAATATTCTTCCTATGCTACAACAATTATATTTTTCTTATTGGGAGGAAATAAAGGGCATTGCCATGTCTCTTTGGCTGATTTTGAAGTTCATTGTGGATGCTCAGGAGTTAAGTGTGAAGGCTAACTCCACCATTGAGAAAATTTTGATCTCCATCGCCCTAAAGGTGGCTGAGTCCCAATTATTAGTTAAGAAGATGTATATTACTCAGGATGATTCTTTGGCAGCGGCTAGTATCAGTGATCGAAGGATGGTTGTGAAAAAGGCCAACGAATTCATTAAGTGCAATAAGGCAGCCATAAAGGCCAAGGAGTGTTATCATGCCTTGGAGAAAATGGTAAAGCAGATGAAATGGCATATTGAATAGCTGATCCGACTGAGGCTCCCTTCTCCTTTCCTTTCAGATAGGTCCATCATGGTAGAGGCTCATATTAAGCAAATTTTAGAGCATCGGCAACAAGATCAATCCATTTTTCAGGCCTTGATCTCCTCTCTGAGCACCTCTGAGGTTGACTCAATTTTGTATCCTCTGGTGCAGTTGAATTCCACATTGAGGCCGCATTGGCTATGTTGAGAAATTTTTCCTTCAAATAGATAATTGATCTTGACCAAGATTTTGAAGCATTATAGCGAAAGGCACAACCCGTAGAGGCTGATTGGGTGCCTTTGCAATCATCCCTTTCAAAGCTATAGGGTTTTGTGTAGTCTTCTTCTTCTTCTTTTTGCGGAATCAGAGTTGTTGAGTTCTTTCCTCTGTAGACGGAGACCCCTAGGAAGTTGCTAAGAGCTGTAGATTTCATCTCATGCGGCCTTTGGCCTAGTTCTTTCTTTGTTGCGGTCCTGCAGAGTTCCTAAGTTTTATGGACGAACAGAACATACCACATGTGGAAGTGATGCAAATTATACATTCGCGGAGTCCTTTCTCTCCTCTAAGTTGCATGAGGGTGCCACGAGGTGGGGCATTCTAAAAAGCATTGGGCTTCACTTTTCCTTTTATGATATATCTCCACATTAGCCACGTGTCGGTAGGGCACAATTTCTATCAACAACAAAGGAAAAACTCTCTACAAGTTGCACCATCGCGCCACGTGTCTAGCCTACTTTCTATTTGGAAAAGGCACTAAAGTTTTTTTTGGCAATGCATGGAGGTAGCGAAGAAATCCATGTGTCAGTAGGGCATAGGCTAGAGGTTCTCCAAAGCTCAAGGATCTTTTCATTTGTGCTATTGGTTCTTTTTCGAAGAGGGCTGCTCGCGGAGGAATCATGAAGCTGCCATGTGTTTCAACGATGGGAGTACCACATGCCACATTTCTCAATGGTTTCCAGGACAAATGGCTTTGCAACAGGATAGTGGAGCAGGGAAGGTGGCACTACAGCTACAAAAGTGGAGGCACACATCCATTTGGATGGCTATTGCAACAGCTGCCATGATGGGGCCTCATTGGTGGTTTTGACAGAATATTTTCAGTTGTGCTCTCTCTCATAAAGGGAAACATTGTCATTGTTAGGGGGTTCATCACTTTTGGAGAAGAGTTTTTAGATATCCTAACAGTCATTGTTTGTAATATATCTTGAGACCTTAACATTTTAAGCTATTGAATAGAAATCTAAGATATCAATTGTGTAATTCTTGCCTCTATGCTATGTTATTTTCTGTGAAATTTGCCTAGTCTATTGCTCTGTGTCTATTCAGAAATAGTTATAATCATTTACTACCGTGCTTCATGCTTTTATAATTTTAGTTTATAAGATGATTATGGTGCTTTGAATCATGTCTTATACTCTTTCAAATCCCTTTGAAACTAATTAAACTGGAACTATACTATGCTAATTGTTGAATGAACTGTCTCAAGTTTCAACATATCACCTTAGTTTAGATTTGTTTTAATAGCTTTTCTCTTCCCCTTTTCCCTCCTTAGTGAACAAACCGAAGATCCAGCTTCTAAAATCCCTGAGGTTGTTCTATAGAGTGTATTCTGGTCCCCCATTTGTAGAACCTCCCATAGACTGTGTTTCTAAGCACCCCTTTTAGAGATCAACACTTCCCACCCAATTTCCCACTTTATCCTGCTATAATCTGATCCTTTATTTTCCAAGAAATTCTTTTAAAAATCTATCTTTGATTAGTGGCTTCTCCAACCACAAGAAATCTATCTTTGGCCCTCTTCTCTCTACTATGCTTGGTTGCACACTCCATTGTTCAGACTTGTTGAGGATGCATGTTATTGGATCTTTATTGACAACTCCAAAGAGCTCACTTCTTTCCTTCTACATCATGTGCTAGTAATATTTTTCTTGCTTTTTTGTTGAGTAATATTGCTGCACTCTTTCTATCGCATTTCTATTCTCTATTGTAAAATCTCTTGGTGTCCATTACCACCCATTTTATCATATGCACACTAAGGTATTCTTCCTCGTAGACCAAGGTTTATACTCATATTTATTTACTATCACTACTTTTATTTTCCTAGGCACACTTAGGAAATAAGATCACACACTTTTCTTTACTATTTTCAATCTTGGTTGTTTGTGGAGGTCAAAAGACCAACATAGGGTCTTGACCACTCTTGGCAAGCTACTAAATAGCCCTAAAAAAATTTCTTGTCCTTCACCTATAGGTATTTGGGAGATATTCAATTACACGAAGGTTTTCTTATGTCTTCTTTCCTCTTGTCAACATTTCATTTGATTTAGTTATTTTATCTTTATTTTATCATTTCTATATCATTTGGTATCCCCTAGTTTTCTATTTTGGTTGTCCTTGTTTCTTTTTGTGTAGATGTGTCCAAACTTTGGTGAAAATTTTAAGTTTTACAAATTTTATGGATGCTAGCGCATGGTTTGGACTATAACGCATCGTGTGGACATCCACGCTATGTGCTAGTGTCTAAGACAATGAAATATATCTTTGAATGCCAGATTATTTATTTTCTACAAGTTCCATCTTTGTATCTAGTTTATCATTTCAACACTTCTTTAATCCTCATTCATTCATTATTTCATTAATGTAATGTGAAAGTTAGCATTAGCCTAATTTGTTCACTACATTTTGGTGAACCTACCACTCTTATAGTTAAAACACCTTTTTTTCCATTCCATTTCCTCCCAAAAACAAAAACAAAAAAAAATTCTTTCCTCAAAACACATGTTATCTTTCTCCTTCTATTATTAATAATAAATATATTATCTTATTTTCTTACACCATTTTCCATATTTGCCCAAAAAATTCATGATAGTGATACTTTGTTTCATGTATATGATATAAAATTAGCTCTTACAATGTCACTCTATGCTCTTGATCTCTCCTAAAAATCCTACTAATTCTAGAGATAATTCAAGGTATGAAGACATCATTGAGTATTTCCTTAACATTACCTTTCCTTCTCCTCATGTCAATGCTCTTCCCCTTACTAATGTATTTCATGATGATACCAATGTCTCTTTTAAATTCTCTCCCTCCTTTGGTTGCATGTTCAATCTCCTTGGACCTCCCAAAGGAAAATCCCAGATGACGTTGTTAAGAGGAAAATCCCTCATTAATGTGCAATAGAATGATGTCATCGGGATAAGGATATTAAAATAGAGTCATGACACTAAAAGTGTGAAATATCCCCACAGCTTAATGTCCTGATGACATAAGCATGTATATCTTCTTTATATAGCATCGAGGTAGGATGATGTCATCAAGATGTGGATATTAAAACATGCCTAGATACAAAGTTAAGATCTGGATGTTAAGTAATATCCTGATGACATAAGCAAGTTCAATGTTCTTCATTAGGTTGAGATGATGTGACGTCATCTAGATCGAGATGTTAAAATAAGATCAGGATATTAGCAAAGTTAATATACTGATGCTCTAATGTCTGGGTGATGTCAGCACAATCAAAGCTCTTTGTAAAACTGGGTTGACATGACGTCATCGGGATGTGGATATTTCGGTCAGGACGTGAAGTGTTTAAGCGTAATGTTCATAGTCAGAATCCAGTTGAAAAGTCAACCAGGACACATCATTAGGATAACCATGTGGCAACCACGTGCAGCCCCATATGGAATTAGTATCTTTAGGAAGATTCCCCATGGGCAAGCGGTGAACAATTATAATATGCCACAGATGTTTGTGAATGTCCTAATATTAAGTCAATATCTGGATGATGTGAACACACGCGGGATCCTTTGTAAGATTAAGATGACATGATGTCATCTGGATATGGATGCTTTCGGTCAAGATATTAAGTTAAGATTGGGATGTTAACTAATATCCCCGCATATTACGTTTAACCCACTAAGTCTTTTAAATTTGACATCTAGATGTTAGTGAGCACCAAGATATTAAGTTAATATCTAGATGACATACAATGTGAATATCCGGATGACCTTTTCATTGAACTTTGACGGACTGTAACTTCGTTATTTTAATGAATTTCAAGGTGCTTTAAAAGGAAAACCTGCTTAAATTTTCATGCTCTTTCACTTGGTAGGATCTATATTATGAAATTCAAAATTTGAAAATCTGACCTATAACCTAAGGTCTAGACATGCATAGGATGACATCCTATCATGCATTTGATATTGATTGTTTTACCATACCGCCCAAAAGCAAAGGACAAGTAAGCCAAGCAAAACATTGGGTTCCTATTTTGCTGGGGCAAAATGGGGCGTGTTGTGTAACCACATAACTTGCCACCAAAGAAAACAACTAAGATGAAAACAATTCAAGAGATGAAAACAAATTAAAACATAATGTTCTAACTCTTACCAGATATAAGCATCTTGATGTTTCTGAATGATATCATATTCATCAATATAACAATGTTCAGAAGGAATCAGGTGTGTGCATGTGATTCATATCCTTCATCTTCAAGATAAGTTGAAAATACTAGTGATAGGTGTTAAGCTACATAGTTTGATTTAAACCTCATAGCCAACCTAGATAGAGCCTTTCTGCCAGTAGGTATCTATAGCCCTGGCAAGGTTATCATTACAATTCTCCCAAGTAGAGCCCCACTGCCAGACAGGCGTCCATGGCCCCAGTAGAGTTACTTGGATAGCCTAATTATCCATTTTAGATATTTAATATGTTTTTTTCTTTTGTTTCAGATTTTCATAAGATATGATCATGTAAGAACATTTTGCAAGGTGTGGACACTTGCTATTCAGGTTGAGAATTGCAATGGTAGCAAGGGAAAACCTTTAGATTTTTCACTTAACACTACACTAGCATGTTCAACAAATCCAAGGTTGTTAGGTGTATTTCTGTGAAGATCTCCTTGAACAAGAAAATTTATCACTGATGAATAAGATATCACAAACCTGACTAGAGATACCTATACTGATATGAGTTACAACCTATGTAAGAATTTGTATTCATTTCTTGAATTCTGACAATTTCAATAGTTTTCTAATGTGAAAAGATGCACTATCTTGCCTGACCAAAATAGGGACTCAACAACACACAAAGCAAAGAAAAAACACACAAAAGCAAACTGTACAAACAACTATACAAGATATATATATATGATCACTAGTAGAAATATGGCAAATAAATGACCAGGTGACTAAAACTTTTAGTCACGTGACCAATTTTTTTTGCAACACAGCTATAAATGACTAATTTGGTCATCGGTTGAAATGACTAAATAAATGACCAAATAAATAACTAAATAAATGACTAATCTGGTCATTGGGCAAAAAACACAACTAAATAATTGGTCAAACAAATAAAAATGACTATTACTCCTCTATTCTTTTTTCTTTCCAATTTGATCATAATACTATGGTAGATCTTAGTATAAGTAAACTATATTAAAACTAAATATATTCTTCAATATGATCTAGTACATTGTGCATACTTATGAAGAAATTTGTTTGGTTTTCTTAGCAAAATATGAGATATATTGGATTTGTCAACTAAAATTCAATCAATTAGTAGTTGTAAGGCCCAACCTCATTGTAAGGCCCATTTATTTTGTGATCACAATTGCTTAATTCATTATCAACATTATATGTTGATCCCTAGCTACTAGATGGATTCATATGCTAACAGTAGATTAGATGTGTAGATGTTTGTCTACTACTTGCATATATATGTTCCTAGAAATAATTTATTATATCTTGGGTCCATGCTTTCTTTATGTCATTGCTTTCTTTCGGGGCATCGTTGGGACTCATATTTATATCCCACCGATATCCATCACTTCTGCCGATGTCTTTTGTCTTTAGTAGTTTCATCGTTGTATCGGTGAGACACTCTCTTTTGTCAGCCTGATATCCCTATGTCTCCCTAAAACCACTTTTCTTTTTGGCGCAATATTTCATTCAATTTCATAATATTTCATTTCAATTGTCTTTTTGGTGCAAACTAATAACCCTATTTAGCTTTCGAGGGTTTTGGTTTTTTAAGATTTTGCATTTTGTATTCGCTCTACTCGTTCTCAGAATCACAGTTTCCTTTGTTTCATTCTCAGTCCCTTGTAATCTAAACTATAAGTAATGCAAACCAGAATATGAGTTTTAAAGAAAAAGTTATTTATATGTTTACAGCTTTGGGTTATGCAAAATATTTCATTTGATTTCATAATATTTCATTTCAATTGTCTTTTTGGTGCAAACTGATAACCCTATTCAGCTTTCGAGGGTTTTGATTTTTTAAGATTTTTCATTTTGTATTCACTCTACTCGTTCTCAGAATCACAGTTTCCTATGTTTCATTCTTTGCTCCTTGTAATCTAAACTGTAAGTAATGTAAACCAAAATATGAGTTTTAAAGGAAAAGTTATTTATATGTTTACAGCTTTGGGTTATGCAAAATACTTCACGTCTAAGGGATTTGGTAGCTAAGCCCTTATATTTTCATCCCAAAAGATGCTATGTTATGTCTAGTTATTGCTTTTAGGTTTTTGTTTTGGTTTGGTAAAACTAGCTCATGTTAGGAACTCATTTGATGCTGATTGTTGATTTGACTTATCCAGGCTGAGTGTTGTGTAAAACGATGATGGTAGTGGAGACTTCAGAGGATGATTCTACTCTTCTCGTGGCTTGTTTCACTATAGAAATGTCATGGGCTGATGCAGGACCTGAAGTAAGCATTCAACCTTTGCACCAAAAACCTAGTAGATGAAATTGTTAAGGTCTTTCCATGTTTTGAAGCTGGTTATTGTGTGTTTGGTTCTTCTTCATTTAAGAGAAGTTTAGATCAAGGGATACAGGTTAATTTCAACCAAGGGGTCGCGAGCGGTTTAATCATAAGAGTTATACTCATGAGAGTAGGTTAACTTAACTATAATAAGTTGGCTCATAACCCTAGCAAGGGTGTTATGAGCAAGGTTATGGTGTAAGGAATATGGTATGCATTTGATCGTGTCCCACATTCAATAGGGTGTATTTGAATGTGACCTAAGTGTAAATTTTTTAAAGATTTCTGCCAAGATTTAGGAAGAAGGTGTCGTGTCTAGCTCTGATGCCATGTTTGCTTGGCATGTACTAGATAGCACTCGAACCTAGGACCTCAAATTTATACGCTTGGTGCTCTACCATGTTCTTCCATATCCTTACTTGGGTGGTGGTTGGGACCCCTAGCCACTATCAACCTAGGACCTACCATTTGCATTCTAGGGTGCTATTGGCCCATTGCGATTAGTATTTATTCCTAGGCCCTTTATTACAACTCTGGTGTGACTTGTTTTTTAAATGTATGATGTGGAATATTGTCGTTGGTGAACTTTGGGTCTTTTTGGGCCAACTGGCTAGTGATTTTTTTTATTTAAATGAACCCAATAACTGTTACACCACAATCTCACCATCTTTTTATTGGAGTTATTCATTGCTTTGTTGTGGCAGAAGGGATTTGAACTTGAACACAGTTCACATGTTTATGAGTTTGCCCATTACCATTAACCACAACAACTTAGACAAATGACTAATATCTTTAACATTTCTCAAAGTCTATAATCAGTAAAAGGGAGTTCTATGTTTTTGCCTCAAAGCTAACCTGAGGCCAATACAATACTTATTTCAAATGAGGCCCTCTTGAGGCCAAAGTAACTATTTAAAGAGAGACCAAATGGTGCAGTACTGAAGGTTTTTATTGCAATATGTAAGAAAAATAGTTCTTTTCATTGTTGTGTATTTAGTGCATGTTGTAATCAATAGTCATATTTCTTGTTTGTAAAGTGGAAAGATTTATTAATTGTGCTAGATTTATGATTATTATTTTTGTTTTATAAATTTTTCTCTACTTAAGGCTCATGGAAGTGCTCTCTATGAGAAATAATCAGATTCCTATATTCTTGGCAATAGTTCTTGTAGTTCTATTGGTTTGAAAATTTCTTTCATTTTCAATGATTTATGGTTAGGAGTTATTTAATCTGCCTTTTATGTGAAAATACTATATTGGATGGTGATTATTGCACAACAATTGCCAACCAACTGTAGTTTTGTTTTAGATTAGGCAATGTGGATATATTACTTGTATAGATATTTGCACGTTGTTTGAGATATTGATCCCTTTAATGCTTGCTCTATTTGTAATTTGTTTGAGTAGGTTGCAGAACCTTAGGTGATGCGTTATTGTGATGAGGCCCAAACCTTCATGGTGGAAGGCAGATGGTCAGATTTGGCATCAATTTTGCTCACTTCAGCTGATCTGATATTTGCCAGCTCCTTAGAGAAAGGTTTGTGAGTCAAACACTTTAATCCATGTATTTGTGACATTTCTCAAATTCCCATTTAAACACATGACTTCTTAGTTTAAAATACATCATTAATAAGTTCTTTGTGTGGGAAACTACTGCATGTTAGGGATATAAGTTTGCACAACTATTGCATGTTAGGAATATGAAATACGCAATAGATATTTGAGATCTTGGGTCATTGCTCAAGCTTTTACTACAATTTATAATTTTTGCACTTTATTTTCTTTATTGGGGGAAAGATCACAGACGCTAATCTATTCAAAGTGTGTGGAATAATCTTTTTCTATTATTTTGTTCGTGTAACAAATGTTTTTTTTCCAAAGATTAGTATCTCTAGATGGCATTTACTTCTTCATTTTAATTTGATAAAACAAAGACAGTTGTCAAAGAATGAATGTGTTTCCTAAGGTTTGTTAAATATGGTTAATGCTAGTGTAGGGGAAAGTAAAGTAAATGATGTTAATATCGGAGCATGGATTGTCAATACTTGACCATAATTCAAAAAATTCAAAGCTTTATCTATTCCTTCTCTCAAATTCTCTCAATTCCTTTTGAGGAATCTATAACTCCTTTGGGTCTTGGTATTCTTTGATGTCTAGTTCATTCGCATTCTCTGATGAGCTCATTTTTGGCAGTCACCCTTTTCCATTGTAATTAATCTCACAATACATGGGTCATGCATTTGGCTAGTTAAAGTAATTTTTTGTTGGAGAACAGTATTTCTAACTTCAATGTCAACATACTAGAGGAGATTGCTTGAATGGTTCCATTGAGGCACCCAATTGTCTATTTGAGAAAGAATTACCCGTACCCATACCCATCCCCAAACCGGCGACCTAGAATTTAATTGATTAGGTTAGATTACACATAGGAAAATTTTATTTTCTTCTACAAGCATATATTAGTAAACCTGTATGGTTGCATGCACCTAGAACACAAGCAAAGCTTAGAATGTTAGGATGTGTTCTGGAGTGCTTCTGCAAAATCCATTTTGTACATATTTTGCAATCATTGTATTCCATTAGATGACAACTCTTTGAGGCATTCTGTCAAATAGTTCATGTGCTTTGTCTATGATTCCACATTTTGCATACATGTCTACCAAAGAATTTCCAACCATAATATCTGACAAAGATCCCCTTACCATTAGGCTTTGCTAGATGTCCATACCCTATTCAAAAGCTCCCATTTTGGCACAGGTAGGGGGGACGCTGGCAAAGGTTGTGGAATTTGACTTTACAACTGCCAATTGCATCTGCTTGAAATTTTCTAAAGACAACAAATCCATTTTGTGCATATCCTGTGATCATTGCAGTCCATGAGACCACACTTCTTTCAAGGATTTTGTCAAACAATTCAATTTTATTCGGTGTCCTTTTAGGGGTTTAGCTTTCATTCATGCCAATAATTACCATAGAACCTTGAGTAGCAGGCTTTGCACACTTTGCAATATCTTTAGGCTTAGTACCAGCATTGGGACATCCTTATCATTATTGTTTCTTTCCAGAATATATAGAGGAAATGCCCATAATAAGGCCTCCATATTGGGAACAATGGATGTAATGAGTAAACAAATTTGAGTTGAGGTGATAGCTCATACTTGGTAGCCCATATTATAATTTTCATTGTAATGAAACCTTTACGCAATTCTGCATAAAACTAGACTCACAACAAGATGATAGTCTCTAAAAAGAGATTTTAGTGATCTTCTAACTGTCATGATAGTCTTATTTTTGTGCTTTTCCATCCTACCCACATGAGATTATAGAGGTGTCCTTCTTCCATATGCAATCTCTAACTTCCACGGTCAATTATTGTACACTATGTTGATAGGAAATGCCTTTTAAATCTTAAGTTCTAGGTGTTAAACCTCCTTGTGGTCTGATCAATGTGTGACAACCTTTGAGACATCCACCCTCATCTTGAAGTGCCTAAATTTGAACATTCATAGCTCTAAAGTAATCTTCTAATGGCAAAAATCTCAACATCATTGATATCAAGTTTTAGACCAACCTCCTTGGATAATAACCATGATTTGGAAGATCATGAAGGTGGGAGAGAGACAGAAGGAAAATGAAATGATAATGATGACTATAGTTACTATTTGACTATGTTTCACATCTTAGGGTGATGAGTGGGTGTCTCCACTAGCACTTTGCTTTGAATAAATGGATATAGCAATCTTTAGCATTCCTCTTTGTGGGGATCTCATGATCTTATAAGTGCAACAATCATTCATATATGATTGTTATGGAGGTACTTTGGCTACATACAAATGTGACTATCACAAGATCTGATGCCTATTTTAATATGATAGTCAATGACAATAGTGTCCATGGATTTTTATGACTACCCCCACACTAGTGGTGATTACATATGCTTGACTAAATCATGTTGTTGTCTCACTATTGTTTACACTTGGGGTGGAAATTTTAGGACTATTGTTTATGGGGGACTGATTTTCATCTTTGCATTAAAACTTTCTTGAGATTGTTGTCATAGTATTGGTCCTTCTAGGTTTGTGATAGGGTCTACTTCTTGTCACTCCACTTCAAGCATTGTCAAAAATATTCCAAATAGTGCCCATGCCCTCATGGTTGTTACAGTATTTACAACAATTCTATGAAGGAACTTGAACTAGGATAGTCCTCCAAAATCAGATGTTGCCTCCTTCAATGACTAAACTACCTTTCACCCCAGGCCCTTGGTACTGTAGCATAGAAAGACATTGTTTAGGAAGCTCAAACAATCAGGTGGGTACTACAATGAATGAGACACCAACAGAACCCAATGTTGATGTATCCTATGACCATTATGCTTTGAAGGATGTCCATTGTACTATTCCAAAGCTCCCATTTGGGCACAGGCATGGAGGATGCTCGTAAAGGTTGCAGAATTTGGATTTACAACTGTCAATTACATTTTCTTGAAAGTTTCTAAAGCCTGTTCAACAAATCCATTTTGTGTAATCCTGCAATCATTGCATTCCATGAGATAACATCTCTTTGAGGCATTCTATCAAATAGTTTGTGTGCCTTGTCTGTGCTTCCACATTTTTCATATATGTCTATCAGAGCATTTCCAACTATAATATCTGACAAAAATTTGCCTTCTATTATGCCTTGATGGATGTCCATACCCTATTCCAAAGCTTACCATTTTGATACAAGTAGAGAGGATGCTAGCAAAGGTTGTGGAATCTGGCTTTACACCTGCCAATTTCATTTGCATAAAAGTTTCTAAAGCCTTTTCAACAAATCCATTTTGTGCATATCATGCAATCATTGTAGTCTATTAGACCACATTTCTTTCAGGGATTTTGTCAAATAGTTCACATGCCTTGTCTATGCTTCCACATACATCTTTGTCTCTCTATATATGTATATTCAATTGCATTTTCATGAAATTATTTAATGCCTTAACATGTCTAACATCAATCGTGTAGCCAATCCTGTTTTTCTCCTCAAGGTCCTGTTGACATCGGCATTTCGAAGAGACCATCAAGTGAGTCCCACCGAATAGACGACTCTCGTGGATATGTATTTTTCTGCCTTATCATCATTTCAAAGAGACTGTAAAGTGAGTCCCACCGAACAGACAACTCCCACTGATATGGACTTTCCTGCCTTTACCTTGTGCACACACTTGCCATCAGGCTATCGAATAGACCATAATCGAAGTCTCGCTGAAGTCATAGGGTCCTGCTGATAATACACTTGTCATCAAGCTATCGAAGAGACCATAATTGGAGTCTCACTGAAGTCATAGGGTCCCACTGATAATACACTTGTCATCGGGCTATCGAAGAGACCATAATCAGAGTCTCGCCAAAGTCATAGGGTCCCACTGATAATACATAGCATCCTTGCAAAATCCATTTTGTGCATATCCTGCAATCATGGCATTCCATGAGACCACATTTCTTTGAGGCATTGTGTCAAATAGGTCACGTGCCTTGTCTATACTTCCACATTTTGCATACATGTCTATGAGAGCATTTCCAACTATAATTTCTGACAAAAATCCCCTTTCCATTATGCTTTGATGGATGTCCATACCCTATTCCAAAGCTCCCATTTTGGCACAGGCAGGGAGGATGCTGGAAAAGGTTGTGGAATTTGGATTTAGACCTGCTAATTGCATTTGTTTGAAAGTTTCTAAAACCTTTTCAAAAAATCCATTTTGTCCATATGTATAAGTTAAATACATGTGATTATACACGTGTTGCGAACTATTTTCTTAAATTTCATGATTGCAGTTTTATGTCTTAAAGAAATGTACATAATATTAAATGTCCATATGTTTTCATCTACATACCAAGTGTTTGTTAAAATGTATAAGATCCAGAAGTGAGCAGCAGTTGTTCTAATTTTAATATTCAAAAATATTGATTATTCTACATAACCTGCTAACTATTTGACAAAATGTCTATGGGCCATTTTTGAAATTTACAAGCTTGTTCTATTATTTTTGTTGAGCTGACCCACAATTCTCTCTCAAAATATAGGTGGCATACTAATTGTAGAAACAATAGTTTTCATTGATTTGCAACTAATTAAGAATGGAAGACATGTGATCATGATGGATGATGATACATGGTTACAAGTATTTCTTCTTGAATACTTTCATAATATATGCCTGTATTGCTATAAAATTCCTTATCATCCCACTTTGTTTTTCATATTTCAAAGTTTCATAAATCTTTTTAAAATATTAACAAATTTTGAGTTTTTTTATTGTGGACAGGTACAGAGCAAGGAGAAAATGCAAAACCAGTGCCTTCTAGATGCATTTACAGTCTACCCCATGTGCAACAATGGCATCACTGAAAACATGCATTCACATCGATGGCTTTTTAGCTTTAGTTTTAGTTTTTTTGAGTTTTAAAAGCATAATAAATCA
Source organism: Cunninghamia lanceolata (assembly GCA_027924645.1). Taxonomy (NCBI): domain Eukaryota; kingdom Viridiplantae; phylum Streptophyta; class Pinopsida; order Cupressales; family Cupressaceae; genus Cunninghamia; species Cunninghamia lanceolata. The sequence goes on along the minus strand of BSBN01000579.1, from coordinate 10,085,857 downwards.
GCAATTTGCATACTGCAGAAAGATTATGTCTTGAAAACTCTATATATAGAGTTCTTTGTAACATATTTTATATACAGTTTGAATATACAGTGAATTATTTTCCAACATTGTTGTTTCAATCCTTTGAGCAGATTTGTTGATAAACAAGTTCTTTGTAACATATTTTATATACAATTCGAATATACAGTGAATTATTTTCCAGCATTGTTGTTTTAATCCTTTAACCAAATTTGTTGAAGTTTATCAACAAAAAATTGCATAGTTGATGTTTATCATGTACTAGTTGTTTATATATGACTAATTGATAGAAAAATAATGATTAAAATGACCAAATATACTACCAATGGATGGAAATAAATGACTAAATATACTACCAATTGACAACAATTAATGATTACAATGACTAAATAAATTTGGTCACGAGATAAATGACCAGCAATAAACTACCAATGGTCACGTGACTAAATATACTACCAAATTGATGACTAAATATACTACCAAATTGATGATTAAATATACTACCAAATTTATGACTAAATATATTACCAAATTAATGACTAAATATACTACCAAATTTATGACTAAATATACTACCAAATTTATGACTAAATATACTACCAAATTAATGACTAAAATTTGTTTGGTCATAAATTTGGTCACGAGATAAATGACTGGCAATAAACTACCAATGGTCAACTGACCAAACTATTGATCACATGACCAATTTTTGGTATTTTATTTAGTCATTTATTTCTATTTTTCTACTAGTGGATGCACTATCTTGACATGACCTACCTAGGCTTGAAAGTAGTGTTTGAGGAATTGTCCATTAACTGGCAATGGGACATCCTCACCTGTTAAAGTTTTGATCCTGTAGGTGCTATCACCTAAGATTTCTAATATTTGGAAAGGGTCAATCCAGAGTTTGTCAAATTTCCCATGATCACCTTTCCTTTCATGGGATTTATCCCAAGATAAGACTAAGTCTAAGATTCTAAAAGCTTTTACTCTGGCTCTTTTATCAAACCAGCACTTGATAGTAGCCTAATGTTTGGCAAATTGGTCAATTGCTTTATCTCATTTTTCTTCCAAGTGCATCAGTTGAAGTAACTTGACTTCTTGTTTATTATCAATGCCTAAGTATTCTTATGCAAACTATAGTGTAGGGATTTTTAGGTTAATGGGGAGGATGGGATCCACCCCATAAACTAGTTGATAGGGAGAATTTCCTAGCATAACTATCATTCTGGTTCTATCTACCCATAAGGCATATTTAAGTAAGGTGTTCCACTCTCTGGGGTTCTTCTCAATGAGTTTTTTAATGATATTCAATTAATTTTTTATTTGTTGATTCTACCAAGCCATTACCCTGGGGATAGTAATTTGATGAAAATTTTAAAATTACCCCATGGTCAACTGCCCAACTAGAAAGTTTGAGAGATGCAAAAGCTAGTCCATTATCACAAACAAGAGCATAAGGGATTCCATACCTAGTAGTAATGTTACTAAAAATTGATCACATCCTCTAAAGTGCAAGTTTTACTGCTAATGGCTTCAGTCCATCTAGTGCAGTAATCCGTAATTGTTAGTACATACCTGTGTCCTGAGGAGGATGGAGGATTGATGGGACCGATGGAGTCCATGCCCCATTGTGCAAATGGACGCATCTCCATGACAGGTTGCAGTGGTTGAGTTGCATATCTTTCTTTATTTGATACAATCTGACATGTATGATAGAATTTGATGTTATTGGCAGTGTCTTTAAAAATAGTTGGCTAATAATATCCTGCTCTTAGGATGGCATGAGCGGTGGCCAGGTGAGATCCATGAGTTGTGCCAAATTTGTCATGTAATTTAGTAAGTACTTTATCATCTTTTGGCTTAACTAAGCACCTAAGGTATATCCCTTCATAATTTCTCTTGAAGAGGACTCCCCCTTTGATCTCCTCTAAGATGCATGCATGTTAGGTGGGCACCTTTTAGTGATCAAGATATGCCTGATATCAGAGTACCAGTCATCATGTTCTTGTGTATCTACTGCATATTGGTGACTTGTTAAATTGGGATCAATCTCAGCAATCATTTGACTAAGGGTTTGTCCCCTGACCAGCTTCATTGGAGTTCTATCCATATCATATAATTGAAGCATAGTTATCCACTTTGCTCTCTTTTCTCTTGGTTCATTCTGCATAAGGAGTATCCTGACAGTTGAACTTGGTACTACAACAATCACCTTGCTTCTGAGGATATAGTGTCTAAATTTCTTCAAGGATCTTACTAAAGCAAGGGTTTGCCTTTCAACATCCATATACCTAAGCTCAGTGTCTCTAAATGGATAACTCATGAAGGCAATAGTCTTTTCTTCTTTTTCTTCACTTCTTTGCATCAAAATTGTTGCACAAGTATGTTCAGATGCAAATCAGTAGATATAGAAATCTCTAGTATAATCTAGGCTAATCAAGACTAGTGCATCTACAATAGACTTCTTGATGTCTTCAAATGTTGCCTTTGCCTCAGGTGTCCATTCAATCCTAGCATCCTTCTTGAGCATGGAATTAAGAGGTCTTACTATTTCTGCAAATTCTATAATAAACTCCTTGACAAAATTGATCTTACCAAAGTAAAATTTTAACTCATTTTTACTTCTTGGAAGTCGCAGCTTCATTATTGAATCAACTCTTACAGGATCAATGTTTATCCCATTTTCTAATATGATGTGACCAAGCAATTTGCCAGTGGTCACCCCAAATATGCATTTCTTTGGGTTTAAGGAAATATCATACTACTCACACTTCTTGAGTACCTTCCCGAGGTCCTCTATATGATCTCTCTACTTTGAGAAGACTATTCGGTCATCCATGTAAATTACTATGCATTGGCCTACTAATCCCCTGAATGCTATATCCATAGCATGTTGGAGAGTAGCCCTAGCATTGATAAGGCCAAATGGCATGCACCTGGATACCAAGATTCCCCACTTGGTGGTAAATGTTGTCTTTAATCTATCTATCTTATCCACCATCACCTCGTTATATCCTGAGAAACCATCCAGAAAGGACATCATTTTTACTCCATTTACCATCTGGAGAACTTCATCCAGAGAAGGTAAAGGATAATTATCCTTCTCTGATGCTCTATTTAAATTCCTGAAGTCCACACATAAGCGTATGTCTCCATTCTTCTTCCTGATAGGAACCAAATTAGCCACCCAGGTTGAGTGCCTGACTGGAAATATGACCTGAGCAGCAAGCAGCTTCTTGACTTCTTCAAAAATGAGTGGTTCCAGCAAAGTATTGACAGATCTCTGCTTCTACCTAAAAGGCTTTGCATCAGGTTTCAAGGGTATTGTATGGGTTATAATGGACGTGTCATATGTTTTCAATTCATCATATGTCCATGCAATGACATGAATATAATCTTTTAGGGATAAAGCTATCCCTTCTTTCTCTTCTTCTGTATAGACTTTATCAACCAGGACATTTCTTGTATCATCACCTTATCTTATGTTGACAGGTGAACATTCCCCTCCATCTGTTTTGGGAAGATCTTTCTATTTTATCATGTGATCCAGATCAAAGGCTCTCTCTAGTTCAATCATGCTCTCAGGGATTTTGTTTCTGGGCAAATCCACTATGTCCTCTTCATTCCATACATGGTCTTCCAAATTTTTCTCATCTACTATCTAGGCATCAAATATGTCTCAGTTTGTAAATGAAATCCAGGATGTGCTGGTCGTCATCAAACACCTAGAAATTGGTGATATTGTCATGTATGGAAAGCATTGACACCAGTTCTACAGAGAACCTCTTCATCCCTAATATGGATAAAGGTTCTAATGTGCTAGCAGCATGTGCTAGTGCATCTTCTCTATGATTAAGTTCTCTGGGGACATGCATGATATTGAAAGCATTAAAGATTTCTATCAAATCCTAGACTCTATGTCTGTAACTTGATAGTCTTTTGTAGTTGCATGCATATATGTTTCTAACTTGCTTTGCTACTAATTCTAAGTCTCCATAGTCATGTAGAACCTTAACTTGCTTCTTCAAAGAAAATAATAGACCATGTATTAGGGCTTCATACTTAGCCATATTATTAGTACAGGGAAATTGCATCTTGTATGCTGCCAGGAATGACTTTCTTGATGGATTTATCAAATCTACACCTACACTAGCTCCCTGTTTTGAATTGGAGCCATCAAATCTCAGAATCCAAGGCTTTTCCTCAGTTAAAGGCTTATCAAAACCTTCCCTTTTCTTCTTTGCTCTTGCAGCTGCACCTGCAGATATCCATTTTATTTTATGTGGTTCTTTTCTCACCACATCTAGATATTTTGGTGGGACTAGAACATCATCCCTCTTTTGCTTCTTCTGAACATCATCATGTTGAATATGTTCTCCCTTCATGACTTTGATATTGTCCCCCCATCATCAGGAGATATTGCAATTTATTTTCCTACATCTTCAGGAATATCACTGATCTTGTGTAGCTTGTCACCTGAGCACAACTACTCCTCTTTGTTTAATATATGGAGGCACAAAGCACAAGTTGTCTCTCAACGTGGTGCTTCATGAATCCTGAACCATCCTTCAATTAGTGCATGAAGTGGAGGAATTCCTTGCAAAATTTGTCTCTAGATTTGTTTAGATAGGAATTTCTCAAATTGAGTTAGATGACTCCCTTTATCCTCATCTAATAACTCATAATCAGATTCAATGAGACAATCAGTCCTTGGAGTGATAGTACTTTTCTTCTCATGGGAATGTGTCTCATCACATATCAATATTTCTTCTAAGGCACGCATTAGGACATCATCTTGATGCATCTCTTGCTCATGTTCTTCTAAATCTAAAGAAAACAAAGAAGAATCGGTATCATGATTATCAGATATTTCACTTACCTCGGTTGATGATAATCCACCCTCTATGCTTACTCTTTCTAACTCAACCATATCCAGACATGCCTCACAATTATTTTCTAAGTGTGCATCATCATGTAATCTACACCATCCGGATATCAGGATATCTTCTAGGGATGTTCTGGTCAATTGGCACCTCTACATTTCTTTGGATAAATATCTTTCAAATTTAGTGAAGTGATCCACTTCCTCTTCATTGGTTGAGCTATAATTAGACTCGGTCATGGATCTTGTCTCAATCATCACCTCACTTTTCTCATTTTTTCCTATGTGTGTATATTTCACATCAGTACCTCTTCTATTTTGACTGTTTAAGCTCTTAATGCATACACCCTTGGCTCAACGTCCACATATAGTATCTCATTGGAGCGATTATACTCAGTGATCACATGTTTCATGCATGGTTCAACTTCTATCCTGAGTTGATTAGGGATCCCTTTCCATGGCAACCACATATGACTAAAATCTATAGCCATGTAACCATTTAGTGTCTTGGACCAATCTCTGCTAAGAAGCATTCTATAAGTGTCCGGTATGTCCACTACCTAGATATCTATGTAATATTGTACTCTGAGATCTAATGCAAGATGCATATGTATGTGAGTTAACTCTCCTACAACACTCACTTCTAATTTGTCTAGCTGAGTTAATTTCTTGAGAGATTTAGCTGATGAAAACCTAAAGCTTGATAGATAGATAAGGGCATCACATTGGTTGATGCACCTGAATCCACATGATAGTTGTGTAAATTCTTACCAAATATCCTCAATGTGAGAAAGAAAGGGGGTGATTCAGGTCTGTCCTTATATAAGGTCATTTGTGATGTATCAGCAACATAAATAGTAGCTTGCACTTTTGGTTTAGTAGTATTGTCTCTAGGTGCAGGATCTCTATTCATGATATGGCTATGATTATCTTCTCTAGGTGTAGGTTCATATAGTGACTTCAAGAAAGCTTTCTTGATGACCAGAGTTTTTAGCAGTTCTGATAAAGATAGACTGATTTTTATCTTCTTCATTTCTGGTGCAGGGGCACCCACAGTGCTTTTACGCCTCCAAGGGGTCAAAACTTGATATTTTGTTTTGTTTGAGTTGTTTACATGTAATAAGGTCTTCTAATACCATTTCATGTGTGTTAGAATCTAAGCTAGGTCATTAGGTGAATGGAAGTGTCTAGTTGCAAAAAAATGTAAATGTTGCACAATGTTGTCAAATTGCACATTGGTGGAATATGAACAATTGTAATTTTAAAAATTGGTTGAGAACTATTGGAAAATTGTTAAAAGGCCTTGTATGGTCGACACAAAGGTAGGGGGATGATAAAAGAAGAGAAAATATTTGGTATTTGGAAGTTTTGATAAATAAAACCTTGTTTTCTGTGCATTTTTCTATAACAGTCTTATTCTTTCACATGGTATGGATCTATATGGCCTTTTTATGACATACATGTGGTATGGTTGGAAATATATTTGAGTTAAATTTCTAATTATTTTGTTTTGGTTTATTTTCATCATTGTTTGTGAAAGTTATGATCAAATTAGTGATTGTCATTTCTAGATTTTTACTATTTTTCAGCAAGAAACTTGTTTGGCACGGATTTGTATGACCTTGGACGACAAAAGGGTAAGCATGTGGATGATAGATATATGAAATACAAAACTTTTCCTTTTCTTTTGGAGTCATTTAATCAAGTTTTGCAAAAGTTAGAGCATTTTTTTGTGATAACAGTCCTAAACCTTGCCTAGGGTTTTAAGCAGGACAGTCAATTTTTGAGCCTTTCCGTACAAAATAACCCTATCCTGTTTTGAGATATGTTCTATAAAGACCAAATGGGTATCTATAACTCTATTCATAATTTGTGTATCATGTCTTCCCTGAGAATTGTGTTGGAAAACCTCTTTTGAAGTACTACTAGGGGAATAGGAAGATTGAGAGAGAAACCCTCCAAGTTAGGGTTCTAAGTTTGTAAAGTTTGGTTTGTTGAATCAGTTTTGAGTTGATTTGAGATTATCCACCCCTACTCTGCATCAAATTGGTATCAGAGCCTGAAGATCTGGGCATGATAAGTTTTTGGAGTTTGTGTGTTGTCTTTTTGTAGGTTGAAGGAAGAACCTGGATGCTAAAAGACTAGGCCAAGGGAAAAGAAAGGGGCCTAAGGTGAGGTATCAAAAAGATAAGAAGCAATGAAGAAGAAGCAAGGTGAAATAGATTTGCTCAATAAAGAAGAATAGAAATGTTGAGAAGATTAGTCCGTGGAGACTTGCAGAGTTAGGAGGTACCAAGCAAGAAACAAGAGAAAAGAAAAGAGAGAAGTGAGAGAAAGAAGGATGAGAAGGTAAAGCAAATTGATATTGAGAAAGAGGTAGTAGAGTTGAGGCAAGCCTTGGAATAAATGAAATAAATTCAAGAAAAAATGGAAAAAAGAATGGAACTTGAGATGCAACAACTTCTTGAGAGAGCAAAACAAGAAAGTGGTTGGCATTTGCCAATAAGGAAGAAGGTAAAGTGGTGCATCAAGAAGATCATTCAGAGGAGAAGAAGGCAAGAGAGGACAGCAGAACCAAACATTGAAGAATCTTTGTTGATGATGGAAGAGCCTAAGCCATTTGAGGAAGAGGGAATATATGAAGAAAATGAGTCCATTGAGACTCATGATTTTATTTCTAATCATATTTGTGAGTATGTGTTTACAGGTGCAGCAAATGAATATGAAGATGGAAAAGAGTCTAAAGAAGGAAGCGAGGTACATATAGTGTATGAAGATTGTTATACAAATATAGCACACTATGATGAAGAAGATGTTGCCAAAACAACTGAGGTATGTTGATAACTAAGAGGGGGGGGGTGAATTAGTTATCCTAATTATTTCTTCTTTCTGAACTTTCTTATTAATCAATGTAGTATTAATTCAAACAAGCAAACATTACCATGAAATGGAAAAACACACGACATAGTATTTTTGACGTGGAAACCCTGTTAAGGGAGAAAACCACGGGGTGATTAACCCAAAGATTATTCTCTGTTAGAAGAATAAGGAATTACAAAATGGCACTTGCCAATTAGGGCTCACCGCCCGAGCACACTGCTCACAAAGGAGGCACACTGCCTACAAGGAGACACACTATCTACAAAAGAATGTTATACAATACTTGAACTGATTGGAAGCATCCACATATGCTAGAGTTCAGTTTCAGTTAGGCTCAGTACACTGATCTGCTGCACTTCATCTTTCCTCTTCTCCTATGCTGCTTTCCTTTCACATACCGGACCTTCCTTACTGCTTCTGCTCTACTCTACTTTTATTCGCATATCACATATCACCACAACACTTCTCACAATTAAATCCATCCTATATATATCTACACAAGTGATTTCATTATCTTTCTAGTCGGCACCCGGAACAGTCAATCTTCTCACAAACTCTGTTCTGTCGGCTGAATCCTTACACATCAAGTAATGCGGATCAAGCATATACTTGTAGAAATCATTAATCATGTCAGCCAAACATGATTCATGCCTTCATAACCTTTAACACCATCAGTAACACATCCAGAAAGTAGTCTGATGTTCTGTCAGTTAGTTCTTCCTCTATTCACACTGTCACTCAGGAATCCGGTACTCAACTATTCATATATTTTTTCTTGTCCATCACCGAAGGCTAAATCCTTGGAATCTATTACTCAAGGTAGTCCTCTTGACTTTCCCAAATCTGCACTTCACCAACATACTTCCTCTAAGAGATCCAGACTTGTCTGTCAGACCTTGCCACAAGCTCTGTTCTTGTTTACCGGACCTCAACAATCCTCATTCTAACTTTCGGTAGAGACACACCATGTCCTGCGGATGTGTGGGATGAACTTTGTTGCCATCAATGAAAACAATCATGAATCCATATTGTGTCTCTTGCCAACAATCTCCCCCTTTGGCATTGATGGCAACACTTAGTGAAAAATGACTAAGTGTTTACACTAGGCTCCCCCTTGGTTGATGCTCTGTCTTTATATATATATTCTGGAGCTCCCCCTTAGTTGGATTCCTCATTTTTCACTGCTCCTCACTCCCCCTTTGACATCAATGGCAAAGGGTAGGGTCCGCATACCAAAATTTTCAAAAATTTAAATATATTTAGCTGTATAAGTATATATATACAAGTTGTACTTACATATACTTAAGTATGTCTACAAAAGTGTTCTTCAACTGTAGAACTTCTGTCGCCCAACTCTGCTTCATCCTATCCAAAATTGAGATATGCCCACTCAACAAGAATGCAAACACATCTTCCCTTTTTAGATTTGTTGGATCATTTGTCTGGGCTGTGATTTGAGCTTCTGTTATGGCCTCATGCATGGCCTCTAGCTTAGGGACAATTAACCCCCTGAGCTCACTCAACCTGCTTATTCTATTTTTCCTTTCTTTCTCCAATTTCTTGATTTCACTCAAGACTGCAATAGTCTGACATTCTTGATTTGTTATAGAGGAAGAAAGAGGATCAAAACTTTGAGACAAGCTTAGTAGTTTCTCCTCTTGCTCTTTTATTTTCTTCTCAATCTCCACTGTTACCTTGGACTAGGAGATACAAAATTTGTATATTTCACCGCCATCCTTAAGAGTATTTTCTAATCTCTTTATTCCAATGTTCATGTTTCTCCTATCATTAATGATCAAACCCTATACCTCGGAGAACCTTTTATCCAAAAACTCCTTCCAGACCTTTTCTTCAGCTGATTTTTCTAGAGAATCAAAATGTGCGCTAACACTGCTGACTAAGGTTTTGAGATTACCGAAAGAGGAGGCTATGGGATCCTTCTGAAAAGATGGCATGATCTTTTCCAGCACTCCGGATGCTACCTCCATAAGCTCACAGTCTTCCATGTGAGATTTCAATAGTTTCTCTTTGACTTTCTCATTTGCAAATGAGGCTATTTTCATTGTTTGCACTGGTGACAAAGAGTCAAAATCTAATGGTCCTTTTAGTAGGTCTGGTTCATCAATTTCTATAGTGGCTTTTGTCAAGAATTCTTGAACAGTTTGTGCAGTGTCTCTTGTTGGAGACAGATGTTTCTTCTCTTCTGCAATCTTGGAGCTGTCCTTTTGAGTTTTCTCTCCTTCTGCAAGCTTAGCACTGTCATCTTCTTTTTCTTTTACGTCTGCTTCTTTCTCCTGTGATTTTTCTTCTCCTTTAGAACCAGAGACTGTAGGGGAAACCAGAGGAGAAATGTTAGTTTGTTCAAGGCCCACCTCTTCTAACATTTTCTCAGGAGTTTCTTCTGCAACATTTGTAGTGGAGGGATTAGTACCCAAGTCCTCTATAATAGGAAGATTAAATCTTTTGAAGATTTTCCAGAGAATCTCTTCAGTGTCCTTGGCTACCTTGTCGGTCTCACCAAGCATAAGCTGATTCATCCTTGCTTTGCTCCTGAATTCATCCTTGCAGTCTTTGAATACCATGTTCATTGTCTTAGTATCAATTGAAGGATATAGCTGAATAGCTATCTGTTCCCGGATCTCAAGGTCTTTTGCCATGGCATTGGTCTTTCTCATTTCCAACTCCTTCTCTAGACTCTTAGGAATTAGAGAGATAATTTCAATAAAAGCTTTATTGTAAATGTTCAGATACCTGATTGTAGCTTCCTGCAGGATCTTTTGGTCAGCCTCATTGTAATCATCATAGAATTCGGCCATTGGTTGAAGGTTTCCATCCATAGTGACTGATTTGATTACACTTTCTAGGGATAGGGTGGGCTTTTCAACAAATTCCCCTGCCATTTCTTCCTTGTCTTGGCCTATGGAGGGCTTACCGGATCCTTTCTTCTTCTGCTTCTTTATTTCCTTTACCCCCTCATCTAATTAAGTTTCTTCTTCATCTCTTTGACTTGCATAAGCCCTTGTGGCTTTTATCTTTGACCTTTTCTCTCCTTTGCCGGATGCTTGGACTTCCAGTTTTGAGCTTTTAGTAGGGACAGGTGCTGGTCTCTTTGAAGATCTAGTCCGGGTGGAAGTTTCTACTAGAGCACTTTTCTTGCTTCCTTTTTCTGCCTCTTTCTTCTCTTCATCAGCTTTTTGTCTCTTTTCCTGGTTGGCATCAAGTGCCTCCTTTGAGATCCCAAGGCCTTGTGCAATATGTTCTACTTCTTTTCTCACCTTCCTTTTCATCTCTGGTTCCCTGAGTTCCACATGGATCTTTACACTCAGCTCTTCAAAGGTTCCAAACCTTTCTGCCTTTGGATCTTTAGGCTGACTCAGCATGTGTTGAATATGCAGCTCCACAATCTGTTCATCCACTTCATACCCCATGGGCATGATCCAGACTATCCTTGGTTCTACTACCTCCATTAGGCACTGATTAGTCTCTACCATAAAGCAGATTGTGTCTTTGTATTTCTCAACAAGGGACTGGGGAATCCTTTCTCTTGTTTGCATCATGTTCTAAAAGTTCTTAAAGTATCCCCACAGAGTTGTTTTTCTTGCCTTTGCATCTCCAAGTTCATGCAAGTAATCTCTGATCTAGATAGCTACCAGTTTGTCATTTTCCTATACCCATCCATTTGATCCGGGAAGCTCATTCATGAAGTAGAAGAACAAACATAGTATCAGTCCTCCATATTTAAAGGAGTTCTTTTTGTCCTTCTTGATCTTCTGTATGTTTTCCATTAATTGGCTCAAGAGGAGTTCACAGATATCATAATCTGCATTCTTTCTCAGCATCTCATAGGCCGTGTATACTGCAATTTCGGATACTGAATTCTGCCTACTGGAATGATATATCTTCTATCCTATTATCATAGATGCATACTTGACATCCAGGTCAGTAATATCTTCAATGGTCATTGCCCTCTTATCAAATTTTGATCCGGTGGCCTCTATGACAATGTTGTTTTTGATAGACTTGAGGACAGGAATTCTTCCGGAGGAATATAAACCAGTTACTGCCCTAATTGCTTCCTTGGTGATCTTGCAAGGTCTATTCAGCCATAGGAAGTTATCATGCACCCTGCTTAAAACATATCGGACCCATTCATCTTCTTCAAAGCAGGGGAAATGAATGAACTGATCAAAATGCTTTTCCTGGATGCCCTTATATTCTAGTTTAAGCTCAAAAGCATCATCTATCAATTGTTTGTGATAGATGTCTCTTAGTTTGAATTCCCCAAACTCTTCAATATTGGCATGTATGTAAACCCTAATGTCTTCTGTGTGTAAAACGCCATGCGGAACACTAGAAAATGCACCTAGGGGGTCTACCTCCAAGGATTTGTATGGATGTTTCTTAAATGTAGGGCGTGGTCTATCAGAAATCTTTACAATATTCAGAGTACCCATTATCAAGAGATTTGTAGTGAGATATTTGAAAATGGAAAATACCTTTTGCGCCTATCGGTTTCACGGAGTTGGTTGGATTGATCTTTGGAAGTAATGACTTCTGCAAGTGATCTTTGATGAACTTGGGGAATTTTGTTGCAGAGCTCCTCTTTTCGTTTCCTCTTGAGTGTAGAATGAACGAGTGATTAATGAAAAACCCTTATATTGCTCCGCAAGCCCTAATATCAGAGTGTAATAAATGCTTGACCTACATTATTTCAGTTTGCCTTATTCGGGTGATTTGAAGAACCGGATCAACCCTGATTTTTAAACATCTTGCAGATCTTCCAAATCTTAACCATAGTTTGTTTGAATATATCCCTTGTGACTCCTTCAATCCGTGACTCTTCTTGTGCCAGTTCTGGCAATTGACTGGCTGGGGGAACAAGGTTTTCTTTGTGTCTCCCCCTGAGCCAGAGCTCACTTTTCAATTTCTGGAAGGAATATCAGCACCAGAGTCTGGTGCGGATCCAACCTCTACATTCTTAGTACTTTTCTTCACCCAAATCTTGCTCATCTCATTTTTAACTTCATCCGCATTCATCTTTTGTTTACCCTTATCTTGATTCTAATTATATACCAGACCTCTTTTGTCCTGATTCTTGCTTCTGCAGACTTTTGCATTATGACCGGACCTATTACAGATTTGGCACACAACATTTCTTTGCATATTTGACTGATATCCTCTTGATCTGCATTGATTAGCCATATGACCTACTCTATTGCATGCAAAGCATCTACCATTGAATGATTTGTTCTTTTGCATATTTCTGCATTCATGAGACTTGTGACCATACCTTTTGCAGTTAAAACACTGTCTGGAGAAGGATGAATTAGTCTGATTCATTCTCTTTCTGCATTGATTAGCTTTGTGACCAAAGTGATTACAGCTGTGGCAGTATCCATTGAAGGATGGATATCTTTAAGCATTGGGCTGTCTTATCGGAGGTCTTCTAGGCCTATTCCTTGGATTTTCTGATCCAAAATTTTTCTGACCGGATCCGGAGATTTCTCCTTTCTCATATCCCAAACCACATTTGTCATCTACCTTCTTTTGACTTCCAAGAAGAACTTCAAGTTGAGCAAAACTTATCTTGAATTTCTCTTTATACTCATTTGCTCTTTGAAGATCCCATTTTTAGAGAGACAATTTGATCCTCAAGTTTTTCTTCATTATCTTTAGCATCTTCAAGTTCAGATTCAAGATGTCTGATAATTCTATCCATCTAGTGGCAATCTTCTGATTTCTCCTTGAGAGATTGTCTTAGATTATCTTCAATTTTTATTTTCTCTTCAACTTTTTGGGTAAACTTTATAACTCCTGATTCCATTTCATGTCTTACCATAATGATTTCTTTTGATAACTTTTCACATAACTTGGTTTTCTTAGTCAGTTCTTCATTTACATTATTTTCTTCACCTTGTCTTGCCAATTGCTAAAGCAGCTCCTTTCTCTTTTTCATAGAGAGACTTAATTTATCTTTTAGTTCTCTCATGAAATCATCAGCCTGTTTGAGTCTTTCCTTTAATTCATTGATTTCAAAGTTTGACTGTTCAAGATCATCAAGGGCAATCTTGAGTTGTTCTCTTAAACCATATGCATCCATTCGAACTCCCAGATCTTCCTCGAGCTGTTAGACTCTGTTAGGAGGAACTTAGCTTTGATACCAATTGTTGATAACTGAGAGGGGGGGTGAATCAGTTATTCTAATTATTTCTTCTTTCTGAACTTTCTTATTAATCAATGCAGTATTAATTCAAACAAGCAAACATTACCATGAAATGGAAAAACACGACACAGTATTTTTGACGTGGAAACCCTGTTAAGGGAGAAAACCACGGGGTGATTAACCCAAAGATTATTCTTTGTTAGAAGAATAAGGAATTACAAAATGGCACTTGCCAATTAGGGCTCACTACCCAAGCACACTGCTCACAAAGGAGGCACACTGCCTACAAGGAGACACACTGTCTACAAAAGAATGTTATACAATACTTGAACTGATTGGAAGCATCCACATATGCTAGAGTTCAGTTCCGGTTAGGTTCAGTACACTGATCTGCTGCACTTCATCTTTCCTCTTTTCCTATGCTGCTTTCCTTTCACATACCGGACCTTCCTTACTGCTTCTACTCTGCTCTACTTTTATTCGCATATCACATATCACCACAACACTTCTCACAACTAAATCCATCCTATATATATCCGCACAAGTGATTTCATTATCTTTCTAGTCGGCACTCGGAACAGTCAATCTTCTCATAAACTCTGTTATGTCGGTTGAATCCTTACATATCAAGTAATGTGGATCAAGCATATACTTGTAAAAATCATTAATCATGTCAGCCAAACATGATTCATGCCTTCATAACCTTTAACACCATCAGTAACACATCTGGAAAGTAGTCTGATGTTCAGTCAGTTAGTTCTTCCTCTGTTCACACTGTCACTTAGGAATCCGGTACTCAACTATTCATATCTTTTTCCTTGTCCATCACCAGAGGCTAAATCCTTGGAATCTATTACTTAAGGTAGTCCTCTTGACTTTCCCAAATCCACACTTCACCAAGATACTTCCTCTGAGAGATCCAGACCTGTCTATCGGACCTTGCCACAAGCTCTGTTCTTGTTTACCAGACCTCAACAATCTTCATTCTGACTTCTGGTAGAGACACACCATGTCCTTCAGATGTGTGGGATGAACTTTGTTGCCATCAATGACAACAATCATGAATCCATATAGTGTCTCTTGCCAGCAAGGTAATGGTTGTATTTTCTAATTTTATGGATGATGAATGTGCTGACATATTGTATTCCAATGATGAAGATGAAGACATAGACGGTGGTACTAAGGCATATGATCGAGAACTCAAGTTTTGGTACCTTGAAGCTAAGAAGATGCTTAGTAAGAGGCGGTACAAGAAGAAGAAGAAAAAAGATCCAGGGAAAGTTGCCAAAATGAAGGACAAGTTGTGGAAGAATTGGAAGACTAGGAAGAGAGAGAGAAGCCCTGCACTCAAGTGGACTTGAGTTTTTCTTTCCCTTGGGAGTATGGTGCAGGGGTATCCACAGTGATTTTATGCCTCCAAGGGGTCAAAAGTTGATATTTTGTTTTGTTTGATTTTTTTACATGTAATAAGGTCTTCTAAGACTATTTCATGTGTGTTGGAATCTAAGCTAGGTCATTAGGTGAATGGAAGTGTCTAGTTGCAAAAAAGTGTAAATGTTGCATGTAATGTTGTCAAATTGCACATTGGTGGAATATGAAGACTTGCAATTTTAAAAGTTGGTTGAGAACCATTGGAAAATGGTTAAAAAGGCCTTGTATGGTTGACACAAAGGTAGGGGGGATGATAAAAGATGAGAAAATATTTGGTATTTGGAAGTTTTGATAAATAAAACCTTGTTTTTTGTGCACCTTTTCTATAATAGTCTTATTCTTTCACATTGTATAGATTTATATGACCTTTTTATGATCTTCATGTGGTATGGATGGAAATATATTTGAGTTACCTTTCTAATGCTTTTGGTTTGGTTTATTTTCGTCGTGTTTTGTGAAAGTTATGATCAAATTAGTGATTGTCATTTCCAAATTTTTACTATTTTTCAGCAAGAAACTTGTTTGGAAGGGATTTGTATGACCTTGGATGGTAGAGAGAAGGCATGTGGATGATATATATATATGAAATACAGAACTTTTCCTTTTAGTTTGGAGTCATTTCATCAAGTTTTGCAAAAGTTAGAGCATTTTTGGTGATAACAGTCCTAAACCCTGCCTAGGGTTTTAAGCGGGACAGTCAATTTTTGAGCCTTTCCGTACAAAATAACCCTATCTGATTTTGAGGTATGTTGTATAAATGCCAAATGGGTATCTGTAACTATGTTCATAATTTGTGTATCATGTCTTCCTTAAGAATTGTGTTGGAAAAACCTCTTTTGAAGTACTACTAGGGAAATAAGAAGATTGAGAGAGAAACCCTCCAAGTTAGGTTTCTAAGTTTGTAAAGTTTAGTTTGTTGAATTAGTTTTGAGTTGATTTGAGATCATCCACCCCTGCTCTGCATCAATTTCTTCAGCCAAAGAAGTGACAAGTTTATCTAACTTAGGTAGCTGGCCTATGGCTTTTGCTACTGTGGTTTGTGGAGTGAAATACTAAGTATTCACTTTGGGAGGTCCAGGGTTATTGCTAGCTTTAGGATCTGGAGGTGTATTAAATTTGTTAGGAGGGATAGATGTGGTCAAAGGATGAGCAGGTCTGTTTGCATTGCTCCTAAGGTTATAATTATGTCTTCCCTGATATTGTTGTTGATAAGCATGAACCTCTTCAGGTTCTTGTTCAGGCTCGTTTTCATCCTCAAAAGGAAAAACATAATTTGTTTCAAATGCTAAGGTAGACTCCTCACATGCCAAGGTATAATTATCATGTGTTGCAGTTATCTAATGATGCTGATGATTATTGGAACTCTCAAGTACTAAGGTTGACTCATATCCTATGGGAACGATCTCATTACCTTCAGAACAAGGTGGATCTCCTACAATATTTGATACTTTCGCTTGGAATATGCTAGCTGCTATTTTGAACTGTGGACAATCCAACTTTGCATGTACATTTGTATTGTGCATTATGTACCAATTTGTAAGTACAGCTTTTGCCAAATTAACTTTAGTTGTTTGTTTAGGTTCAGTAGGAGGTTGGTTATCTAATGGTGAAGGTAATGAACCATTGTTAGGCCGGGTGTTCCAAACTCTAGGTGGCCTAGGGGCATTGTTATTATTGTTGAAATTTCTATCATTGTTGTATCCTCTATCAGGATATCCAGACCTATCATTATTGTTTCCATATCCTCTATCAGGATATCCTCTGTTTTGGTTTTGGTTGGACTATGAATAAAAGTTTTGACTCCTCATGTGAGTGACCTCAGTGGTTAGTTTCGTTAACTCAGCTGATATTTCTTTAATATCATCCTTTTCTTCTTGTACTTTAGCCACTACATTGTCTTGTTGTAGCTAGAAGAAAGAACTGCCATTGTTGTTTTGTACAGCATCTTGAGGTGCATGTCCTAGGTGAGGTATGATTTGTCCATTACCCTGAGGAGGCATGATGCTAAGTGGAGGCACTTGTAATGGATTAAGCATTATAGCTGGAGGCATCAGGGCTCCATTAGCATGTGATTGACTAGGATATACAGGATATCCTAAGTTAGGGGTAAAACCAAGTGTTAGCTGCTAATTAACTTTGATAGCTTCTTCAAAGGCACCTGCCAGAGTAGTGATAGCTGGATGTGTCCTCCTAATGAACATGGATGTCAAAGGATCTAAGGCTGAATAGTAAATTGAGTTGGTTGCTTCATCATCTACATTATAGGAAGCAACTAGTTTGGAATACATCTTTTAGAACTTAGCATTAAAGTTGGATATTGATTCTCCCTTAGCTCTTTTAATGGTAGCAAAAAGGTGATATGTCATAGCTGGATCTACAAGTATCTTGAATCTTCCTAGGAAAGCTTTCTCCAAAGCATCCCAAGAAGCTATGGAAGACCGGGAAAGACTAATATACCAGCTATATGCTTCCTCTCCCAGTGAATAAGGGAACAACCTACACACAACATCCTCATACTGAATTCTAGCCCTGAAACAACCTTCCTTGTAAGTGTGGATGTGATCATTTGCATCTTGATATGGATGGTACTTTAGACAAATCTTGTCTGGATTTTTTGGCAAAGGATTATATGTTGCAAATAAGAGCAGTGACTCGGAAGAAAAGAGAGACATTGTCAGAGGTACTGGAGGTATT
The DNA here is from genome assembly GCA_027924645.1 of Cunninghamia lanceolata. Taxonomy (NCBI): domain Eukaryota; kingdom Viridiplantae; phylum Streptophyta; class Pinopsida; order Cupressales; family Cupressaceae; genus Cunninghamia; species Cunninghamia lanceolata. The sequence goes on along the minus strand of BSBN01000579.1, from coordinate 10,067,786 downwards.
GGAGGTACTATTGGAGATACTGGTGAACTAGAACCAAGACTATGATGAATATTTGTTGTACAGAGTCTAAATCCAAAAATTGGCAATTCTTCTAGAGGTCCCGTGGATCTTGACCTGGTATTAGGTCTATTAGCCTATGCTTCACAACTCAGGACAAACTTTGTATATTTTGACACGGTCTTTGCAAAGACATGGGTATTTACTTGTCTGGAGTGGATATTTATGAACAGATGCCCAAAATGACAAGATATTTGCAGGAAATGCAAATATTGACTGAAATATTGGAATTCTAGACAACTGACTGTAAGGATCGGGATAATTGACCACAAGGGCAAGGTATTTATGGTAGGATTCCTAAAATTATTAAAGATAAGTGGAATCCTTGCACACATACTCAATATTTAATGTATTCTTAATAAATTTGAAAATATCACCTCACTTAAGTGCGAGAAATGATATCCGGGCGATAAATCCTCAAATTAAATTTCTCATGGCCCTCCTTCTAGCACCAAAAACCTATTGCATTAGACGTGATGGGTGTGCATATGGATTGTTATGTCAAAGCAATTCCTTCCTCAGATATAGATTTTTCCAATTAGATACAAGAGAAATTTCCTTGTCAAGCAGTAATCGGCCCTCCTTCTAGCGCCAAAAACCTGTTGATCATGATGTTAGTCACAACAACAAGAAATAAAAGTTACACAACAACCTTTATTTATCTTGAAAGATACGATAAATTCTAAAGGAATTTATGATCCCAAGTCTCCGTGCATTAGTTCATAATGATCTAACATTACTCAAAGGTTGATGTGTGTTGTTGTTTTCCATTAGGGGCCTTATGTACTCAATTTCAAGTATCTATATCCTGATATCCAGATATTACTCTATTTCACCTGCTCTCTATAAATTCTCAAGAAATGATATCAAATCTTACAATATTTAACCAATTCATGCAAATATTTAAGTTTGATCAATTCTTCTGTCTATCATTCTGGTTAAGATGATTCATGGTTATTTTGATTAGTTCTTCTGAAACTATCTCTTATTTATTGATCTTTGAACTAATCTTCACTTGATCTTGCTTCTACACTATAAATTTATTCAAATGATGCACCTACAAGCATGTATTTCTATGATTCTTTTCATTATTTATGATTATTTGCATGATATTTGCTATTTTGTATGCACTTTGTCTAGATATGCCTATGATCTTCATACATTTATGGATGTCTGCATATTCAGTTTTCTGCTTGTCATTTATCTATGTATTTGCAGTTATGATGAGTGATCTAACAAAATTTAAAGAAATTTTGAATTAAAGCTTTCTAAATTTACTAAAATAAATTAATCTTCAGTCATTGATCCACATATATCCTTGATACTGAAAGAGAAGAAAATCAAACCATATTTTCACCAGGTCATTCCACAACTAGATATGATTGATGTGAATCTTCAAAGGAAAGGATAATAACAACATTCACAAACTGAAATACATTTATGGATGTCTACATATTCAGTGTTCTGCTTGTCATTTATCTATGTATTTGCAGTTATGATGAGTAATCTAATGAAATTTAAAGAAAATTTGAATTAAAGCTTTCTAAATTTACTAAAATAAATGAATCTTTAGTCATTGATCCACATATATCCTTGATACTTCCATGAAAGAGAAGAAAATCAAACCATATTTTCACCAGGTCATTCCACAGCTAGATATGATTGATGTGAATCTTCAAAGGAAAGGATAATAACAACATTCACAAACTGAAATGCACTCCAAGGGATGCAACAATTTACATGAACATCAAGATATCATCCACAGATTACACAAGATTTACGATTGTTTGTAATCACGGGTCTTCATCTTCATTAAGTATGTAAAAGGAGTATATATTTACAATTGACTTTGATAATTGGTCATGACACTCAACAATCCAATATCAATTAATCTTTGAATAGTCTACAACTAAGCATTCCACCTCCTTTTATAGAACAAGGAGAGGAATCTGTTACAAAAGCTCCTATGATCATGATTTATCTATTACAATCAATGGTTCACATTAATTTCAACATACAAAACATGTGGCACAAGTTACCAGTTGACAACTATCTGGTAAGATACAGCTAGTAGTCTAGAATACTCTAGGATCATTGACTTAGTCAACCAGACTACAAATGGCAAAATGACAAAAATATCCTAGACGACACTGTTGGAAACAAGGTGGATAACTGAGAGGGGGGGGTGAATCAGTTATCTTAATTATTTAACTTTCTTTTCCTCTTTAACAATTAGTGCAATATCAAAACATATAAGCATACATGAATATGAGAGCAGAAAAGAAATCAACACACATAACACAAGGATTTTTACATGGAAAACCCTGTTAAGGGAAAAACCACGGGGTGACTAACCCAAGATTGTATTCTCTGTTAAAAGAATAGAAGTACAAAATGGTACTTGCCAATTAGGGCTCACTGCCCAAGCACACTGCTTACAAGAGGCTCACTGTCTATAAGAGACTCACTATCTACAAGGTTATAGAAGATAACTAAATGTTTGAACTGAAGAGAGGCATCCACATATACTGAGGTTCCGTTTTGGTTAGACTCAATACACTGATCTACTGCAGTTCATTCTTCCTCTGCTTTAGTGCTGCTGTTTTGTCACATACCGGACTTGTATTACTACTTCCACACTTATCTCTACCTTTTCTTGCACACTATCACACAACACACACACCTTCATACCAAAATCCATCTGGTATATATATCTGCACCAAGGATTTCAACATCTTTCTAGTCGGCAATCGGAATACTCAAGATATTTACTAAACACTGATCTGTCGGCTAGATCCATGCTCAATATGTGATGCGTATCAAAAACATAGACATAGAGGTCATCAATCATGTCAGCCAGCCATGTATGATTCCTCAAATAGCTTGACCATCATCAATTTCTCATCCGGATTAAGGTCTGATGCTCTGCCAGTCAGTTCTTCCTCAGTCTACTCTGCCTATCAGGAACCCAACACTTAGGTGCTCATATCTTTTCACTCTTTCATTACCGGAGGCTCAATCTCTGGAATGTGGCAGTCATGGTACTCCTCTTGACTTTCCCAAGTCTACACTTTTTTGAGATACATCCTCTGAGAGATCCAAACCTGATTGTCAAACCTTGTTGCATGCTCTGTTCTTGTTCACCGGACCAAAACATTCTTCAATCTTACTTCTAGTATAGTCATACTATGCTCTGCGGATGTGTGGGATAGACTTTGTTACCATCAATGACAACACGCATGAAGCCACACAGTGTCCCTTGCCAACAATCTCCCCCTTTGGCATTGATGGCAACACTTAGTGAAAAATGACTAACTGTCGTAGTAAACTCCCCCTTGGCTGATGCTCTGTCGTATGTACACTTTACCAGAGCTCCCCCTTAGCTGGATTCTATATTTTTCACTACTCCTCATTCCCCCTTTGACATCAATGGCAAAGGGTGAAATCCACACCAAAATCTGCAAAAATCAATCTATACATTACCGCATAAGTATACATACATGTTATACTTACATATACTTAAGTATATCTACAAAGGAGGTCTTCAACTGTACAACTTATGTCACCCAACTCTGCTTCATCCTGTCTAGTATTGAAATGTGGCCACTCAACAAAAATGCAAAAGCTTTTGCACTTTTTAAGTCTATCAGATCACTAGTCCGGGCTGTAGTCTGAGCATCAGTTAGGGCCTCATGCATTGCTTCTAACTTAGGGATAATTATCCCTCTTAGATCACTCATTCTGCTTATTCTATTCTTCTTCTCCTTCTCAAGCCTCTTTATCTCATTGATAGTGGCAATAGCCTGGCACTCTTGATTCATTATGGATGAGGTGAGAGGCTCAAAATTCTGAGATAAACTTGACAGTTTACCCTCTTGTTCTTCCACCTTTGCAATGTCTGTTGTCACTGTGGACCAAGATAAACAAAATTTGTATATTTCTCCGCCATCTTTAAGAGCATTTTCTAGGCTCTTTATCCCAATATCCAGATTTCTCCTATCATTTGCTATGAGTCCTTGTACTTCAGAGAATCTCTTTCCCAAAAACTCTTTCCAGACTTTCTCTTCTGCTGATTTCTCGAAAGAATCAAAATGTGTGTTAACAGAATTAGCAAAAGATTTTAAGTTACTGGATGAAGAAGCGGAAAGATCCTTTTGGAAGGATGGCATGATCTTCTCTAGTACACCGGATGCAATCTCTATCAACTTGTAGTCTTCCATATGAGACTTCAGAAGCATTTCTTTTGCTTTAGCTTGAGCAAAAGATGCTACCTTCATTGTCTGGACCAGAGAGAGGGAGTCGAAATTGAGTGGTCCTTGAAATAATTCCGATTTATCTATCTCTAACATTTCTTTGTTCAAGAAGCTCTTTACTACCTCAACAGTGTCTCTTGCCAGAGACAGAGTCTTCTTTCCTTTTCCCACCTCAGAACTATCATCTGGGGTCTTCTATGTTTGATCTTCTTCTCTTCCCTTTACCTCTTCTTCTTGACTAATTTTCTCTTCTTTTCTTTCTTCTCCTTCAATTCTGGAGTCTACTGGGGATCTGGAAGAGAGATGTTAACTTCTTTAGGGACTTCCTCTTCTAAAATAGAGGAATCCAAATCCTTAGTCCTCTCCTCACCTATCTCCTTTGACTCTTTTGTAATTTTCTCAACAGACTCTTCTTTTGATGCACTTAATCCTTCGACATCCATGGTAGAAGGTTCTTCATCTATTTCCTCTATGATAGGGAGATTAAATCTCATGAAGGCATTCCGGAGGATGTCTTCAGTTTCTTTTTCCACCTGATCAGTCTCTCCAAGCATGAGCGTATTCATTCTTGCTTTGCTCCGGAACTCATCCTTACAGTCTTTAAAGATCATGGTCATTTGTTTTGAAGTAATGGAAGGATAGAGTTGGATTGCAATTTGTTCCCGAATCTCAAGGTCCTTTGCCTTAGCATTCTCCTTTCTTAGTTCAAGTTCCTTTTCTAGACTTTTGGGAATTAGAGAGATGATTTCAATGAATGCTTTATTATAGATGTTTAGATACCTAACTGTAGCATCTTGCAAGATCTTCTGGTTAGCTTCACTATATTCATCATAAAATTTAGTCATTGGTTGCAGATTCCCATCCACAGTGACTGATTTGATGACATCATCAATGGAGAGAGTAGGCCTTTCAACAAATTCTTCTGTCTCTTCTCCTTTGTTTTTGCTGGCAGAGGATTCCACAGATGTTTTCTTTTTCTTCTTCATTTTCTTAATCTCCTCATCAGTCTTTGTTTCTTTATCATCCTTTTGGCTTGTATATGACCTTGTGGCCTTTGTCTTTGTTCTCTTCTCTCCCTTTCTAGATGTCTTGGCTTCTAATTTTGAGGCTTTTGGGCTCTTAGAGGTGGCAGGTGCAGAACTCTTTGAGGCTCTAGTCCAGAAGGGGGGCTTCCACCGGAACACTTTCTTTTTCTGCTTCTTGTCTCTCTTTCTCTGCTCTTTCTATTTTCTCTCTGTTTGTATCAACTGCTTCCTTTGATAACCCATACCTTTTGGCAACTTCCTCTACTTCCCTTCTCACCTTTCTTTTGATCTCCAGTTGTCTTAGTTCAACATGTATTTTAACACTTAATTCTTGGTAGGTTCCAAACCTTTCTGCCTCAGGGTCCTTAGGCTGACTCAGAAGGTGTTGGATATGTAGCTCAATGATTTTCTCATCTACCTCATAGCCCAGTGGCATAATCCAGACTGTTCTAGGCTCCACTACCTCCATTAGGCATTGATTGGTGTCTACCATGAAGCATACTATATCCTTGTATTTTTCAACTATAGATTGAGGGATTCAAACTCTGGGCTGCATCATACTTTGGAAGTTATTGAAGTATCCCCAGAGTGCTATACTTTGAGCCTTGGCATCACCAAGCCCATACATATAATCTTTGATTTGTATTGCAACCGGTCTGTCATTTTTCCATACCCAACCACTTGATCCGAGTAGCTCATTCATATAGTAAAAGAAGAGACATAGTATCAAGCCACCATACTTAAATGAGTTCTTATCCTTCTTTATTTTCCACAAATTTTCTAACAGTTGGTTCAGGAGAAGCTCACAAAGATCATAATCTGCATTTTCCCTTAGCATCTAATAAGCAGTGTATATTGTTGTTCCGAACACAGAATTCTCCTTGTTGGAGTGATATATTTTATAGCCAATTATCATAGAAGCAAATTTGATATCCGGATCTATGATATCCTCTATTATCATTGCTCTTTTGTCAAATTTTGATCTGGTAGCCTTGCTTACTATCTGATTCTTGATAGATTTGAGAGTAGACAACCCACCAGATGAGTGCAATCCGATTACTGCCCTAATGGCATCTTTTGTTATCTTGAATGGCCTCATCAACCACATGAAGTTATCATGTATTCTACTAATAACATACCGGACCCATTCATCCTCTGCAAAACATGGAAAGTGGATGCAATGTCCAAAATGCTTGTCCTGGAGAGCCTTGTATTGAGGTTTAAGTTCACATGTTTCATCTATTAATTGCTTGTGATAGATATCCATCAGCTTGGATTACCCAAATTCCTCAATATTGGCGTGTATGTAAACCCTAACATCTTCTATGTGTAGAACTCCATGCGAAATGCTAGAGAAGGCGCCTAAGGGATCAACTTCTAGGGATTTGTAAGGATGTTTCTTGAACTTTGGGCATGGCCTATCAGTAATCTTAACAACATTTGGAGTAGCCATCTTGTAGAAGATTTGAAGAGAGATATCCAAGAATGGAAATACCTTTTTACACTTCTAAGGTTCACAATATGAGCTGGAAAAATTGCTGGTTGCGTCAGATTCTGCAGTTGATCTTTGAGAGGGTTGAGGCAATCTTATTGCAGAGCTCTTTCTTTCTTCTTCTCGAATACAAATATGCAAATGATGAACAAAAGAACCCTTATATTTCTGCGCAAACCCTGATGTCATATTGCAATAAATGCACACCTTAAGTCATTCTGGTTCCCTTGTTCTGACCTTGTTTTGAGAGAGATCCTTCCGAATCACTGAGATGCACTTAGAATTATTCTTGGTGATTATTGACAATCTATCTCCCTTTCTCCAATTATTTCATTTATCCGCAGATCAAGATATTTCAATTTTGAATCATACCGGATCTAACTGTGAAAATCCTACTTTTACCGAATGACTGTCAAACTGGATCAATCTTGGATGATTAACCTCTTCAAAACTCCTTGCAGATCTTTCATATTTTTACCAAGGGTTATTTAGATATTTCTCTGAGAACCCTTTAATCCGTAACTTTCCATGTGCCAATTTCAGGCACTGATTGACTGGCTGGGGGAATTTATTTTCTTTTGTGACTCCCCCTGAGCCAAAGCTGATCTATTTAGTTTCCGGAAGGAATATCAGCACTAGATTCTGGTGCAGATCCATCCCCAACATTTTCTGTATTTCTCTTCACCCAAATCTTGTTCATCTCCCTTTGAACTTCATCTGCATTTACTTTTCCTTTTCCTTTGTCTTGATTTTGATTATGATGCACCGGACCCTTTTTATCCTGATTCTTACTTCTGCAAAATTTGGCAATATGACCAGATCTATTGTAATTGTAGCAAACTATATTTCTTTGCATATTTGACTGATATCCTCTTGATCTGCATTGATTAACCATATGTCCCATTCTATTGCATGTAAAGCATCTACCATTGAATGAATTGTTTATTTGCATATTTCTACATTCATGAGATTTGTGACCATACCTTTTGCAGTTAAAACACTGTCCAGAGAAGGATGAATTGGTCTAATTCATTCTTCTTTTGCACTGATTTGCTTTATGACCAAATTTATTGCAGTTGTATAAGTATCCATTGAAGGATGGATATCTTTCAGCATTTGGTTGCCTTATTGGAGGTCTTCTAGGCCTGTTCCTTGGATTTCCTGATCCAGAGTTCTTCTGACCGGATTTGGAGCTTTCACCTTTCTCATACCCCAAGCCATGCTTGTCATCTACCCTCTTTTGGCTTTCAAGAAGAACTTCAAGTTGAGCAGAGCTTATCTTGAATTTCTCTTTGTATTCATTTGATGTTTGAAGATCCCTTTTAAGAGTGTCTATCTGATTCTCAAGTTGTTCTTCATTATCTCTAGCATCTTCAAGATCAGATTCTAGATGCCTAATTATTCTATCCATTTTGTGGCAGTCTTCTGACTTCTCCTTGAGAGATTGTTTTAGATCATCTTCAATTTTTCTTTTCTCTTCAATTTCTTAGGTGAATTTCATAACCCCTGATTCCATTTCATGTCTTACCATAATGACCTCTTTTGATAGCTTCTCACATAACTTGTTTTTCTCATTCAGATCTTCATTAGTATCATTGGCTTCACTTTGACTTGCTAATTGTTGAAGAAGTTCCTTTCTCTTTTTCATAGAGATACTCAGTTTTTCTTTTAGTTCATTTTGAAATCATCATCTTGTTTGAGTCTTTCCCTCAGGTTATTGACTTCAGAGTGAGATTGCTCAAGATCATCTAGGGTAGACTAAAGTTGTTCCGTCATACCATACATATCCATTGAGATTCCCAGATCTTCCTCAAGCTGTTAGGCTCTGTTTGGAGGAACTTAGCTCTGATACCAATTGTTGGAAACAAGGTGGATAACTGAGAGGGAGGGTGAATCAGTTATCTTAATTATTTAACTTTCTTTTCCTCTTTAACAATTAATACAGTATCAAAACATATAAGCATACATGAACATGAGAGCAGAAAAGAAATCAACACACATAACACAAGGATTTTTATGTGGAAAACCCTGTTAAGGGAAAAACCACGGGGTGACTAAACCAAGATTGTATTCTCTATTAAAAGATTAGAAGTAAAAAATGGCACTTGCCAATTAGGGCTCACTGCCCGAGCACACTGCTCACAAGAGGCTCACTGCCTACAAGAGACTCATAGTCTACAAGGTTATAGAAGATAACTAGATGTTTGAACTGAAGAGAGGCATCCACATATGCTGAGGTTCAGTTTCGGTTAGGCTCAATACACTGATCTACTGCACTTCATTCTTCCTCTGCTTTAGTGCTGCTGTTCTGTCACATACCAGACTTGTATTACTGCTTCCACACTTATCTCTGCCTATTTTCACACACTATCACACAACACACACACCTTCATACCAAAATCCATTGGGTATATATATCCACACCAATGATTTCAACATCTTTCTACTTGGCAACCGGAATACTCAAGATATTTACTTAACATTGATATGTCAGCTAGATCCATGCTCAATATGTGATGCGTATCAAAAACATAGACATAGAGGTCATCAATCATGTTGGACAACCATGTATGATTCCTCAAATAGCTTGACCATCATCAATTTCTCATCTGGATTAAGGTTTGATGCTCTGCTGGTCAGTTCTTCCTCAGTCTACTCTGCCTGTCAAGAACCCAACACTTAGGTGCTCATATCTTTTCACTCTTTCATTACCAAAGGCTCAATCTCTAGAATGTGGCACTCATGGTACTCCTCTTGACTTCCCCAAGTCTGTACTTTTCTGAGATACATCCTTTGAGAGATCCAGACCTGATTGTCAGACCTTGTTGCATGCTCTGTTCTTGTCCACCAGACGAAAACATTCTTCAATCTTACTTCTGGTATAGTCATACTATGCTCTGCGGATGTGTGGGATAGACTTTGTTGCCATCAATGACAACACTCATGAAGCCACACAGTGTCTCTTGCCAACATACACTTGTTGAAACACCTTCTTCATTCAGATGTATCCTCTTCATGTACTAACTTCCCTATATCTAACTTCTTGTGAGAATCATATGCTTGTACAAAAGTATCCACTTGGAATTTGTTGATTGTTTGAGCTCTCATCTTAGCATATTTTAGTCCTTTTATCTATCCATCCAAAGACTCTAGCATAAATGTCCTTCTCTCTACCTCTTTGTCATATGTCTTTACCTTCACATTCAGTTCAGACATTTCATCCATGACATCTTCCGTAAAGAGCCCTATTGGATCCTCTGCCACTTCTTTAAATTTAGCCTTGAATATCTAGATGGCATCATCCATCTCTGACATTGCTTCCTCTATTACAACATCTTCCAACATCTTCTCCAATACCTTCATTTCATCAGCTAACAAGTCATGGATCTTAGTTTGAGTGTCTCTCACTCTAGTCATGCTAGCCTTTAATACATCCAATTCATAATTCATCTCAGTTGTCTAGGTATCCATGAGTGGCAAAGTTACATGGGTGACAATCTTATTTTTCAAAACTCTTCATCTATCATCCCTTTGGCTCTTTTGTGTCTATCCATTTCATAATTGCATTTTTGTATTCTCTGAGTGAATTCACTCTTCAAAGAATCAATGTCATTCTTTAAATTGGACAATGGGCCCCAATTGGACTTGGAAGTCCTTATTAGCTTCTCTCCTAAGGTCATGAATCTTATGAACCACTTGTCCATAATATGAGCTTGGTGTTTTTGCATATCTAGGCCAGCTATTTCATCTTCACTTATTAATGTCAATGCAACGGGCTTCTCTGTAGACTATAGGGTGGATGCCAAGCTATCTTGCTTCACTAATCCCTATATAAATTATTGTAGTTGAGCATTTTTCTCCTTAAGCTCTTTCTTTCTAGCTTTGAGCTTCCTTATTTTGGACACTACTGCCTCAGTGCTTTCAATGTGCTCTTGTACCTCTTGTTCTGTGGTAACGTGACCTAAGTCAATCTGTGTCACCTGGAACTCTTCTGGCCTGATCTCTCCTTTGGCCTTATCTACTGTGGGAACAACAACTTGGGTTGTTCTCTTTCTAGTTTTTGGGTCTCTCTTTATTGTGGAGACTTCCCTAGCTCTCTGTTTAGCTTTTGATGGATCAAGAGTAAATAAGGACTTGAAATCAAAAGGTACCTATTGCTCTTGTGATCGGCCTACCTCTAATGAAATCAATGATAATGCAGCTGATTGAGATCCTCCCTGACCTAATTATTCATTTTGAGCATCATATACTCCTTTGTCTTTATTAACTTCCTCATTATCTACACCAAGATCCTACACATTTTCTTGTTGCCTTTCATTTTGATCTTGCTCTTGATCTTGTTGTTGTTCTACTCGAGCATCCAACTTATCTTTCTTAGGCATATGCTCTTCCTGTCTTCACTCTGGAGGAGGTTGATGATTTTGTGCTTAATCACCCTGTTCCTTTGGAATCTTGTCATCCTTAAGCTCTTGGCCTTTCTCTGCCTGATCATCATGATGATGCTCTTTCTCATGCTTATCAATCTTATCTCATGTAGTGGCAAGTGATTCAGACACCCTCTCTTGTTCAGGCTTATCCATCAGGATATCCTACTGTGCTATTTGTTCTTGTGTATTTTTACCCCCATGGATATCTAAGTGTGCTCCTTCTTCTTGAGCATCATCACTCTTGTAATCTATCTTCATAGAAATATTTTCTTCTTGAGCCTGGCTATCTTTAATAGCCTCTTCTTCAATTCTTACCTTTTTAGGTACTATGTCAAATCTATTGCCGCTGGACTTGTTACATTTTCAATTAAAGTGTTGAGAGGTCCCATGTGTACCTCTACTTCAGGGGATTCTTCTCTTTCTATCCTTTCATCATGTGACTCCACTGTTGGATCATCCTTATCTATAGCTTTTGTATATTGCAACATGGTCTCAATGGGATGGTTGGTGATGTCTTTGACCACATCATCTTTTGTAAGATTAACTATACCATTCAGTGGGAGAGCCTTTGTAGCTTCTTCTATCTAATTTTTTCTCTTGGCCTCTTGTGTCGTCTTAGTTTTTACTTTGACTATTGTTTCTACTAGCACGTCATGTTGTAGTTCCTTAACTACATTTAAAGTGGGATCAATTGATCCTAATGCTTCTACTACTGGAGGTGGTGTGATGGATCCCCTCATCATTGGGCTTTGGTATCTGGAATACTTGGGAACTTTTACCCCTTGTAATACATCACTTCTTTTTCTCTTCAATGTTTTGATGGGCATCTAATCTTCTTCATCATCACTATCTCCCTCTCTTGCAATAATTATAACTAGACTTTGGTTCTGATTTTTCTAAATTTCCTCTTGTGTTTTTGGTACTTGGGGTGTAGGCATAGGGATCGCCTGAAGCATCGGTCTTGTAGGAGGTGGCAATGGTTGATATACTAGGGATACTCCTTCAGAGGTAATCTCTTCTGCTGCTTCAAATGAACCAGGTTCTAGTAGCCTTATCCCATGGATTTGTCATTTTCGTACAAGGAAGTCATCATATCCCTATTCCTCCCTTTCCTTTATCTTCCCCTGTCTATCATCTGTGATTGCCACACCTTTTGCTTTAAGCTCATTTACTTTCTTGACTACCCAATTCTTTGTCCTAGCCATGACCTTGGCTATGAGGACATCTATTGAGGTTTCATCCTTCTATGTTAGATCTGGAATAGATATTGTGTCATTGTATATCTTGTTCTCCTCATACTCAGGATCCATGAGGTCATCATCATCTTTTTTGATTTGTGGGGGCACTTCAAGCTACCCTATAGTCCTCATCTGATCCAGTGTTAACGTTTGGTACTATCTCCTTCTCACCTCATGTTCATCATCGCAATCTGTCCAATAGTCCTCAAGGTGTACAATATGTTTATATTTCTTATTGAATATCTTCTTGATCCTATGGTAAGGATCATAATTTGTGGTTAGTGGAAAAAATTTTAGATTCAAACTTTTCAAATTTGCCTCTGCTTTCCTTACATTTTCTATAGCTCCCACCAGGAACCAATTGATGTCAATGGGAAAGTTCTTGTATGGTCTCCCTTCCTTATTCTTGGATAACCCAAATATAGGCAATTGTTGCCTCATCATCTCCATTAGCACTACCTTATCCGAACAGTACCTAGGTAGCATATAGGGTTTTCCACTAAAACCCTCCATCCGGATATACGAATATGTTTTGGCCTGGATGAACCATGAATCGTATCCACTGATTGCCTTTGTAGCTCCTACTAAAAATTGTTTGGTTTTATCTCCCTCCATGAGCCTGACAATGTGCATCAGGAAGCAATCATTGACTATTTTATAATGTTGAACTAAAAGTCTTCTCTCTAGCTGGGGATAGTGCTCCCAGGGAGTCTTCTCATTTGGTAATCTACCTATCTTTCCTATAGTTCGTAGGCCATCAAATGTGCCTTTTGTTGCACAAGCATATACCAAGTAGGATGTCATTTTGAAAATCATACCCTTACCATCCTTTCATTTAGTGATTTGATCATGCATTGTATCGCTAATAATTTTGGCCCATTGGACCTTTGCTTTATCTTCTTCATAATCAACAACCATCCTTATTAACTCGAACATCCAGGGTTCAAAGGTTCCACAATTAACCAGGCCCTTCATCCTATTGAGCATGAACATTATATACTACACTTCTTCATTGAAGTCAAACTTGTATAAATGTTGTGCCATTTTAGTTGCTGCTCTAGCTGTATTATCTAGACTTCTCCAGCCTTGGTATATCACCTTTCTACATACCTTATTGTTGTCATCAAATTCCTTGGCCAATGCATCTAAGTCTGGCACATATATAGGTTGGGATACCAGCAAATGGAATACCTCAGTTATACCCTCCACTACTAGATCGGTATAAAGCCTCTCTTGTTTTTCCACTTTCTTTGTAGTAGCATCATAATTATGTGTGCACTCGGCCATAAGGTCAAAAGCCTATGTGGAATAGGGAAAGCTAGCCGCGTGACATAGGCCTAATGCGACTATGTTCTGTAGAATGGGACTATCTTCCCTGACATCAATCCAAACTCTGAATGCCTCAATATTTGTGTTACCAAAATGAGTATCCTCGGTGAATCCTAGATTGTTGTACACATTGTGTGATCTGGGGAACATAACTGGTTTGAATTCTACATCTCTCTTGCCCATGTGTGGCTATGATATTTTGTATTCTTGTGAATTAAACATATAGGTCTCAACAAGCAGTATATATTTGTCTATCGAGGGTTAGCATATATCACTCTTCTGCATTCTAAAAGAGACCAAACATTCAAACTTATGAATTTGACCAGACGTTGTATGAATGCTTAACCTATTTCATTATTTACATTCTTTCAGCCAATCATGATACGATTCTCAAAATAACTAGAGGGAGTGTGTTTCATACATACCTGTGAATGCTTCCTTAACTTGTAATTGATGTGGTGATAACTGAATTGACGCTCTGGATGAAGTGCTCTTCTGCAATTTCATTCTTTGTTCGGCTCTAGTTTGCTATTAGCTCTTAATAGTAGAAATTAGGGTTCTCAAATGTAATTATGTCGATTATGATGATAAAATCCCTTTTAACTTAGGTAATTTATGATTTTAGGGCTTATTAATGGCGTCAAGGCAATTTTACGACCCCTTTTAGCAAGATTACACTAGATCATCATAGGTGTCTGTTGGCATGCTTTTGAATTTAAATGCCAACGGCTAATTGCATCGCATTAAATGCAAAAAGCGTGGGTATATGGGAATGGATATCCTATTAAGGAATATCCATGGGGATATCTAGATATGAATATCCAAATGACATCATCATAGGTGAGGTCAACCCTCATTGACCAAGGAATTATCATCGGGTCACAAATTCTCCTCCAATATGTCTAGGTGTGACGTGGACATGTGTCATCATGTTACTCATGTTACTAGTTCAGTCCTGGGCATGGATATTTGGTAAGGTTAGGATATTATGTTTGTGAAATATCCATACAGTCAAAATATCCAGATGATGTCGTTAAGAGGAAAATCCCTCATTAATGTGCAATAGAATGATGTCATCAGGATAAGGTTATTAAAATAGATTCATGACACTAAAAGTGCAAAATATCCCCGCAGCTTAATGTCCTAATGACGTAAGCATGTATATCTTCTTTATATAGCATCAAGGTAGGATGATGTCATCAGGATGTGGATATTAAAAAATGCCCGGATACTAAGTTAAGATCCAAATGTTAAGTAATATCCTAATGACATAAGAAAGTTCAATGTTCTTCATTAGGTTAAGATGACATGATGTCATCTAGATCGGGACGTTAAAATAAGATCAGGATATTAGAAAAGTTAATATCCCGACGCTCTTGTGTTTGGGTGATGTCACCACGATTATAGCTCTTTGTAAAATTGGGATGATATGATGTCATTAGGATGTGGATATTTCGGTTAGGATGTGAAGTGTTTAAGCGTAATGTTCATAGTTAGGATCCAGTTGAAACGTCAACTAGGAAATGTCATCAGGATAACCACATGGCAACCGCGCAGAGCCCCACATGGAATCGACATCTTCAGGAAGATTCCCCGTGGGCAAGTGGTGAATAGTTATAATATGCCATAGATGTTTGTGAATGTCTAGATATTAAGTCAATATCTAGATGACGTGAGTGCATGAGGGGTCCTTTGCAAGATTACGATGACATGACGTCATCTGGATATGGATGCTTTTGGTTAGGATATTAAGTTAAGATCAGGATGTTAACTAATATCAGGTTGCGTTTTACGTTTAACCCACTAAGTCTTTTAAATTTGATGTCTGGATGTTAGTGAGCACCAGGATATTAAGTTAATATTTGGATGACATGCAATGTGAATATCCAGATGACCTATTGACCAAACTTTGATTGACTGTAACTTCATTGTTTTAACAAATTTTGGGGTGCTTCGAAAGGTAAACCTACTTAAATTTTCATGTTCTTTCACTTGGAAGGATCTATAATATGAAATTTGAAATTCAAAAATCTTACCTATCACCTAAGGTCTGGACATGCATAGGATGACATCCTGTCATGCATTTGATATTGATTGTTTTACCATACCGCCTAAAAGCAAAGGACAAGCAAGCCAAGCAAAAAGTTGGGTCCCTATTTTGCTAGGGCAAAATGGGGCGTGTTGTGTAACCACAAGACAAGACTCCATGAAAATGTGGTCTATCCCAAGCTCTCGTGTAAGAGACAAGAGGAGGCACTGCAGAGTAAAAATTAGGTGCACAGGAATGGGGAGGTACACTCTATATGGGCTTCTTTCCTTGATTTGTTGGGGGAGTAGAGAAAGGAATAGAAGCAACCTCTGAAGACAAAGGCACCACAAGGGAAACAGCCGAAGAAGAGGAAACTAAGGGGCCAGCGGAAAACTAAGTGATCCTACTCGCTTTGAAATTATGGTAAGATATAAACATGAAGACATTATGAGGTTGGAGTGGCTCAGTGGGGGCCAACCAGAAGTAGTCTAATGAGAAGTTGCCCCGCATGGTGAGTGGTATAAATATTCTATGATGGATAATGTGCACTACACCATCGTGAGAAAACTTAAGGCGATGATGAACCACTAAAGGGACCGTGCCCATGGAAGTGAGCTAGGGTAGGCCCAACTTCACATTAAAGCAGTCAGAAGAAGGAATGATAGACATCAAAACGTCCAAGGATTTGGGTGCAACCTGAATAAAAAGGGTGATTGTACCTAGAGTGGGGTGAGACATGCCATCATGACACCTTATAAAGACATTAGATGAATCATATGCATCTTTATAATTCCTCTGTAACGACATTGACCATGCAAATAGGATCAATGAGAACACCCTTGATGGGTTCCCATTGATATCCGCAAGAATGTAGAAAGGGCCTTCTGATGTGTTAGGCATAATCTCAAAAGGGGGAAAGGAGATAAGAGGCTCAGGAACAGAATGTTCTCACATAGGGTGAGAATGAACATTCACCATAGCTATCATCTGAGAATAGGAGTGGGAAGAAGAAATATCAGGGGTTGACTCTAACTCCATGAAGGGAGAAGCGAGGTCAACAAAGTTAGAGTTGTGGCAAGGCATCATATCTATATAGATCTGTAGATGTTGATTAGCAGGAACAAATGACTTATTACTTTTTTATTCGCTCCTGAGACCTAGATAACACCCTAGTCGATGAGGTCATGCACTGTTTGCTTGAGACAC
Source organism: Cunninghamia lanceolata (assembly GCA_027924645.1). Taxonomy (NCBI): domain Eukaryota; kingdom Viridiplantae; phylum Streptophyta; class Pinopsida; order Cupressales; family Cupressaceae; genus Cunninghamia; species Cunninghamia lanceolata. Next base: position 10,050,730 of record BSBN01000579.1, on the reverse strand, counting down.
AGACATCGCTTAGTATCATGACTTCGAACTCGGTGGAATTGACAAAAGGATTTTGCATCATAGGAAGGCGGCAATGGTTTGTTGGTATCGAGAGGACAAATGGAAAGCAACTGCACCAAACCACTATTTAAGAGTTGTGTCATGATGTTGTAGAGAGACTCCTTTAAAGTAGTGAATTTTTTGTTATTATTTGTTTTTGGAGCAAAGAGGGCTAGAGGAGCTTGTGAAGCTACTTCAGCTTCTAGATTGTTGACTATTGCTAATGAATTATTTTTATAAAAAATATTTTTTTTATAGTTATATGTGTAAAGGGTGGAATTTGGATAGTTGAGTTTTTGGTAGTTTTGTGTATGTATCCTCCTTTCACCCTTTCATTCAAGGACCTAGGGTCGAGTGGCAATGTATTATCATACCCTAGGTCACTGTGAGATGTAGGGAAACTTGGATTTATGTGATTTTATTTCCAATTGTGTCCAATTATACTCAATTATACCTCAAAACCCTAATTATGCAAATACGACAACAAACGGACGAATATCAGAAAATGCTGGTACAGAAAGATGTAAAATGACAGATAACTATGCACCTATTTTTGGGGTTCGAAAGTGGAATAGTCAGGGACTAATGAGTGGGCACCCAAGTCTAATGCATAGGTTTTGGTCAAGATATGGAAGCTTAGTCTGCAACCTGTTCCTACTATCACAAATATTTTCCCGTCACAGAATCCAGAGGACTAAAGAGTGGGCGCCCAAGTCTAGGGTGCTATTTTGAACTCTGATCTACAAATTTAACACTCTGTAATGCCCTCCTACAACTCCACTTATATTGTATCTTCAACCTATAACCTGCAATCATGAAAACTTTGGGAGGGGGTTGTGGTGTTTAGAGGCTTGCCTCAGTCAAGCCCCGAAGAGACATTCAAGTCTTCTGAACACCGTTGTCAGATAGAGAGTGCGTGCCCTTGTGAGGCAAAGGTAAAAACCAAATGATAAATGCTTAAAAACACAAATGATGTCACCTTGTAGTGAAGATCTCATGGAAGGAAGAAGCTCTTTATGCCATGAGGAGATGGATGCTCAAATCTGCAAATACAAGCACATACACAATACAAAGCTGCTCTTGGTACACAATGAATGCCTTAAATCACCTTCACAGAAACTAGAGAATCTAAATTGCTAGCTAGTAATCATCTAGTTTATAAATGAATGCATAAACATGCTTATATATGCAACTACAAACATTCCCACCAAGAATTTCATAATTCAAACTTACCGTGTCAGCATAGGACCCAAATAACGGTCAAAAGCTGACACTCAAAATTTAGGACTAACCCAAAATAGGGAAGGACTAGGTTGTGGGCACCCAAGTCCTCCCCCCTATTTTGGTCAGGATCAGGTTCAAGGGAACCCCTAGGTCCCATTTGTCATGAAACTTAGGGATCATTTCATCAGGATGTAAAAATATGATGCAAGATGTCCTAAATGCAGATAAGAGACACAGGAGCTAAACCTTATGAGGGAAAAGCCCCCAAGGGGACATTTTTTGACATTACATTTAGCCCCCACTTTAATGTATGTATAAACGTGATGCCAATACATGAATTAAAGTACGGTCAACAAACACAGCAAACACACCAAGCACGGAGAAGACATGCCAGACATATTGAAGACAATGATAGGCACACAAAACACAGAGAAGACAGTTACAGTCACTCAAAACATGGAGAATACAGTAAATGCATAGAAGACAGTTAATGCATGGAAGACAAAGATAATTTATTTTCTTTTCTTTTTCTCATATATATGAAATGCAAATGCAAGTACATGAAAGTAAACACACCTCCCATAATGCAGGAAGTACTCATCACGCTAGTCTTTAAACTGCATATATGGGGCAACACACACGCAAGACACACCAAACCTCCCAAAATGCAGGAAGCACTCATCGCGCTAGTCTTTAGACTACATATGGGGCAACAACCATGCCAAATAAAGCAAGCACGCCAAACACACACTTTGAAGACACAGAGAAAACATGACAGACAAGCGATGGAGTGTTCCTATTTCTAGGCTCATCACCATCTCAGGCACATTACAGGCACACAGCGATGATTGGGCTTCACCACAACAATCATCGAAGACATGCTTAAGGGTTGAGTTAGTCATAGAACCGCTCCCCGCATCCCAATGAGGACTTTTGAAAATGACAGGATGGCACTCTCTGCAAGAGATACACCACCCCCGCCTCCGCAAAGGGCTTAAGATGATTGATTGATTGATTGATTGCAAACAAACTCAAAGTGCAGGAATTACTCATCGCACTAGTCTTTAAACTGCACCTGAGGACAAGCACATTGCTAACATCTACAATAGACAACTTACCTTATATATGCCCCCACCTTAAGGTGGTTGATATCACACATCAATATCAAGCATGTTAAGGTAGGAAGAAAACACACAAGGGAACACAGACTTTTGCAAAGCCCATGCCCGCCAGAGGTGACATGTACTTTACGATCGCCAAATGTTCCCACAAACACATCCCTATAAGAAACATGTTAGTGTCTACATAATCATGATAAACAAAAACATCAATGCATATGATTGATCACACAAAGAGCCAAGGTTATACTATGAATTCAAAGATCGAGGATAACTATGGGGCTATATCACCAAAATCTTAGAACCGAGTGTCACCAAGGTGAGATTCAAAGACAAACAAAGTGCACAGAGCAGCAGTATTGTTAAGGTTTGTAAGTGATATAAAGATCATAAAAATCACTACGCAAAAAGCACAGGTGCTTCTACTAGCCAATCTTTGGATAAGATATACAACCCCATCGTCATATTAGGAACTAAGTCTAATTTTTTATTTCTCGCTAAAGGGATGCTAGGTCTGGATTAGTATAAATGTTTTTCGTCATCCACTTGCTAGATAGAAACACTAAAGGAAGGGAAACAACAAATAAGAGAGGAGAAACAAGTGTCTTAGGGACAATCACGTAGGAGGGTGCCCCCAAGTTACCAACCGCAACGCTATGTCTGTAAGACACAACACACAACAATGAAATTAGAGAGAGAGGTGATATAGAAGAATGATGATACAAATAGAAGAAGGTCACAATAGAAGAGGTCTCCTAGTATCTTGGACCTTACAAGATAATCAAGAGTCGTCCCAAGAGGCCTAAACAACACATAACACATCACGAGGGAAGCACATCACAAGAGAGATAAAGGGTTAGAGATACTTACCTGTAGGGTCTTCGTGCTAGGTCTTGTTGTTGTGTGGTTACACAACATGTCCCATTTTGCCTTAGCAAAATAGGGACCCAACTCCTTTTTGCTTCTGCTTGCTTTTGTTTTCTTTCTTTGGGTGGTTTGGCAAAAGTCAGTTAAGTATATCACCCTTGCACATGCATTTGCATCCTATGTAGAGAAGGTTAATGGTCAAAGTCAGAATTTATCAGTATAAACATCATAATTTGAAAGAGAATAAAATTCTAAGCAAGTTTGCCTTGTGGATCACCCTGATCTTCTTTAAGGATCAAAACTTATACTAAGTCAAAGATTGGTCAAACCTGATATTCCCCAAAGGATCATATTTGTAAATGTCAGTCATATTCGTTAGATGACCCTGAAATAGGAAGATCACCCAATATCTACATATTCATTACTATACAAGACATTGAAGTAAAGTGCGAGATAATATTTGCTTGTCAAGCCTTAGGCATATTTTCGTTAGGTTCACATTTCTAAATACTTGAATGTTCTCGAATATCACCCTTCGCAAAATATGACCCTGATGTCTTCTTGGTTTGAGCTATAAAAGAACTTAATATGATGATAACGTCACTAGTATACCCGATACCTAGAAGGTCACATTTCTAAATGTCTATCATATTTCTCAATATGATGATGACATCACCTTTAACTAATACAAAGTGATCACGATTTCGTGATGATGTTACTTTCATGACCCAAACCTAAAAAGCTCATATTTTGAAACATCCCTAATCTTAACCATTATGACAATGATGTCATTCCTCCGAACAATTCCACAGACTCATATTCACGATGACGTCATCTTCACTTTCCCAAATAGGAGGATATTTCGTAAGTTTTACAGATCTAGATATTTCTTAATATCATTCATATCAACCCTTATGACCTGAGATGCAGTGATTCTTGATAACCAATCAAATGGTGCCACATGGTACATCATCCAAATCATGTTGATACAGTATATTATCCCGATTGTTGATGAAGGTATAATGATCCGACCTTATTCATTGGTCAACAGTTGACCATCTTCGTGATGACATCACCGTCATGTTCCAAATATCAATCATATTTTCAAATATCCTAATGTTTCCAAATATCACCCTCCACATTAAATAAGATCCCAACGGTAGGTGAATCCTTCTGAATTTCAAATACTTATGCGCCACTTGTCAACATCTACTAATATCATATACCAATCAATAGGCATAAGCAAAATGACATTAAATGCGCCCTACTTCAACATGTCAAATGGTTAAAAGGTTATTTTAGGGGGTCATTTTGAATTTACCATGCATTTGAATACAATTTACAGAGCTCCAAGTGATTAAACCCTTATTGCGACATGCGAATGGAATGGGACCCGCATTCAAATGGAATAGAGAATGGCAATTGCAACGCAATCACACTCATAAAGATATCACCTCTACAGTAAGAAGGGAAAGCAATTGTCAGGTATATAACTAAAAACCCTAGTTTTGTTGTTTATGGTAAATCATGAGGTGAATATAAGTTTTTATAGAGTTAAGTAGTATAATGATTGCATAAGATGGAATAGAGCAATAGAATTATCACCATGGGGTGCATGAGATCATGAAACCATTGCTGCCTACAACAAGTTAGGGTAAGACATGTGTGTTTTTTATTATAGGACACCATGGCTGTTCGGAAGAACAAATCAAAAACTGAATTCTTAAAGTCCATTTTCTTGCAACCAGAAGGGGTAGTATTCAGATATGGAATAATCAATGATACACATCAAGGATATACAAATCTTGATGCATGGACAAGAAGATTGGATCGGGGAGATAATAACCCTCTTTTCATGAGCATAGTCAATTTAGGAATGTGGTATACTAGAGGATTCTCATATGCCATCGAAGCTATAGAGAAGGTGATAGAATGTGCCAGGAATTATAATCCAGAAACTAGGAAAGTGGAGAAACATCGTAGGGTACGTGTAGATTTCTCCATTGTAGGCATCACTGCAGCATTCAATTTGCCTAAGGGACCCGATGTGGTTCATCTGAGTTTGAGAAAATTAGAGAAAGAATATAAGAGCAATGAAAAGGCAGCTAGAAGAGTCATGTACTAGTGGAGATCTAAGAAAAGCACGTATAAGGATGCCACCAATTTACCTGTGCACCTTTTCAAATTTGATTTTTCATCAAAGTACCAATACATGATGGTTTTCCTCTACAGAATGACAAGGAGGCCGAACGATGGATAATTTGAGAACTGGATGTATGGTATAATGTGGATGATAGAATATTTTTGATGACATACCCCTATGGGCCAAAATTATAAATGACAACCTAGATGAAGGGATGACAAGGCTGGGAGGGAACATCAGCATGTTCCATATGACCTCTTATGTTGTGTACGCATGTGCTTTCAGAGGAACTTTCAATGGACTACACATAGTAGGAAGACTAGGAAGCAACCCAAGAGATATGAATATATGGGAATACTACCCACAGCTGAAACGGAGGGAGGCTCTTGATAATTATAAGTTAGTAAATGACTCTTTCTCCATGCATCTGGTTAGAACCATGGAAGAGGATAGGACAAAGAGGATAAGTGTGGAAGCACAAGCAGTTATATATAAGCATGGGGCTTGGTTTATCCAATTCCCCACATTCTCATACATGAGGATAAAGGGCTTTACGGGGCAACCTCTTATGCTGCCAAGGTACCCAAATGATAAATTCATCTTGATGGAGTTTGTTAGACAAATATTGCCTTCGGTCGAGGCTCACATTGAATGGGGAAAGATTCTACAGGTCTTGTTTCCACTCATGATTGGGTGGTACATGTGTCCAAACAAAGAAAGTATAGAGGATGCACTTGGAGGACTGAAACTGATGCACCTGCAGCCCTTTTAGTTAGCTAGGCCTTACGATCCATATAGAAGAATGCAAACATTGCTGGAAAAGACCATTCATCAGACGCACCTTCAGGACTATTGGGTTGATTGTGACAATGAGGCAGAGGTGAGGAGAAGAGATTACCAAAGGCTCACCCTGAAACAAATAAATACTTTTGATTGCATAGCAGTGTCAGTTCAGTTACATAAAGATGATGGAAAGATAATGTCCCAAGAATATGAGAAGAATAAAGTATACAATGATGTTATATCAGGACCTGACTTGAGCCAACCAAAAGTGGTCTCATTAGACCAAATAATGTCGAAGGTCATCAAACGGACCCAGGAATGGGTAGATGTTGAAGTTAATAAAATGAGGGATAAGGGTGTAGCCATTACCATAGATAATAAGAGGAAAAGACAAGAACTGCCTGAAGAGGAATGTGATGATTTCCTTGCAGCAAAGAGGCAATCCAATGGAGAAAGATAGCCACTTGAAGATAAGAAAAAATTAAAAAGTAAGAAGGATTCCCAAGCATATGGGGTGGTGATCATCAGGTAGCTATGACCAAAACAAGATGATGCATCCACATCAGCTGTAGGAACTTCATTTGATGCACCTCCCAAACAAAAGAAAGTTGTCACAAAACCTGCTCCTGCTGCTATTGAAGAAGAGGGAGAAGAACCATTGGATAGTGATATGTTAATTACAAGGAAAAAGAGGAAAGTTGCAACATCATATCAACCACCTCAGAAGAAGCAGAAGTCTACCATGAGAGGAACGGTGGACATAGATCCTCTACTATTGAGAGGTGTAAGTGGTCTAGGTTATGAAGAACATGCAACAGGAAGTCCCCATCCTAGATATTATTCAATTTAAAACTAAAAAGGTAGATGAACAAAAGGAAGAATTGGAAAGTGAAAGGAAGGAACCACCTCTTCCACTTGAAGATACAGTCTATTTGTCAAATGATGAGATAGTTATTGAAGTGTCTGCTCAGAGGATGGAAGCTTTGGTAGCAAATACAAGATTGAGTCCTTGTAGCACTCCCTCAGCACAAAAAGGGACTCTTCAGGAGGACATGGAAATAGAAGAAATTAAGGAAGAAAGCCCAACAAATTGGATTGACCAACTTGGTTGATCAGGTTATGGACACTGCAGTGATTGATCTAGCATATCAAGGTGACCATGATCAGGATAAAGACAATGATCCACCCCCAGAGCAAGAAAATGTAGAACTTCATGTACATACGGAGGGGGATAAGGAGATGCCTACCAAGAATGAAGATCAGGATAACATCCAGTACCACAAGAGAAAACAAGTGAGAAAGAAGTAGAGGAAACTTAGGATACTAAAGAGGGAAATACATCAAGAGATGCAGGACAGAGCCTTCAATTGGATAGTGGTCAGCAAAATGAAGTAGAGAATGTGAATCACGATGGTCAAGGGGAGCATACAGACAAAGTAGATCAAAATATACAGCCTCCTCTGGAAGATCCACGTCAATAGAGTGTGCATGATCATAATGTTTAGGATCTTCCTAAAGATCAACCTCAACAAAATGCACCTAACTAGAAAATTGTTGTACCACCTGAGGCTTTTGCTCCACAACCACCTCCTACATCACAAGAAACTCTCCATCAGCAAGAGATCCCTTAGCAAGATATCCCTCATGATAAAGTGCATAAGGAAGAACAAAGGAAAGAGACTTCTCCACCAAGGGAAGAGCATAATAGAGAATCCCAAGATGCTCGCATTGAGCAAACTAATCAACAAGGACCTACTGTTGATGTGCCTTATTAATTGTAGCTGGAAATAAATCCACAACAGATTAGTGAGGTCAGGGAATTTGATGTCTTTGAATTGTTTTCAACAAGTATGATGAAGCCTAAAAGGAAGGCTAGACTAACATCTACAATTAGAAGAGATCCTACTACAGGTAGGAGAATGACTCAAGTTGCCTTACCAATGGTAGATAAGTCCAAAGGGGAAATAGATATTGAGGAATTCCAAATAACCAATATTGATTTAGGTTTTGCTACAAAAGAGTAAGAAGGCCAAGAGGCCAAGGATAACATTGATTCCTTATTGAAAAGGATAAAAAAGGAAAAGGATAAGAATAGACAGCATAAGGAGCACATTGCTCAATTACATTCATTTATAAAAGGGTTAATTGACCCTCAGCATACACCACTCAGTACATCCACCCCATTGACTATCATATCTCAAGATGAGATAATAGGGTTGGACCTCATGAAACATAAGGCTCAGCTAGTGGATAATTGGTTTGATTTCCTCAAAAGATGCAGCAGCAAACTCAGAGACATAAGTGTTAAACTGCATCATCTCATGGCAGAAGAAATAAATACCCTGGAGGCTTTAGAGGACAAAGTAGAAGGAAAAGTAGAAAATTAGGATACTGATTTTGCTATCCAAGCCTTCCACAACAGTTTTAAACAGGCAGCAGAGGATCCTCTTCATCATTTGACAGAGGATGTGATAAATAAGGCCATGAGAATGAAAGATAAAGTTGAGACATACAATGAGACATTAAATAGTAGAAAGAGCAAATGGAATACTGTTCAGGCACAGTTTCATTCTCACAAGCATGCTGTAGTAAAGGCCAGAGTTCAAGATGGAGGGCAAATTGAGGAAATAGTACAAGCCTATGAATCTATTAGAGGGATAATCAGCGTGCATATAAGGCATGATCCTGGAGCTGACGATGATGATAATGATGATGAAGATGTAGAAGATAATGATTCCTTATTGAAAAGGATAAAAAAGGAAAAGGATAAGAATAGACAGCATAAGGAGCACATTGCTCAATTACATTCATTTATAAAAGGGTTAATTGACCCTCAGCATACACCACTCAGTACATCCACCCCATTGACTATCATATCTCAAGATGAGATAATAGGGTTGGACCTCATGAAACATAAGGCTCAGCTAGTGGATAATTGGTTTGTCTCTTTTGTTTTTGAAGCAGAGAAAGTAGTTAAAACCTCCCTCTCAAATTGGAATTCGCTTGGTGCTTTGAGGAGCAAAGTAGATAAGCTACAAAATGAGGTAGGGAGAAGGTCTTTCAAGTTGGAAAAACATCTGGATGCCTTGGATGAAATAAGGAGGATAGACATGAAAATACTTATGGATAATAAAGTAATGGATAATAACACTACACAGTTACTAGGCATTTGGTATGAAGACACCAGATTTGAATGTGATTTCCTCAAAAGATGCAGCAGCAAACTCAGAGACATAAGTGTTAAACTGCATCATCTCATGGCAGAAGAAATAAATACCCTGGAGGCTTTAGAGGACAAAGTAGAAGGAAAAGTAGAAAATTAGGATACTGATTTTGTTATCCAAGCCTTCCACAACAATTTTAAACAGGCAGCAGAGGATCCTCTTCATCATTTGACAGAGGATGTGATAAATAAGGCCATGAGAATGAAAGATAAAGTTGAGACATACAATGAGACATTAAATAGTAGAAAGAGCAAATGGAATACTGTTCAGGCACAGTTTCATTCTCACAAGCATGCTGTAGTAAAGGCCAGAGTTCAAGATGGAGGGCAGATTAAGGAAATAGTACAAGCCTATGAATCTATTAGAGGGATAATCAGCGTGCATATAAGGCATGATCCTGGAGCTGACGATGATGATAATGATGATGAAGATGTAGAAGATAATGATGAATATGAAGAAGATGATGATGGAACTGAAGAAGAAGAAGAGTAAGTAGAGATGCATGATGACAAGGTCACATGCATAACAAGACAAAAGTGATTGAACTCCACCAGATGGTTTCCAGCTGGCAACCTATGCCACGTTGACATGTGTTGACAAAGTTAAAAGTAATATTGACTGTAGATTTAGATAGACAAATCTTGATCATTGGATCAATGTAACTGCCTCCTCTCTTTATCCTATAAAAGGAGATTGAGTGCACATTGTAGATCATTAGAAACTTAATTGAAGTTAGATTGTTGAAATTTTTAGGACTAATTTCAAAGGTCATTGTGAATGTACATGTCTTTTGCATACCTAATGAAAGAGAATCTGTTTTGATTACAAATAATCGTAAATCTTGAGTAATCAATGGATGAATTATAGATATATGCATTGATTAGTTGTGTCCCTTGGAGTGCTTATCAGTCTACATGTGTTGTTTTCATTCTTTGTTCCTTTGAAGTTAGCATCAGCCATACCTAGTTGTGGAATATCCTGGTGAAATTATGGTTTGGTTTCTTCTCTTCATGAAAGTATCTGGAATGTATGTGAATCAATAGATAAAGGTTCATTAAATTTAGAAAGCATTCTTTCAATTTTCCTTAATTTCATTACAATCATTTCCATAATTGCAAATAATAGATAATCTAAAGCAAATAACCTGAAATATGCCTATATCCCGCAAATAATTGAATATACAAAGCATATTTGAGTGAAAGCATGTTAGAATGATAAATATCATGCAAATACATATGACTATCAATGATAATCATGCAAATATCCGCTTGTGGACACATTATTTTGATAAATACACAATGCAGAAGTAAAGATAAGTTCATAACAGTTGTTGATTAGAAGAATTGATCAAACTTATAAATATCATCATCATCTGTCAAATACAGTAGAATTAACCGCATGTGTGGAGAGATTTTATAGGAAACAGGTGTAGAATCAAATGTACAAACATCAATTCATAGTATAAAACAATGTAAGGCCCCTTAAATGGAAAACAACATATCACATCAACCTCTAAGTAACGTCAGACGATCATGACCTGAGCCATGGAGACTTGGAGTCATCAATTCATTCCAAATTGATCATACTTTTCAAGATAATAAAGGTTTGTTGTGTGAACTTTTATGCATGTTGTTATGACTAACAAATTATCAACATAAATTGGTGCTAGGAGGGCCATCTCCTCTCTATTGAGTGAATTAGTCTTATTCATGTAATTCCTGTGCCTGCATGAGGTAATCTTCTCAAAGATCACCAGAATTGATCATACTTTGAGTGTATTGTGCTGAGATTTACCAGTTTTGTGCTATTTCAAGTTTGTTGATCATAAATATCTTATGATTGAGCGTGAATACCTTAAGCTTTGCAGTCAAATCTCTAAAATCCTTGAAGATTGAGTCATTGTTCAAGTTTTCCTACGAGTTCCTTGTCCGGACTTGCTTGTATAAGTCAGATATCCTAGTCCAAATCCCTTGGACTCTTTGAGGAGTTGCCTATTCATGTATTTAGACCTCGTACCATAGATATTCATCATACTCTTGACTCAGGTGCATCAGCATCCTCATCATGATATACTACGACACCTCCAGTATCTCCAGTTGTACTTCAGACACCTCTAGGATCACCAAATACACCTCAAGTGCATCAAGCACCAGTCACAATGTCATTCTTTACTATTGACTCACCCCTAACTTTCACTGGATATCATCCTCTACCTGAGAATCCTGATAAGATTGCCCTAAATATCATCCATATCACGATGCTGAGGATCATATCCAGACATTTAAGGAAGCTTGCTGTAGAGCAAGGATTGAGCATCAGGATGTGGTATGCAGATTATTTCCATATTCCCTGGGAGAGGAAGCATACAATTGGTATATTAGTCTTGCTCAAGCCTCAATTGGTCCATGGGATGCCTTAGAGAAAGCTTTCAAGGATAGGTTTAAGATACCTGTAGATCCTTCAATGAATTATCACCTTTTTGCCACAATCAAAAGATTTGTAGGAGAACCTATTTCAAAATTCAATGCCAAATTCCAAAAGATGTATTCCAAGCTGGTAGCTCCATACAATGTAGCAGATGAAGCAGCTAGGAGTATATACTACTTAGCCTTAGATCCCCTGACTTCTATGTTCATAAGAACACATCCTAATGTCACAACCCTGACAGGAGATTTTGAAGAAGCAATAAAAGTTAATTAGCAGTTGATTCGTACTCCAACACCTAACATAGCATTCCCTACATATCCCGCTCAACAGCATACTAATGGAGTCATGATGCCTCCTGTTGCAATTCCTGGTCCTTTACAGGTACCTCAACTCAGCATCATGCCCCATCCAAATCGAAATGGTTAGATAGTGCAATATCCAGGACATGCTCAGACATCTCAGGATGTAGGTCGAAATAACAATAATGGTTCTTCCTTCTTTAAACCTCAACAAGAAAACGTAGTAGCCAAAGTTCAGGAAGAGAAAGAAGACATCAAAGAGATATTTGTACAACTAACGAAACTGACAACAGAAATTACACATTTGAGAGGTCAAAACTTTTAGTCTCAGCCTAACCAAAATAGAGGATATAATAATGATAGATCAGAATATCCTGATAGAGGATACACTAATGATAGGAACTATAACAATAACAATGGAAATAGCAATAATGCACCTAGGAAGCCTAGAGTATGGAATACTAGGCCAAATAATGGTTCTTTGCCATCACCCTTGGATAATCAGCCTCCTCGTGAACTAAAACAGACCACTAGAGTGAATTTAACGGAGGCAGCCCTTACAAATTGGTGTAGAATATACAACACCAATGCACATGCTAAGCTAGATTGTCATCAATTCAAAATAACAACCACTATCTTTGAGGCTAAAGTGTCCAACATTGCATGTAATCTTCTTTTCATTGAAGGAAATGAAATAGTCCCTTGTGGATATGATTCTACCCTTGTGTTAGAAAGTTTTGTAAATCAAACTCATCATCAAATAGACTCAACTCATGAGAATTACACACTAGCATGTGAGGAATCCACCTTGGCATTTGAAACAAACTATGTGCTTCCATTCGAAGATGAAAATGAACCAGCAGTGGAACATGAAGAAATTCATGCTTATCAGCAACAATACCAAGGTAGACACAATTATAACCTTAGGAGTAATCCTAATAGACCTTTTGGTCCTTTGACCTCATCATTACCTCCTAACAATTTCAACACTCCCCCTAATCCAAAAGCAAGTAATAATCTCGGTCCTCCCAAAGTCAATGATAAGTACTTTGCACCTCAAAATACAATGTTGAAGGCTAATAATCAATCTTCTGAGTCTGATAAGTTAGTTACATATTTAGCAGAAGAGATGAAAAGAGTCAAAATCAATTTGTCATTATCAAAATTGTTGAAAACCTAGACTATCAAGAAAGCTTTCATGAGGTCGTTAGATGAGCCTATACCAAAGGAGGATAGTCATGCTCATAATCCTAGTCAAGTTCTGAACACAGATCATCTAGCTAAAGATAGTAATGTCAAACACAAAACCCGAGCTATTGTTCAAGCTGCTGAAACTTCTCATATGACTCTTTATAGAGACAAAACTAAATCACCTCCATTCCTACTCACACTTAGAATGTTTGATAAGAACTTACACAATTGTTTAGTGGATTTAGGTGCATCCACAAATGTCATGCCTCTGTCTATCTGCAATGCCTTAGGGTTACATCCAGCCAAATCACTCAAGAAGGTGGCACAACTAGACAAGTCTGAAGTAAGTGTACTGGGAGAGTTAACACATATCTGGAGACATAAAAAATTGACCTAAGTTATCCTTCATCCAAAGATTTAATTAATTTTAATTAATTAAGTAAATCTTACCTTTTATACCATATTTCGTAAATAATAAATTCAATTTATTTATTATTTATCCATAAACCAAAACACTGTTGCAAGTATGAGGTAAACCAGTGTTGTCATTGATGTCAACATACTCATATTGCATTTGACAAGATGGATTGGATGAGCAGTGTGCTGAGGATATTGAGAAAATTAGCCTCAGTCAGGAACAGTGAAGAACAGTGATAAGAAGAAGGCAAATGTACTGTATAGGATGAGAACCGGAGGATGCGGATTAAAGGGTCTGTAGATATGAGTCTTGAGATGCTTCAGTTAAGATTTAAGAGGTCCGCATGAAGATCTGAAGGAGTTGTGGCTGTCGGTGTAGAACCGGTTCCGGCAAATGTTCAGAGGTGACAAAGGATCACAGAAAGGTCCGGTGAGGTCCGGAATTATATTATCCTAATCTGCGGATTGGAAGGAGTGTTTGGGATGTTCTTGTGATGTGTCATCCTGATTTTTGTATGATTTGGAGGTCCGGAAGTACCTCTTGCATTATGACAGTGGCGACAGACTGTGTTCTTGAAGTTCCGGATGAGGAAGACAAGAGATTCCAGTAGGTAAAGGAAGTGCGGATGTATCCGGTTATTCAGGAAGGCTTGTGAAGGTTCTTGGATCATGTTGAGGTTATGTTGTTGGTCCGCATTGATAGTAGAGCCCGGAATTGAAGATATTCTTCCGGATGAAGTTCTTGCTCTGTTTAGCCGACCGGATGAGTTGTTCATCCTGCGAATGTTCTTGTGGTGGCCGACCGGATGTGTTATTCATCTTGCGGATGTTCTTATGGTTGTTTGCCAACTTAGATGTTTGTTCCTAAGTTGATGTCTTGTATAAATAACGGTTTGTGAGTTCATTTCGAGTAGTGGTGTGTGTCGATGAGTGTGGCATAGCGAAGAGAAGTGCGAAAGGCAGAGCAGAGATTTTTGGGCTTAATTGGAACTGATCCGGACATGATAGAGATGTCATTCTCCAGTTCAAGACTGTGATTTTTATCACTCTGTAGACAGTGTGTCTCCTTGTAGGCAGTGGGCCTCTTTGTGAGCAGTGTGCTCGGGCAGTGAGCCCTAATTGGCATGTGCCATTCATTCTTCTTTATTCTTCTAATAGAGAATAATTCTTGGGTTAATCACCCCGTGGTTTTTCCCTTAACCGGGTTTTCCACGTCAAAATCCTGGTGTTCAATGTGTTGATGCTTATCTGCTCTTGTGTTTATATATTATGCTTTCATGGATGATTAATTTATATGCTGCTAACTAATAACAAAGAATCAAGAGTTTGAAAGAACAAGAAGTTTTATACAACTGATTCACCCCCCCCTCTCAGTTGTATGCCCTAGATCCAACAATTGGTATCAGAGCCAAGTTCCTCTGATAGGAGCTTAACCGCTTGAGGTGATCCAGGATGTCGTCATACAAGAAGGATAGTCCAAAGTTTGATGGAACCAACTTCACTCTCTGGAAAGGTCGCATGAAGTGTCACCTGGAATGTATGGGAAAAGCATACTTGGCTATGGTTTCAAAACCATATGTACCTCCACAAGGTGGTCCGACAACTCTGAATGAAATCACAGAAGCTGAAAACAATCTGCGGACCAAGGAAGCTCTTCTAAGCGCATTGAATGACTCAGATCTCTCGAATATTATTGACCTACCAACTGCATATGAGATCCTGACTAAACTGGAACTTCTGTATGAAGGAGATGAGTTTGTCAAAAGTGCAAGGTTGCAAAGTCTGAAAGGGAAATTTGAAAGATTGAAAATGAGAGATGATGAAAACATCACCACCTTTATGCCAAGAGTGAATGAGCTGGTATGTGGAATCAAAAATGCTGGTGGAACTTTAGATGAAAATGAGATTGTCTGCAAAATCCTAAGATCCCTTCCTGCTGCCTACAAAATCAAGGTTTCTGCCATTGATGAATTCAGAGCCCACACAACTGTCACAAGAGAACAACTGGCTGGCAAACTAGCTGCATTTGAAATGACCGAGTTTGGAGATGATCCTCCCAAGACTGAATCTGCTTTCAAAGCCAGTGCCTATGTGAAAGGCAAACAGAGATTTGATCCGGGAGAAAACTCATCAAGGAAAATGTCATGGTATGATCAAGCAAGAAGAGACATGGAAGAAGAAGAAGCAGAAACAGCTCAACTTGAAGCCCTCATTGCAAAGAGACTGCCAAGAGGATCCGGTAAGTATGAAGGAAAACTACCCTTTAAGTGTTTCAATTGCAATAAGATTGGTCATTTTGCTTCAAGATGTCTGGAGAGATCTGCAAGGTCTAATACTCACAGACAAAGGTTTCAAAAGAATTACTATTATGTTCATGAAGAAGATGACAATGAAGGAGTAACAGATGATGAATCAGAACTAGGAAGCAAATCCGGAAATGAGTGGGTGTTTATTGCCATCAAGGAAGAAGATTCAATACTCTCTGAATCTGCCAATCACAAAGTTGTTGAAAAAGCTTTGGCTGCTCAAGTGGAAGAAAAGGATGATTGGGTTATTGACAGTGGATGCTCTCACCATATGACTGGTGACAAGAATAAGTTCTTAGACTTGGAAAGGTATGAAGGAGGAATGGTAAAGTTTGGTGACAATTCTGCTGGCAGAATCAGAGGTAGGGGAACTATTTCCTTTGATGGAAAGAGCAAAACAGGTAATGTACTATATGTTGAAGGATTGAAGCACAATCTTCTCAGTGTTGGTCAGTTAGTGGACAAAGGCTATGATCTCCGGTTCAAGAATGGAAAATGCAGAATCTTTACAAGCTCCGGAACTGAAATTGCATCCGGTACTCAGACAAAAGGTAATATCTTTCATCTGGTTGGTTCAAATAAAAGTTGTTTGTTTGTTCAAATTGATCAGAGTTGGTTATGGCATAGAAGAATGTGTCATGTAAATTTTGATAACATCATCAAGATAAGCAATACTCAGGCTGTAAGAGATCTTCCAAAATTGATGAAACCTACAAATAGTTTGTGCAAAGAATGTCAGCTAGGTAAACAAAGCAGAGTCTCTTTCAAAAGCAAAGATCAGTCTTCTACCGGATTGTTGGAATTAGTACATACTGATCTCTGTGGTCCAACAAGAATCAAGAGTCTGCAAGGTGATAGATATTTCATGTTGTTAATTGATGATCATTCCCGAATGATGTGGGTTACCTTTCTAAAAGAAAAATCAGAAGCATTTGAGAAGTTCAAAACCTTCAAAGCTATGGTAGAGAATCAAACCGGATTGAAACTAAAGTGTCTAAGGTCTGATAGAGGTGGTGAATTTACATCTGGTGAGTTCATTGACTTTTGTGAGAAGCAGGGTATAAGGAGACAGTTGTCTGCTCCTAGGACTCCACAGCAGAGTGGAGTAGTTAAGAGAAAGAACCGGACCATCCAGGAAGCTGCCAGGACAATGATGTTGGAAGCAAATGCTCCTCAAATGTTTTGGAAGGAAGCTATCAGCACTGTAGTCTACACTCTCAATCGAGTTCAAATCAGAAACAACACCGGTAAGACCCCCTATGAACTCTGGTTTGGCATCACTCCTACTGTTAAATATTTCAGAGTATTTGGTAGCAAGTGTTATATTAAAAGAGATGAAGATCTAGGAAAGTTTGATGCTAGAAGTGATGAAGGAATTTTCTTGGGTTACTCCACTCAAAGCAAAGCATACCGGTGTTACAATAAGAGATTGAGGAAGATGATAGAAAGCACCAATGTGAAAGTTGATGAAGGAATTGAGAAGCCTTCAAGATTTTATGAATTTGATGAAGATGACCAAGACAGTGTTCAAGGACCTCAATCCTCTCCGGTGAGACAGAGTCAGCCTGATCCGGTAAATCAGGAAGAAGAGATTATTGAGATAGGTTTGAATGAGCCTGATCAAGAAGCAGCAGTGCAGGATACTCCCAAAATTCCAAGGTATGTAAGACTGAACCACTCTGAAGATCAGATCATAGGTGACAGAAGCAAAGGTGTACAAACTAGAAGGAATGTTGCTCAAAATCAGAAGGAATGTTGTCTGATTTCAAAAATTGAACCTAAAACAATAAATGAAGCCTGCAATGATGAAAACTGGACCAAAGCAATGGAAGATGAATTGATGCAAATTGAGAAAAATCATACTTGGGATCTTGTTCCCAGACCTAGAGACAGGAATGTAATTGGAACCAAGTGGGTCTTCCGGAACAAACTAAATGAAGCTGGTGAAGTAATCAGAAACAAAGCTAGATTGGTCTGCAAAGGCTACTCTCAAATAGAAGGAATTGACTTTGAAGAGACTTTTGCTCCGGTGGCAAGAATTGAAGCAGTCAGATTACTTCTTGCATTTGCTGCCTTCAAAGACTTCAAGGTTTATCAAATGGATGTCAAGTCTGCCTTCCTGAATGGTGATCTGGAAGAAGAAGTCTACATTGAACAACCGGATGGATTTCAATTGTCTGATAATGATGATATGGTCTGCAAGTTGAAGAAAGCTTTGTATGGATTGAAGCAAGCCCCAAGAGCATGGTATGAAAGGTTGGATAAGCATCTTGTGCAGATTGGATTCAACAAAGGTACTGCTGACAGTAACTTATATTTCAAAATTGATCATGAAAACATTTTGATTGTTGAAGTGTTTGTGGATGATATCATTTTTGGAGGAAGAGATAGTATGTGCAAAACTTTTGCAAATCAGATGAAAAGTGAGTTTGAAATGTCTATGCTTGGTGAAATGAATTTCTTCTTGGGTCTGCAAATTACTCAAACAAAAGAAGGGATCTTCATTTCTCAGACCAAATATGTGAAAGAATTGTTAAGGAAATTTGGTATGGAAGACTCAAAGCCTATGAACACTCCTATGGCAACCGGATGCAAGTTAAGTAAAGATGATGATTCTCCAAAGGCAGATCAGACAAAGTATAGATCAATGATTGGTGGATTGTTGTATCTCACTCAAACCAGACCAGATATAATGCAGGCTGTTGGTCTTGTGGCAAGATTCTAGGCTGATCCTAGAGAATCTCATGTTATGGCAATCAAAAGAATTTTTAGGTACTTGAAAGGAACAGTTGAGTATGGTCTATGGTACCCTAGAGATCCGGATTTCTCTCTTCATGCCTACATAGATGTAGATTGGGCAGGAGATGTGGATGACCGGAAGAGCACTAGTGGTGGAGCATTCTTTTTGGGGAAGAGATTGGTTTCTTGGCTAAGCAAGAAACAAGATGCAATATCTCTGTCTTCAACTGAAGCAGAATACATTGCAGCAGCAGGTAGTTGCACTCAAATCTTATGGATGAAGCAGATGCTAAGAGACATTAAAGTTGAATATGAGGAGCCTATCACAATTTTCTTTGATAATTCAAGTGCAATTAATATTTCTAAGAATCCGGTATTGCATTCTAAGACTAAGCACATATCTATCAAGTTTCACTTCTTGAGAGAACAAGTGAACAAGGAAGAAGTCAGATTGGAGTATGTTCCCTCCAAGGATCAGATTGCAGATATCTTTACTAAACCTCTTCCCAAGGATTCTTTTGAATATCTCCGGGAGAAGTTAGGGGTCATGGCCCCTCCAGTGATGAACTAGGATGCACTGATGAGCATCAGTCCGGTGGATATCACAGTCATATCTTGTGATCTGGATTGATGATGGGGAGCTGCAACTAAGGGGGAGCAGCTGGTATGATTCTGATGTATGAGAATTGCAAGTATGAGCCCTTTGCCATTGATGTCAAAGGGGGAGAGAAGACATGTGAAAAACAAGTGGTTGATGATCAAAGGGGGAGCAGTAAAGGAAGAGAAGACATGAGAAAAGTTGTTGTTGATAGGGGGAGCTGTGACAGAAAGGAGAAGTTCTTGTCTTGATGGTTTTTCACATCATATGTTGCCATCAATGACAAAGGGGGAGATTGTTGCAAGTATGAGGTAAACCAGTGTTGTCATTGATGTCAACATACTCATATTGCATTTGACAAGATGGATTGGATGAGCAGTGTGCTGAGGATATTGAGAAAATTAGCCTCAGTCAGGAACAGTGAAGAACAGTGATAAGAAGAAGGCAAATGTACTGTATAGGATGAGAACCAGAGGATGCGGATTAAAGGGTCTATAGATATGAGTCTTGAGATGCTTCAGTTAAGATTTCAGAGGTCCGCATGAAGATCTGAAGGAGTTGTGGCTGTCGGTGTAGAACCGGTTCCAGCAAATGTTCAGAGGTGACAAAGGATCACAGAAAGGTCCGGTGAGGTCCGGAATTATATTATCCTAATCTGCGGATTGGAAGGAGTGTTTGGGATGTCCTTGTGATGTGTCATCCTGATTTTTGTATGATTTGGAGGTCCGGAAGTACCTCTTGCATTATGACAGTGGCGACAGACTGTGTTCTTGAAGTTCCGGATGAGGAAGACAAGAGATTCCAGTAGGTAAAGGAAGTGCGGATGTATCCGGTTATTCAGGAAGGCTTGTGAAGGTTCTTGGATCATGTTGAGGTTATGTTGTTGGTCCGCATTGATAGTAGAGCCCGGAATTGAAGATATTCTTCCGGATGAAGTTCTTGCTCTGTTTAGCCGACCGGATGAGTTGTTCATCCTGCGAATGTTCTTGTGGTGGCCGACCGAATGTGTTATTCATCTTGCGGATGTTCTTATGGTTGTTTGCCAACTTAGATGTTTGTTCCTAAGTTGATGTCTTGTATAAATAATGGTTTGTGAGTTCATTTCGAGTAGTGGTGTGTGTCGATGAGTGTGGCATAGCGAAGAGAAGTGCGAAAGGCAGAGCAGAGATTTTTGGGCTTAATTGGAACTGATCTGGACATGATAGAGATGTCATTCTCCAGTTCAAGACTGTGATTTTTATCACTCTGTAGACAGTGTGTCTCCTTGTAGGCAGTGGGCCTCTTTGTGAGCAGTGTGCTCGGGCAGTGAGCCCTAATTGGCATGTGCCATTCATTCTTCTTTATTCTTCTAACAGAGAATAATTCTTGGGTTAATCACCCCGTGGTTTTTCCCTTAACCGGGTTTTCCACGTCAAAATCCTGGTGTTCAATGTGTTGATGCTTATCTGCTCTTGTGTTTATATATTATGCTTTCATGGATGATTAATTTATATGCTGCTAACTAATAACAAAGAATCAAGAGTTTGAAAGAACAAGAAGTTTTATAAAACTGATTCACCCCCCCCCCTCTCAGTTGTATGCCCTAGATCCAACAAACACCTCCCGAAAAATAACAAATTAAATAAACTTAATTTATTATTTTGTCCAAACTTTAGCCTAAATCTATTTCACAAAAATAATACAAACCCGTTACCATAACCCTAACCACCTTTTTACCTACCTTTTTCTCGTTCAACCGATCAAACCACTTTTGAAACCGTCCCCAAAACTTTATAAAAATCAAACTCATCCATCATTTATCCCCTCGGCAACATTTACATTGGAGTTATGCAATACTCAGAGCAACCACATATAAATTAACATTCGGTAACATCTATTTTATTTGGATCTTAATAATTTTTATCATTATCGTTTGTGTTGCACTAAATATAGGTTTAGGGTTTGCATATAATATTTTCAAATCTTTCAATAAAATCTATATTTTGGCTGCATACAATGGTGAACCTAACGTGAACCTCCTTCTTAATCAGTTGTTTGCAAGCATTTTGGTTGAGTGTGTGCAGGTTACTCCCGGCCTCAAATCCAATTGCATCATTGATCCCAGAACTACTTACAGGCAAACAAAAACATATCATATCATGGGTTTTTAAAAAGTTGAAAATTTTTGAAAATTTTTTAGTTTGTGAAACTTTTGACCCTTGTGTGATTGTACGGTTATATTATATAGCAATATCTCATGTTTTGTTCCCATTCGTGTTGCGTTTGGTGAAATCTTTAGACTTATATGTTTTAAATTTGTCTTCTGTAGAATCCTTTACACATTGCATAAGTTTTCATTTCTTGTATTGTACAGTTTTTGCAGCATTATTCACTGGTTTTTCTGAGTCATATCTCCTAGTTACTGGGGTTATTAACTATTTGGAAGATAAATCATGATTTCTTTTAATGGCCTATTATTTAGTGTTTGGTTTAAATATTTAAGTTTTAAACACTTTTTGTGAACTCCTAGAGGTATAATCATTCGATTTTAAAAGTGGTATTTGTAAGTTTTATCAAAACAAGATGCCGTTACAATTTTTATTAATAATAGTAAGTTCCAAGAGGTGATATTCAGTCTCAAGCATTCGCCATCGCCCTTCGTTCTTATTGTTGTTCATTTGTTAACAGTGATTTATTCTAATTTGATATTTATAGGGATATTTTTAAATATTATCTGTGCCAAAAAAACAAAAAAAAACACTTTAGGAGCCCCCTTGCATAGTCAATCTTAATCGGCCACTTCAACATCTTTGAACTATTATACAATACAAGACTCGGCAACCTTTTGTATCACTATCTCATTTCTAACTACTAAATACAGTTTAAACATTTTGCTATTTCATGCAGTGCTTGGCAGAGTGGGTCATTCGACATCATCATAAAAGCTTGGATTGCTCTTGAGCCTGCACTCCATTGATTGAAATGGATGAGTTTTGTACTCAAATGGTATTTGCACAAAATCAAAAGCATTGGTGAAGTTGTTGCGGCGCACTCAGGAGAATAGTGTCACATTGTAAACAAGAATTAACGCTGATTTTTACATTTTTGTCGGCGTTGGAAAGCTGATTCAGAGAACTACATCGTGATACAATCCATTTTGTGAACTTCATATCTGATTTTCTGGTATAATTCTCTAAACTTCAATCATTTTCAAAAACATCAAACATTTTCTTTTTGTTGTGCACTAACATTTTTTGTGTAGGTTTTTTGCAGGATTGTTTTGTCTTGGTCTAACATTTTCTTGCAGCTACACGCCTGTCAAAGATAATTTTCAAACTACTGATCAGTTCTTTGCAGGATTGATTGTCAAAGAATCTAATCTTGAAACATTGTGTCTTCATTTTATAGATTAGATCACATCATAAGCAAGGGTTAAAATTAACAAGTGTTTGCGATGTCTTGTGGTTTGCATTTTTGTCATTGAATGCGTATGCTCTTCTCTTGCATCATTTGACACTCTTGAGAATCAAAAGCTTTCCTTTGACATTTTGTATAACCACCCACACATTTGGATTTGGAATTAAAATGAACCCCATGCGAATGTGAGGCAAATAGGTTGTGTATGCTCTCTCCTTGCGTTTCGTGCGATCTGGGAGATCAAAAACAACGTGTTTCCTTGCTTTTGTTATCCTTAGAGTGGGCCTGCTCTTGAGACACATCCACAAGGAGAACTCATTTGCGACCCCAAGCGGGACTTTCATTCGGCCCGCTATATAAATTGAGGATAAGGTGAAAGCCAAGTCTAACCGGTATTAGCGCTTACCGTACAGTGCTAGCTCGAAAGGAGGTGTACCTGGTGTATATTAAAACTCCTAGTAGGGTTAGTCAAAGCCTTTAGTGGCTTACTGGATGCTCGTAAGGTGCCGGTCCCCCAGATATTCACTAGAACCCTTTTGTGTAGTGGCCAAAAACCCTCTACTTGTTGATACAGGAGGAAACTCTGATAGCCGTCCCATATTTTCGCGGCTTATGGCAGAGATAGTAAGGTACCTTAGGATCTGCGCATCTTAGGACCTGGAACTTGGTGTGCCTGAGAAGTGAGTGCACTATAAGGGGGAGCCCATGCCCCAAGTTCCTGGAGCTATACACCATAAGTAGGCGCGGCTGGGTAAAACCAAGTGGGAACTCAACAAGTATTGTCCTTTCCAAGCCTAGGATCGTGCATGTTTACAAGTGTTTGCAAAACATCAAGGTGTCATAGAAAACAACCAATCAAATTGTTGTGTGTCTTATATGATTGTTGTGTGTGCATACCTAATCATCATCACCATTATAACTTGTCTCCTACATCATCAGCTGGACTTTCAAAATTGAGAATCTTTTTATCCTCGTAGCACATCTCAAGTGGAATCTTGTCATTTTAAACCACAAGAAGCTCTTTCGATTGATCATTCATCCCTATCCATTTCCAAAATCTCTTTTCACTAGTTAGTAGACCCCCATTGTCCTATTGATCATATATCAACATCCAATTAAGAGACAGACCTTTTCCTAATCAATCCCATAACAATCCATTTGCTTAAGAGGCCCTGACCATTCTTAAGTTAGTGTATCTTTGTCATCTTATCTTTTCTACTCAATAAGCCCTGTCTTCCTTTGAGTAGAGGTGGCTTTTTGATCTCCTTTCTTCCTTAGGCATATCATCACCCTGAGTGTTTTAAAGGAGCCCCTTATCCGTACCCAATCCTAAGGTCCATCCAGTCTCTTTGAGTCACCATTTTGACTCTATTTCTATCTTAAATCAAACAATTCATATCTACATCTTGATCCATATCATTTATCCCCACTTTTGGAGTCTTTCATACCATCCATATTTATCCATCTGAGAGCTTTTTAACATTTCAATTGTCCTCTATTTTCATGGTTACTACCCATGCCCAAGCCAAGAAAAACAATATGGAGTTCACTCCTCAAAAATGGCAACCTCAATCCTCAAGATTCCTTGAAGAAGAGCCCATCCATGAGCAAATCAATCCTTCCCAACAAAATATTGGATCATCATCATATTTTCATAATGATCCACTTGGAGACCTTTCAACTTATGTAGATGTTCGAGATGATGTATCCGACCAACCAGTTACTCCCAAAACTCCTAAACCCACAAATGACTATACTGAAACGAATCCAATTGCACTTCAACTTCAACAAGATCCTGAAACATTGCAACTTGTTCATCTCACCATGGATCATGATCCTGATTATTTTATGCAATACCTTTATGATTGTGGAGCTAGAGTCCCTGATGATATTTACAAGAGAGAAAAAGCATGAAGAAAAGCAAAAAAAGCTAAAGCCAAAGCTCAGGCTACTTCCTCTCTCCACCAATCATTTTCAACACCTATGTCAAATGTGTTCCAATCCACCTCATCTATCACATCACCACAAAATTTTACCTTGGGACCACAAGATACTTCTATTTCTACAATCCCATCTCTCTCTTCCCATCAATCATTTTCAACACCTATGTCTATCTCATCACATACTTACACATTGGGGATACCTCTAGACTATTCTCCTCCCATGCTCCAACCTATTCAGTCATCACTTACACCCCCATCGATTCCACCATTAGGAATCTCACAGTCTATCCCCATAATTCAACCCATTCAATCATCTTCATCATTTCCTTCATTAGGATCATCTCTCACAACCCCTTCCATTTCATCAGTAGGGATCTCACAATCTGTCCCTATATCTTCCATACCGAAAACCTCCAACATTCCCTCATCTCAATTAATTCCCAATGCAACTCATGTTTCCATACCTCAAACTTCTTCTATCCACATCCGTCACATCAACGCTCAACCAAAATAGGTATCCACTTCCATACCCTCGATTTCACAAAATTATAACCCTACCAATGTCTCATCCTCAAAACCTGTTGATCCCCAAATCCTTCAAGTACAACAACAACTCGCTCAATCACAACAATTTGCCCAATCGCTACTCCAATCAGCCCAAAAATCCCAATCATCATCACAACATCACCCTCAAACATCACCCCAAACTCAATTACACAATCAATCAATCACCACTCCACCCATTCAAGACGAAATCGAACGAATCATCGATAATCGGATTGGTGCTCGACAAAAGAAATACTCATTTGAAGAACTATACCCAGATCCATTTGACAAGTCTCTAATCATGGTACCTTTTCCTACAAATATTGAAATACCAAAATTTGACAAATATAAAGGAAAAGGTGACCCTCGTGGTCATATTCGTGAATTCTGTATCGCATGCATGGAATTTCGACATGAACCTACATACTTAATGAGACTTTTTCCTAAAAGTTTGGCTAGCTCAGCCCTTGAATGGTTCTCACGTCTCCCAAGAAACATTACATCTTTTGAATAACTAGCAGAAGAATTTGTCAAAAATTTTGCCTACAACATTGAACAAGACACCTCCATGCAAGACCTTTATAACACCAAACAAAAAGGAGGGTAAACCCTTACTTCTTTCCTACAACGATGGAGACATATTGTCAGTCGACTCCCTTGTCATATTCCTAAGAAACAACTAGTTCCAATTTTTGTGCAAAATCTTAATCAAGAACTGGCCTTTCACTTACAAGTGCAATGCTCTGATTCATTTGAACAAATCATGACAAAAGGCAAGATGATTGAAACAGCTCTTATCAACAAAGGTCTCATCAAAATTTACAAAGACAATTACAATTGTGATTCCAATAACCAAAACCATGATAAATCCCGATATTGGAATCGAAACAAGAATATTGTGAATGATGGAATCTATGATACAAAACATGTTCAACATGTGCAAAACAAACCATTTGTCCTCAACTCTTCATCAACTCATAACACACCTTGGGAACGTCCACCACATATACAGAAGAAATTTACCCTTCCAGGTTTGTGGCCACCACGCACATTTTCAGATTTAACAGAACCTCTTGAATCCATATTTCGGAAACTTAAACAAGCAAACATGATTGAACTTCCTGACACTAGTAAACCTTATGATGACAGTCGACCAAAACCCCGTTGGTTCCGAGAAGATCAATATTGTGAATACCACCGTGTCAATGGGCATGCCACTAATTCATGCATAAGACTGAAGCATTATGTCCAAGATCTAATTGATCAAGGAGAGATACACATAGATCAAATACCTCATAAGTCTCCCAATGAGAAACTCAAAGCCTAGCAAGAACCATTTCCTCCACATGGACAAAAAAATAATAAAGCCAATAATGTTGATAACACATCACACAATGAAGTTCATTATGACTATAGTAACCACAGCGTAGTTGGCCATATTGAAGTTTCATATCCTCATGTCAATGTTATAACTATTAGAGGTCGAACTCTCGAGTGTGATGTCACTACACGAAGAGGTTGTATTACTGTTTAGGGAAATCCTCCTCCTATTTCCTCCCATAACCCCATGAGACCTCATGTGTTATCCCATAATGTACCTAAATATAATATCCTGGATCAATTGAAAAAGACACCTGCCCAGATCTCAATCCTAGAGCTTTTACGAATGTCCCCCCAACACAAACAAATCTTGGACAAAGCCCTTATAGAATCTCAAGTACTAGGTGATATTGACGTAGATCAATTCCAAGCTATGGTGGGGGCTCTTACATCCACTCCTCACCTCATTTTCACAGAGCCAGAAAACTCCTCTCCAGAACATTTCCATAACGAAGCCCTTCATCTAGAAGTTATTGTCAGACAACATTTCATGAAACGAGTCCTAATAGATGGTGGATCAGCTTTGAATTTATGTACACTCAAATTAATAAAACAACTGGGATACCCCAATGCGAACATTGATGAGAAATATCAAATTACGATCAAAGCTTATGATGACAGAGAAAGAAAATTGGCAGGTACAATTAAACTCCCAATCAAGGTTGGCCCTATTACAATGGAAACTACATGTCAGGTCTTAGATCTTGATCTCCCCTATAACATTCTCCTAGGGCATCCTTGGATTCATGCCATGAGAGCCGTCCCTTCCACATACCACCAATGCATAAAATTCCCATTTAATGATCGTGAGATTACCATACAAGCAGACCCTCGCCCATTTCAATATTGTAGACGACTGGAGGGTCCCTATCGACATCAAAATTATTGCCCAACTAATGAGGTTGCCCAACCATCATCCAAATACATTAACCCATCCACCCTCACCCCGTCTTCTTCATCCACACCATCCACTTCCTGATCGGAGATCAAGGCTAAGATCAGTGCTACAGGCATGGGGGAGTACACTCTGTTTCATATCAATGAACTTCCTCTTTCACCTAAGAGCTATGGGCGACCTCGTCTGATTAATCATGCCTTGACTACTCATCCACAT
The DNA here is from genome assembly GCA_027924645.1 of Cunninghamia lanceolata. NCBI lineage: Eukaryota > Viridiplantae > Streptophyta > Pinopsida > Cupressales > Cupressaceae > Cunninghamia > Cunninghamia lanceolata. The sequence goes on along the minus strand of BSBN01000579.1, from coordinate 10,022,976 downwards.
TTGAAAGACTTCAAATATTGGGGGCAACTAAGTCAAGAACCATCGAAGATGACATCTCTAAATGGCTCTATAGCGACGACGATGAACAGAGACAATTACCATTGAGTATATATCACAAAGGTTATCCTATCATTAAAAAGTTTGGTTATACAGAAGGTCGGCTTGGGCAACAACAACAAGGAATCTTAGAGCCTTTAGAATTTCATCACCGACCTAAGCATGCTGGGCTAGGGTTTGGATCCACCAAGCGTGAGTCACCCGATGTTGAGTTTATCTTAGATGAAGTGGTGAAAGCTTTTCCCACAGTTGAGTCCTTTAATCAAGACACTTTCATAGATCCTTTTGAAGCGGTCGTCGATGTCTTCGAGGATAATTCCATCTATACCATCACCTATTCCTTTGATCAACCATCATCCTCATCCACCTCGTCCACTTCCTCTCATTCATTATCCCTTGTTTATCTAGATCTCATTGACTGGGACCAACACGGACCTCCTGTTCTTGATGTCTTTGAAAATGATGAGGCTATTGGTGAATTTCTGGGACTTCGTACTCATCTACCTATCAGAGATCACAAGATTGGTTACGCTATTGAACTACACTCTGATGCCTACTTTGGGGAATCTGTTAAATTCCTTAGTCAAAAAAATGAAAATGTAAAAATAACGTCCCCTGGTGAAAACCACTTTGTGGCACTTTTGGACGATGCAAAAATAAAAATAAAAGATGTATCCACTGGTGAAAACCTTTTTGAGGCACCAGAGGATGAGGAATTTAACCTTCCCAAAGTGGGGGCACACCGAGAAAAGTCCACTATTCTCATAGAGCAGACACAAGAGATGAATCTTGGAACTACCAAAGAACCCAAGATCACATATGTAGCAAAGTCATTATCAGAATTTGAAACTTAGGACTTCAATTCTTTCTTCAAAAAACGAGAAATCAATTTTTCTTGGTCCTATGCACATATGCCCAGATTAGATCCATCACTGATAGTACATCATTTAATAGTCTGTCCTGGAACAAAACCAGTCAAACAAAAATTGAGAAAGATGCATCCCAAAATTGCTCTAATGGTCAAAGCAGAGTTAGAAAAGCTCTTAGCAGTTGGCTTCATCAAACCGATAGATTATCCTGAGTGGATCTCAAACATTGTACCTGTAGCCAAGCCAAATGGAACTATTAGAGTTTGTAATGATTTCAGAGATATCAACAAAGCTTGTCCAAAAGATGGTTTTCCGTTACCAAACATTGATATCATAGTGGATCTGAAGCAGGACATGAGATGTTATCATTGATGGATGGATTTTCTGGGTATAACCAAATTAGAATAGCTGAAGAAGATCAACATAAAACTTCTTTCATTTGTGTCTGGGGAGCATATTGTTGGCTTGTCATGCCTTTTGGTCTAAAAATTGCTCGAGCCACATATCAAAGAGCAATGACTGTTATCTTTCATGATATGCTTCATAAACAAATGGAAGATTATGTAGATGACATACTTGCCAAATCAAAAACTAGAGAGGGGCACCTATATGTTTTGGAAAACATTTTTGATCATCTTGAAAAGTACAATGTCAGACTAAATCCTAAGAAGTGTGTATTTGGAGTAACATCTGGAAAACTCTTAGGTTATATCGTGTCCAGAAGAGGAATTGAAGTTGATCCAGCAAAAGTCAAAGCTATAATGGAAATGCCTCCTCCTCAAAATCTAAAACAACTCAGATCTTTGCAAGGAAAATTACAATCCATACGGAGGTTTATTGCTCAGCTTGCTGACAAGTGTCAACCATTTACTCACTTGTTGAAGAAAAACACACAATTTATTTGGGATCAAAATTGCCAAGAAGCATTTGATAAACTTAAAGAATACCTGGGATCCCCTCCTGTGTTAGCACCACCTATTCATGGAAAACCCCTTATTTTATACATCTCAACAACATCAGCAACATTAGGGGCTTTGTTAGCACAAAATGATGATAGTGGTAAAGAACGGGCAATCTATTATATCAGTAGAACTCTGGTGGGCTATGAAGTAAATTATTCACCTATTGAAAAGGCATGTCTCGTGGTTGTCTTTGCATCACAAAAGCTTAGGCACTACATGTTGAGTCATCAGACTAAGCTTATATCAAAGATTGATCCTCTCAAATATCTACTATCTAGAGCAGCCCTGACTGGACGTATGGCAAAATGGGTGATGATGCTTAGTGAATTTGACATTGAGTATGTTGATAGAAAAGCTATAAAAGGACAAATAATAGCAGATCAATTGGCTGAAGCACCTATAGAATCAGATCATCCCATGGTAACAGAATTTCCTGATGAATCAATCTTGGACATAGAAACTATTCCCTCTTGGCAATTATATTTTGATGGTTCTCATACTCAACGTGGCTCCGGAGTTGGAATACTCTTTGTTACACCTCAAGGCGATTATATACCAAAATCATTTCACATTCAATTTCCATGTACAAACAACATCGTCGAATATGAAGCACTAATCAAAGGATTGAAATTGGCTATAACCTAGAATATCAAAGACTTACAAGTTCATGGGGATTCTCAACTAGTGATCAAGCAAGTAAACAACGAATATCAGACAAAGGATGAAAAGTTAAAGCCATACAAGAAACTAGTGGATACATTCAAAACATATTTCAACAAGATCACATTTGAACAGATTTCAAGGCTTCACAATAAAGCTGCTGATGCTATGGCCACAATTGGTTCAATGATAGAGATACCTGGGAATGATCACAAAATTGAATTCCTAATATAAAAGTTGTTTGTACCAGCTTTTGATATCCCAGAATCAGAGTTGGTATGTGATATTGTTGGTCCTAACTCCACTTGGTTCAATGAGATCTACCATTACCTTCATAGCCAAATCATTCCACCAAATCTTTCCAAATCCCAACATCACTCCTTCATTCGTCGTTCTTCCCAATATGTCCTCCTCAGTGATACGCTTTATAAAAGGTCACTAGATGGTGTTTTGCTTAAATGTCTTAACCCGGAAGAAGCCCACACTACTTTGCATGAGACACATGAAGGCATCTGTGGTGCTCATTCTGGAGGTTCATCCTTAGTCAAGAAAATGCTTCGCACAGGATACTACTGGCCTACTATGGAGCAGGATGCACATGATTTTGTTAAGAAATGTGTACCTTGTCAGCAACATAGTGATCTCATTCATGCATCAGCACGAGAATTACAAACTATCACTACTCCATGGCCATTCTCACAATGGGGGCTCGATCTCATTAGAAAAATACATCCATCCTCCTCAGATGGTCATAAATTTATTATCACTACTACTGAGTACTTCACTAAATGGGTTGAAGCAATTCCTCTTACTTACATTACGGGAAAGCAAATATCTAAGTTCATTTTCCATTATATCATTTGCCGCTATGGTATTCCTCAAGCCATAGTCATAGATAATGGTCGCCCATTTAAGAATCAAGATGTCAAAGAGCTTTGCAATAAATTCAAAATCCAACATCATTTTTTTACCCCCTACTATCCGCAAAGTAATGGCCAAGCTGAAGCAACTAATAAGACTCTTTTGAAAATCCTGAAGAAAACAATAAACGAGGTTGGCCGTGATTGGCACTTGCAACTTCATCTTGCTCTTTGGGCTTATCGAACTAGTATCCGTACTCCTACTGGTGCTACACCGTATTCCTTGGTGTATGGTTCAGAAGCTATTTTGCCCATTGAGATCGAGCTCCCTTCCTTGCGAGTATCCTTACAACACTTGATTTCCGATGAGGAGTATCAGATATCAAGACTACAAGAGCTTGAATTGATGGACGAGAAGCGACTTACAGCTCTTAATCATCTGAAAGCTTATAAAAATCGCCTACGCCGAGGTTACAACAAGAAAATGAAGTCTCATAAATTTGAGCTTGGAGATCTTGTTCTACTAGAAAATCAAAGGAATCTGGCTGATCGTGCAAAGAAAGGGAAGTTTGAACCTAACTGGTTGGGACCTTTTGTCGTAATCAAGAGCTATGGATCAGGACCTTACCAACTTTCCACTCCGGAAGGTCAACCTTTGGAAGAGCCTATCAACATAGCCCATCTCAAACGATTCTATACCTGACTTAGAGTATCCCAGTTAAAAACAAAATTTAAAAAAAATTTAAAAAAAAAAAAATAGTAAAGAAAAATCATTTCGTCCAATGGTGAAAACCACTTCGGTGGCGCCCTGGATAAGTACCATGGTGAAAACCTGTTTGCAGGCGCCATGTGTAGAATTCAAGCTGTCCCCACCATCCTTTAGGTAGCTTTTTCACATCATCCATCTCACCATCATCCATTTCCCGTCCATAATAAAATATGTCCTCCCTTTCGCTCCCATCCATATCTTGCCATACGCATCTACTCAGTATCATCTGGTCATATTGCATTGTCTCGCCATCTATTCTATGTTCTGTTATCACTAGCCTGTCCATTAGTCCTTTCCCATTCCTTCACCTACTCTCATCCTGGTATTCTTTTGTCCACCTGTGTAGGTCTATGTGTCTTGGTGCCTTTGAGTTCCTCATAATAGACTCTTGAGTTTGTCTGCCTTTCCAGTCTCATGCAATTCCGTAATAACATTTTTCAGCACTGTATCCTCATTCTTCCCCTCCATCCAATCATTTCACTTCATGCAAAAACACAAACAAACACAACCTAATTCTTGACACTCGCACATTCCAAGCCATATCTCAAAAACACTATGAAACTCTTAGACTAAATTGTGGAACTTAACACCTAGTGATTTGATCTTGATTGCAATAACTACGTTGTAGATCCCCCAGGCCAAACCATCCTTTCTTTACCATATCTTATCCAGGGATATATCATTCCCACAACATGACACTTATCTATTTATTATGTTCATTTTTTTGGCTTGAGATCTTACTACCCATCTTCCTTCTATCATGATTAAGTCATTTGGTCATTTTTTTGTTTTTTTTGTCTAGGGGCGACATTGTGTATGCATGTTTTGTTTGTTTTGTTTGCATGTGTTGATTCATTGATGTTTTGTGTCTGTTATTGGTCCTTGCAACATATCTACCACACCGTCATCATGGTCTTTCATATCATGGTGCCATTAGGCATATGTTTGCTTGCGACTTTACTCCTTTCTGCATTTGACACATCATCACCCTGATCTTTATACCCTTGGTGCATAATGTCAGGTGCTATATCAAACATTAGGTTGCTCAACGTTTCATCAGCATAACTCCATCCTCCTTCCCTTCATTTTCCTTTTTCAAGAACCTCTCCATCTCCTTTGTCCCTGCATATCCTCTTGAGGGGGCATTACCTACCAATGCTTCATTTTTATAAGCCCCATGTGATCCCTAGCCTACCTAGCCTACCCAAAATCTATATCCAAAACCTATGTTTTATTCTTCTTTGACACGACATTGCTTTTGCAACATCATCTCAAAGAGGGGCAAAATGTAGACATAAAAAATTGACCTAAGTTATCCTTCATCCAAAGATTTAATTAATTTTAATTAAGTAAATCTTACCTTTTATACCATATTTTGTAAATAATAAATTCAATTTATTTATTATTTATCCATAAACCAAAACACCTCTCAAAAAATAACAAATTAAATAAACTTAATTTATTATTTTGTCCAAACTTTAGCCTAAATCTATTTCACAAAAATAATACAAACCCGTTACCATAACCCTAACGACCTTTTTACCTACCTTTTTCTCGTTCAACCGATCAAACCACTTTTGAAACCATCCCCAAAACTTTATAAAAATCAAACTCATCCATCATTTATCCCCCCGGCAACATTTACATTGGAGTTATGCAATACTCAGAGCAACCACATATAAATTAACATTCGGTAACATCTATTTTATTTGGATCTCAATAATTTTTATCATTATTGTTTGTGTTGCACTAAATATAGGTTTAGGGTTTGCATATAATATTTTCAAATCTTTCAATAAAATCTATATTTTGGCTGCATACAATATCCACATGCAGTTAGCATCAGATCCAAGGATTCAATATTACATTGACATCCAAGTGGTGGATATCCCTGATACTTATGCAATGTTACTTAGTAGGGATTGGTCAAAGACACTTAATGGCTATATGTCTACAGATTTTAGTCACATGTGGGTGCCCTAGAAAGGGATCCCTAACCAAATCAGGATAGAGGCTAAACCTCGAATGAAGCACATGATCACTGAATATAATAACACAAATGAGGTATTATACGTAGATGTAGAACCAAGGGTTTATTCCATCAGGCCCTGAACAGCTAAAGAAGAAATCCTCATGTATGATACACATATCCCTTAAGATGTTGTAATGTCAGAAAATGTCCCCTTGGGGGCTTTTCCCTCATAAGGTTTAGTTCCCAGGTCTTTAGAGTGCATTAGGACAATTTATTTCATATTTTAGCATCCTGATGGAATGAGACCTAAGTCCCATGGCAAATAGGACCTAGGTGGACCCCTTGAGCTATACGCTGCCTAAAATAGGGGGGAAGACTTGGGCGCCCGCGCCCTAGTCCTACCCTTTTTTGGGGCAGCCCCAATTTCTAGGTGTCGCTTTATGACCGTTAGGAGGTTATTTTGCCGACACGGTAAAGTTTGATTTTTAATATCTTTGCAGGAATGCTTGTAGGTGCATATATAAGCATGTATAGGCATTCATTTGTAAACTAGATGATTACTAGCAAGCTATTGTGTTCTCAAGGTGATTCAAGGCTTTCTATTGTGTTGCAAGAGTAGACTTGTATGTTTTGTGCATTGATATTTGTAGATTTGAGCATCAATTCCTTCATGGCAGGAAGAGCATCTTCCTCCATGAAAGCTTCACTACAAGGTGACTTATCATTGTGTTTTTATCATCGATTCCTTTGGTTTTGGCCTCTGCCTCATAAGGGCATGCCCTCTTCATCTGACAACAGTCTTTGGAGACTTAAGTGTCCTATGGGGTTTGACTGAGGCAAACCTATAAACACCACAACCCCCAAACCAAGTCTTGTGATTGCAGGTTACAGGTGTCGCATCTGGAAGAAGTGGAGTTGCAGGAAGGAGTGGCAGTTATCAAGGATTCAGGATCTGAAGAAAAGTCAAACAAAGGTGCATTTCCAGGACTAGGGCACCCGCAAAAGTGTCCTCCACAGACAGATCTCAGGAAACAGAAGTTACAGGGCTGATCAGTGTCGGAAGGGGGTCCAAATTCCCCGAAAAAGTAGGTACCTTGGACTTGGTCACCCACACCAGTGTCCCCAACTATTCTGCTTCGGAACCTCGAAAATAGGTATTCTGTAATTTGGTATTTTACTCCCATCTGCAGGAGCTTTTTCTGTTATTCGTCAATTTGTTGTCGTATTTGCATAATTAGGGTTTTAATGGTTAATTAAACATAGTAGAAGGAAAAATTGATAATTAATTCCCTAATCCAAGCTTCCCCTCATTTGCAAGTGACCTAGGGTATGATAGTGCTCGCCACTCGACCCTAGATCCTTCAATGTTAGGGTGAAAGGAGGATTTTAACATCTAAACAACAAATATTAACAAGATCTAATTTTACCCTAAACATTTTGGTGAACCCATGTCTTTGAACTTAAATTACAACTTGCTGAGTGTTTGTCTATAGATTTGGTGTGATTTCATTCATTCATTTGGTAATTTAATTTATTACATTGAGAAAATTTCAAAAAAAATTAAAAATTTGGAAAAATACAAAAAAATTGCATTGTTGGGCTTACTAAATTATGTCAATTCTTTCTAATTTTTCCTACTTCATGATTTTTGCATCATATCTGATATAAACTATAGAAAAATACAAAAGTTCAAAATCTTGCTTTGCATTTTCATCATTTAATTGCTAGGGTTTTGTGGAAATTTTGTCAATTTTTAGATAACCTAGTAATTCCAAAATCTAGGGTTTGTAGGCAAAATCTTTTATCAAATTTTTCTACTAATTAGACTCATTCAAATTTGTATTTGGCTGTAGTCTTGAATTTCATGTGAATTTGCAATTAAATTTAAATTATTTGCATTTTTGCATCAAAAATTTCAACAAAACTAGCAATTTTGGTGCATTTTAGTTAAATTTACATGGGAATTTTGCATGATTAAGCTTTAAAATCATTTTCAAATCTAAGAGTATTTAATTCCCATCATAAATCAGATTTCAAATCATTCACATAGCATTTTGTTCCAAAATCTCAAACCTAGGGCTTCGAAATCGATAAGTTTTGATCAAATTGGCCTTATCAACTCTCCAAACTTGCATCGTAGGCGTGTTATGAAAGGTATTTTTGCATTATTTTTCTGCTATCAGCATATTAATTTTCTTCCCCTCATAAAAATCTTCACAACACCCTTTTTACGGGCTCTTGTAGTGAAAATTTAATAAAAAACTACACATTTTAGCTATTTTTGCCCTAGGGTTTGACCTAGTTTGCACTCCAAGCGTGATCCATTTTATGGATTGAGGTGACTGATATTATTGATATTATTCACTTTCCCTCCTAAAATTCCTTACAACACCTCTTTTGCTAGGTCTTGGAGTTGAAAAACCGTGAAAAATAGCCTATTTTTGCTATATTTTCACTAGGGTTTGACCTTAAGTGGCGCTACAATCATCTTGTGTTGGGTATTTTTGAATCAAGTGTCTGTTATTGCTGATATTATTTGTTTTCCATCATCATTTTCCTCACAACACCATTTTCTATGCTCTTTTGGCATTGAATTTTGGTGAAAAAAGTGCCTATTTTGACATAATTTCACTATATTTGACTTGGCATTATCTTGGATTTGCATCAAGAGTGTGTTGAGAGTGACTATATTTCTTTTTTGGACTAATATCAGACATATAACCTACTTCCCTCAATTAAAATCCTTACAACATCCTTTGTTTCATTCATTGGCATTGAAAAAGTATCGATAAAGCAAGTATTCTGGGCTATTTTTGCTCGTCTTTCGCACCAATTTTGAAAAGCTTTCAAAATCTGATTTTACATTCATTTGGAGACATATAACATGGCTACTTCTTTGGAAGAATTCTTTTCATACATCATAGACATGGATCATTTCTCCAAATTCACTGATAAATATCCTCAAGTTCTGGAACAAATAGCACACATTCATGATGTTGATCTCTCTATGTGCTCCACATATGAAATTCTTTGCCATATAGGTGACTTTGATAGCTTCACAACTCTCATAGGAATATACCCTTCGATATTGGATGATCTCACTAAATTCATGATCAATAATACATATACTAGTGATGATCTTAAAATGTTAGATGAAGCCTTGGATGATTTTATGAGAAATTCTATTATGACACCTATTGATAAAGCATGTGATGATAACTCTGGTTTACTTTATGATCCCTCTCCAAAGGTTATTCTTCCTCATGAGGACACTTTGATGGAAGAGGATAAGTTCATTAACACATCTATTAACATCACATCATCAAGTCTTCGTACTAATGCTCACACTGGCCAAGATGAAGCATTAGCAAATGAAGAGCCATCACCACTTTGCCATTTCAATGCTCTCCCTGGCCAAGAGAAAGCATTAGTGAATGAAGAACCCCCTTGAACAAAGAACATTCCATGGGTCGACAATGAGCTTTCATCTAACAACAATCAAAACTTTATGCAAACCTTTATGGATCATCCTACCAACCTTATTCCTTTAGTTGAGTGTTCATACACCTTGGATTTCACTAAGGAAGAGAAGACATTTAATGTCCCTCCTTTGTTTGAATATTCAAGTCATTTGGACATCACTAAGGATGTAGTCCTAGTGGATGAGGAGAAGCCTCTCACATTAAATCCCTCAAGGATGGATGTTGAGATCACTCAAAATAATTTGCTTCTCCCACCACCTAAGAGGATAGTGAGTATGTGTAATAATGAACTTCAACAAGCAAACATTCCACCTAAAATTGTGTCAAACCAAGAAGCATTTAAGAATGAACAAAAGAATAATTACCAAAACTTGGTAATGGTAACTTATGCTTGCAATTGGAAAGAGAATGATTTTTTATGACTTCTAGCATGAAGACCCTATAGGTAAGTATCTCTAACCCTTTATCTCTCTCATGATGTGCTTCTCCCGTGATGTGTTATATGTTGTTTAGGCCTCCTGGGATGACCTCAGATTCTCCCATAAGGTTCGGGATACCAGGAGACCACCTCTGTTGTGACCTTATATTTGTATTGTCATTCTTCTATATTGCCTCTCTCTGATTTCATTGTTGCATGTTGTGTCTTACGAACATAGCGTCATGGTTGGTGACTTGGGGACAACCTCCTACGTGATTCTCCCTAAGACACTTGTTTTCTCCTCTCTTATTTATTGTTTCCCTTCCTTTAGTGTTTCCACCTAGCGAGCGAATGATGACAAACATTTATACTGATGCGGACCTAGTGTCCCTTTCAAGAGCAATCAAAAAATGGACTATATTTCCTAATATGATGATGGGGTTGTATATTTTATCTGATGCTTGGCTAGTGGAAGCACTCATGCTTTCCGCCTAGTGAATTTGATGATGTTTCTATCACATTTACAAATCTTAACAATACTTCTGCTCTGTGCACCTTTGTTTGCCTTTGAATCTAGCCTTGGTGGTACTCGATTCAGAGAGCTTTGTGATATAGCCCCATGGTTATCCTTCAACTCTGAATCATTGTATAACCTTGGCTCTTTGTGTGATTAATCATATGCATTCATGTTTTTGTTTATCATGATCTTGTAGACACTAACATGTTTCTTGTAGGGATGTGTTTGTGGGAATTTGGCGATCATAAAGTACATGTCACCTCCGGGGGGCATGGGCTTTGCGAAAGTTGATATTCCCTTGTGTGTTTTCTTCCTACCTTAACGTGCTTGATATCGATAATTCATATCAACCACCTTAAGGTGGGGGCATATAAGGTAAGCTATCTGTTATAGATGTTAGCAATGTGTTTGACCTCAGATGCAGTGACTTGCGCCAGAGTAGTGCATCGTGCATCCTAAGCTTGTTTGCAATCAATCAATCAATCATGTAAGCCCTCTGCAGAGGTGAGATATCGCGCATATCCTTTTTCTTAAGCCCTCTATGGAGGCGGGGATGGTGTATTTCTCGGAGCATATTGCATCATCCTGTCATTTTCAAAAGTCCTTTGCGGAGGCGGGGAGTGGTTCTGTGACTAACTCAACCTTTAAGCGTGTCTTCGGTGATTATTGTGGTGAAGCGTAATCATCGGTGTGTGCCTGTAATGTGCCTGAGATGGTGATGAGCCTAGAAATAGGGAACACGCCATCGCTTGTCTTTCATTTTTTCTTCGTGTCTTCAAGTGTGTGTGTTTTGGCGTGCTTATTTTGTATGGCATGTTTGTTGCCCCATATGCAGTGACCAGTGCCTTGAGTAGTGCTTTGTGCATTTTGGGAGGTTTTCCGTGTCTTGAGTGTGTGTTGCCCCATATACAGAGACCTGCGTGATGAGTGCATCATGTATTATGGGAGGTTTGTTTACTTTCCAGTACTTGCATTTTCATTTCATATATATATGAGAAAAAGAAAAGAAAATATATCATTTCTGTCTTCCATGCATTAATGTGTCTTCTATGCATCGACTGTCTGCTTCATGTTCTGCGTGACTGTTACTATCTTCTTCGTGTTTTGCATGCCTGTTACTGTCTTTTCTACGATTGGTGTGTCTTCTCCGTACTTGATGTGTTTACTGTGTTTGTGACCCTACTTTAATGCATGTATGGGCCTCGTGTTCATACATACATTAAAGTGGGGGCTAAATGTAACATCAAAAAATTTCCCCTTGGGGGGTTTTCCCTCATAAGGTTTAGCTCCCAGGTCTTTAGAGTGCATTTAGGACATTTTAGTTCATATTTTAGCATCCCAATGGAATGAGATCTAAGTCCCATGGCAAATAGGACCTAGGTGGACCCCTTGAGTTGTATCCTACCTAAAATAATGGGGGAGGACTTGGGCACCTGTGCCCTAGTCCTGCCCTATTTTGGGGTAGCCCCAATTTCTGGGTGTCAGTTTATGACCGTTAGGAGGTTATTTTGCCGACACAGTAAAGTTTGATTTTTAATATCTTGGCGGGAATGCTTGTAGGTGCATATATAAGCATGTGTAGGCATTCATTTGTAAACTAAATGATTACTAGCAAGCTATTGTGTTCTCAAGGTGATTCAAGGCTTTCTATTGTGTTGCAAGAGTAGACTTGTATGTTTTGTGCATTGATATTTGCATATTTGAGTAGCAATTCCTTCATGGCATGAAGAGCATCTTCCTCCATGAAAGCTTAACTACAAGGTGACTTATCATTGTGTTTTTATCATTGATTCCTTTGGTTTCTTCATTTGACAACAGTCTTTGGAGACTTAAGTGTCCTCTGGGGTTTGACTGAGGCAAACCTATAAACACCACAACCCCCAAACCAAGTCTTGTGATTGCAGGTTACAGGTGTCGTATCTAGAAAAAGTGGAGTTGCAAGAAGGAGTGGCAGGCATCAAGGATTCAGGATCTGAAGAAAAGTCAGACAAAGGAGCACTTCTAGGACTAGGGCGCCCACAAAAGTGTCTTTCACAGACAGAACTCAAGAAACAAAAGTTACAGGGTTGATCAGTGTCGGAAGGGGGTCCAAATTCTTTGAAAAAGAAGGTACCTTGGACTTGGGCGCCCGCACTAGTGTCCCTGACTGTTCCGCTTCGGAACCTCAAAAATAGGTATTCTGTAATTTGGTATTTTACTCCCGTCTGCAAGAGATTTTTCTGTTATTCATCAATTTGCTATCGTATTTGCATAATTAGGGTTTTTATGGTTAATTGAGCATAGTAGAAGGAAAAATTGATAATTAATTCCCTAATCCAAGCTTCCCCTCATTTGCAAGTGACCTAGGGTATGATAGTGCTCTTCACTCAACCCTAGATCCTTCAATGTTAGGGTGAAAGGAGGATTTTAACATCTAAACAACAAATATTAACAAGATCCAATTTTACCCTAAATAGATGTTTATTAGGACAATAGGGTGATCATAGAATCTGATTATAGTTCAGTTGATAGTGAGGAAGTTGATCGTTTCAAGAATTTTAAATTACACTTATCTAGAGAAATGTAATGTTTTAAGACATTGAACATATCCAACGAGGATATTTTGATTGAAGGTTGGTGCAGGCTACATGATGAAGCACATTCAGAGAAAACTTGTGATGCTTACCTGGATATGGTGGAGCTAGAATGATTTTGCAGTGAGAAAGGATTATCTTCAATTGAGGTGAGTGATGTAGATAGTTATGGTGATATTGATTCTTGTTTGTCATCTCCAGGTACAGAAGAAGATACATGTCATGATGAAATCCACACTTACAATTCAGAGGAGATCTTGATGTATGCTGAGAAGATTTCTAAATATGAAGATAACATCACCCTGGGGACTGGCTGTTTGATCGAATCAGATTATGAAGTATCTGATGAAGATAAAGGGAGTAATTCAACAAAGTTTGAAGAGTTCTTGTCAAAACAGATTCAGAGGCTTATGTTGCAAGAGATTCCTCCACATCATGCTTTAATTGATGGATGGTGTAGGTTACATGAAGTACCACATTCAAGAACCGTATGCTCATTATGCTTACATATGTTGAATAAGCAAGAGATGCTTTATTCAAAGAATCAGTTATCTAATAGTAAATACATGCTTAAGGATAAAGAGAAAGAGATTAGAATACAAGTAGACACTGATAGTGATGATACCATAGATGTTAAAATAGGAAAGGTGTTAGATTCAAGTCACTCGCCAAAAATAATAAAGAATGAGTCACAAAAACTGAGGTGGATATCAGGTGGTGCAGTCACCAGAGCTAAAAAGAAAATAGAAGGTCCTGATAAGCCTTTAATAGAAGATAAACCATTGATCCTTAAGTTTGATGGATCAAAGTCAAAACAAGGTGCTGGAGTAGGGATAGATCTTATTGATCCAACAGGAAGATCCTACTTGGCATCATATAGACTACAGTTCCCATGTACCAACAATGTGACAGAGTATGAAGCGTTAGTTCATGGGTTATTGTTTGCTCTCAAGAAAAGAGTGAAAGTTCTGCATGTCTATGGAGATTCAAAATTGGTGGGAAGACAAGTAAGAAGTATATACTCATGAAACTACAAGAAGTTGTCTAACTACAGACATAGGGTGTGGGACTTAATAGAGGAGTTTGATGTATTCAACATCACCCATGTGCCCAGAGAATAGAATCACAAAGCAGATGCCTTGGTGCAGGCTGCTAGCACATTGGAACCATTGTCTATTTCTGGTCTGAAGAGATTCTCAGTTGAATTAGTATCAGCGCCTTCCATACTAGACAATGTCACCAATCTCCAAGTATTTGATGATGACCAGCACATTTTGGATTTCATATCAAATAGAGATATATTTGATGCTCAAATCATAGATGAAAGGAATGTAGAAGATCATACCTGGGAAGAAGTCATGGAATTGCCAAGCAATAGGATTCCCAAAGGTATGATAGAGTTAGAAAAATCCTTTGATCTACATAATATGATGAAACAAAAAGATCTCCCAAAGACTGATGGAGGAGAATACTCACTGATCAATATAGGACAGAATGAAGAGGTAAAGAATGTCCTAATTGGTAAAGTTTGCACATAAGAAGAAATGGCAAGGATAACTCAAGCATTGAAAGATTATATCCATGTTATCACCTGGACCTATGATGAGTTGAAGACTTATGATACTTCAATCATCACTCCTACTAAACCCCTGAACCCTGATGTTAAGCCTTTTAGACAAAAGCAAAGGCCTGTTAATGCTTTGTTAGAACCCATTATATTTGAAGAAGTGAAGAATTTGCTCAATGCCAGAATCATATTTCTTGTGAGGCATTCAACTTGGGTAGCCAATTTGGTCCCTGTGAGAAAGAAGAATGGAGATATCTGCCTATGTGTAGACTTCAGAAACCTTAACAGAGCTTATGAAAAGGATAACTATCCTTTACCTTCACTGGATGAAGTCTAACAGATAGTGAATGGGGGCCAGATGATGTCCTTCCTGGATGGATTCTCAGGGTATAACCAGGTGATGGTAGATAAAATAGATAGGTTAAAAACTGCATTCACCACCAAGTGGGGAATATTTTCTTACAGACACATGCCATTTAGATTGATAAATGTTGGAGCCACCTTTCAACGTGCAATGGATATATCTTTCAGAAGTTTAATTGGTAAATGCATAGTCATTTACATGGATGACTTGACAGTCTTTTCCAAGAACAGGGGCGATCACATAGAAAACCTTAGGAGTGTCCTCAAGAAGTGTATCTTTGGAGTGACCACAATTAAGTTATTAGGTCATTTGATAATAGAAAATGGGATCATCATTGATCCTGCCAGAGTCTGCAACTACCTAGAAGTAAGAAAGAGCTTAAATCATACTTTAGGAAGATAAACTTTGTTAGGAAGTTCATCACTGGGTTTGTAGAAATTATCAGACCCCTTAATGCCATGCTCAAGAAAGATGTTAAGATTGAATGGACTCTTGAAGAAAGAGCTACCTTTGAGGACATTAAGAAAGCCATATCAGATGCACCTGTTCTGATTAGTCCAAATTATACAAGAGTTTTTTACATTTATTCATTTGCTTCAGAGCATACATCTGTAGCAGTGATGACACAAAGAAATGAAGCCAAAGAAGAAAATCCTATAGCCTTCATGTGTTGCCCATTCAAGGATGTAGAGCTTAGATACATGGACGTAAAGAGACAAGCTCTTGCTTTAGTCCGAGCAGTCAAGAAATTTAGACATTACATCTTAAGAAGTAAGATAATTGTTGTAGTACCAGATGTAGCAATAAAGATGCTCCTGATGTAGAGTGAGCTAGGAGAGAAAAGTACCAAATGGATAATTGTGCTTCAAGAATATGATATGGATATAATACCCATGAAACTGGTAAGGGGATAAGCCTTGAGCTAGATGATTTTTGAGACTGACCCCAATATAATGAGTCATCAATATGTGGTAGATACTAAAGAAGATAAAGAGTGGTATTCTGATATCAGGCATGTCCTAATTACTAGAAGATGCCCATCAAAATTGCAAGCTTCACAGAGATGAGCTTTAAAATTAAGATCACAAAAGTATATGATTAAAGGAGAAGTCCTTTTCAAAAGAAACTATGAAGGAGTCTATCTCAGATGTTTGAATAGATAAGAAGCTGACAAAGTATTAGTTGAGTTGCATGATAAGTTTGGGACTGCACATGGATCCCACTTTACTACTGCACATGCTATCCTAAGTACAAGATATTATTGGCCTACGATTTTTAAAGATACTGCAAAACATATTAAATTTTGCCATACTTGTTAGGTTAGTGCTAACCGAGATAGCTATGCTACTCAACCCTTGCAGCCAGTGATGGAGAGGTACGCATTTGCTCAGTGGAGCATGGGTTTCATAGGACCTATTAACCCTTCATCATCTTCAGGCCATAGGTATGTCTTAACAATCACTGATTATTGTACTAGATGAACTGAAGTTGTCAGCAGTAAGACATGCAATGTAGAGGATGTGATCAAGTTCTTGGAAAACAACATAGTGACTAGGTATGGAGTT
This sequence comes from Cunninghamia lanceolata, assembly GCA_027924645.1. Taxonomy (NCBI): domain Eukaryota; kingdom Viridiplantae; phylum Streptophyta; class Pinopsida; order Cupressales; family Cupressaceae; genus Cunninghamia; species Cunninghamia lanceolata. The sequence goes on along the minus strand of BSBN01000579.1, from coordinate 10,006,341 downwards.
CCATATTCTTTAGTATGTGATAATGGACCTACTTTTGCATCACTAAATTTATCTAGCTAGGATTTTGATCATGGAATTATCTTGAAATTTTCTTCAAACTATTATCCCCAAGGAAATGGCTTAGCAGAGTCAGCAAATAAGAATTTATTGAATATCATAAAGAAACTAATAGAGAAAAACCCTAGGGAATGGAATACCCTACTGAAGTATGCCTTGTGGGTAGACAAACGTAGGATGAAGGCTACATTAGGAAACTCCCCCTATCAATTAGTATATGGTGTGGATCCTATCCTCCCTATCAACTTAAAGATCCCCACATTACAGTTTGCACAAGAGTATCTAGGTATAGATAATAAGAAAGAAGTTAGATTACTTCAGTTCATGTACCTAGAGGAAAAAAGAGAGAGCAATTAATCAATTTGCTAAACATCAAGCTACTATCAAACACTCATTTGATAAAAGAGCCAGAATAAAAAAATTTAGGTTTTCAGATTTAGTCCTCACATGGGACAAAGCACATGAAAAGAAAGGTGACCATGAAAAATTCGACAAACTTTGGATAGGTCCTTTTCAAATCTCGGAGATCCTAGGAGATAGTACCTACAGACTTAAGACCCTAACCGGTGAGGATGTCCCATTACCAGTCAATGCACAATTCCTCAAACATTACTTTCAAGCCTAAACAGGGTCATGTGAGAAGTCATTTGTATCATAATGTACATGTTGTATAGCTGTTTGTATAGTTTTGCTTTGTGTGTTTGCTTGTTTGCTTCTTGTTGTTGAGTTTTTTTTACTTAGGCAAGGATGATGCACCTTATCACCCTAAGAAACCAACAAAATTGTTAGGATTCAAGTGATGAGAACAAATTTTTATATAGGTTGTGACTCACCCTGAGAAGTATCCCTAATCAAGTCTGTGATGCCTTTTTCATCAGTAATGCCTTTCTTGATTAAGGAGATTTTCAAGATGACTCACCTACCAGCCTTAGGTTTGTTAAACACATTAGTATAGGTGTTAAGTAAAAAATCCAAAGGGTCACCCTTGCTACCATTACAATTCCCAACATAAAGCAGCAAGTGACCACACCTTGCATATTGAGCTTACATGATGATATCTTATGAATCTGCATATATATATGAAAAAAAGAGATGAATATTGAAAATCCAAAAGGATAAAAGTTAGGCCCTCTAAGTAACTCTACCAAGGCTATGGACACCTGCTGACAGTGGGGCTCTACTTAGGGGGATTGTATAGATAACCTTGTCGAGGCTATGGACGCCTGCTGGGAACAAGGCTCTATCCCAGTTGGCTATGAGGGATGAACCCAAAATATGTAGCTTAACATCAGTTACTATTGTTTTCAACTTACCTTCAAGTTAATCATATGCACACACTTGATCCCTTGTCAGCATTGTTGCACTAATGAACATGATGTCATTCACAAGGTCATGATACTTATACTTAGAGAAAGTCAAAATGCTATATTTTTAATGTGTCCTCATCACTTCAATCATTTGAATTTGATTGATTTCTTTGGTGGCAAGTTGTTGTGTGGTTACACAACACTCCCCATTTTGCCTTAGCAAAACAGTGACCCAACTCTTTTTTGCTTCTGCTTGCTTTTGTTTTCTTGCTTTGGATGGTTTGGTAAAAGTTAGTTAAATATATTACCCTTGCACATGCATGTGCATCCTATGTAGAGAAGGTCAATGGTCAAATTCAGAATTTGTCATCATAAACATCATAATCTGAAACAGCACAAAATTCTAAGCAAGTTTGCCTTGTGAATCACCCTGATATTCTTTAAGGATTAAAAGTTATACTAAGTCAAAGATTGATCAAAGCCCGATATTCCCCACAGGGTCATATTTGTAAATGTCAGTCATATTCGTTAGATGACCCCGAAATAAGATCACCCAATATCTGCATATTCATTAATATGCAAGACGTAGAAGTAAAGTGCGAGATAATATTTTCCTATCAAGCCTTAGGCATATTTTCGTCAGGGTCACATTTCTAAATATCCAGATGTTCCCGAATAGCACCCTTTGCAAAATATGACCCTGACGTCATCTTGGTTCGAGCTATAAAAGAACTTAATATGATGATGGTGTCACTAGTATACCTAATACCCAGAAGGTCACATTTCTAAATGTTCGTCATATTTCTCAATATGATGATGACATCACCTTTAACTAATACAAAGCGATCACAATTTCGTGATGACGTCACTTTCATGACCCAAACCTAAAAAGGTCATATTTCAAAACATCCCTGATCTTACCCAATATGACAATGATCTCATTCCTCCGAACAATTCCAAAGACTCATATTCGTGATGATGTCATCTTCACTTTTCCAAATAGGAGGATATTTCATAAGTTTTAAAGATCTGGATATTTCTTAATACCATTCATATCGACCCTTATGACTCAAGATGCAATGATTCTTGATAACCAATCAAATGGTGCCATGGGGCACATCATCCAGATCATGTTGCTACAATATATTGTCCCGATTGTTGATGAAGGTATAATGATCTGACCTTGTTCGTTGGTATAATGATCTTCGTGATGACATCACCGTCATGTTCCAAATATCAGTCATATTTTCAAATATCCTGATGTTTCCAAATATCACCCTCTACATTAAATAAGATCCCAAGGTAGGTGAAGCCTTCTGAATTTCAAATACTTACGCCCCACTTGTCAACATCTACTAATATCTTATACCAATCAATGGACATAAGCCAAATGACATTAAACGCACCCTAATTCGACATGTCAAATGGTTAAAAGGTAATTTTAGGGGGTCATTTTGAATTTACCATGCATTTGAATAGAATTTACAGAGCTCCAAGTGATTAAACCCTTACTGCGACATGCGAACAGAACAGGGCCCGCATTCAAATGGAAAGGAGAACGGAAATTGTAGCGCAATCACACTCATAAAGATATCACTTCTATAGTAAGAAGAGAAAGCGATTGTCAGGTATGTAACTAAAAACCCTAGTTTTATCATTTATGGTAAATCATGAGGTAAATATAAGTTTTTACAGAGTTAATTAGCATAATGATTGCGTAAGATGGAATAGAGCAATAGAATTATCACCATGGGGTGCATGAGATTGCGAAACCACTGCTGCCTACAACAAGTTAGGGTAAGACATGTGTGTTTTTTTATTACAGGACACCATGGCCATTCGGAAGAACAGATCAGAAACTGAATTCTTAAAGCCCATGTTCTTGCATCCAAAAGGAGTAGTATTCAGATATGGAATAATCAATGATACACATCAAGGGTATACAAATCTTGATGCATGGACGAGAAGATTGGATAGGGGAGCTGATAACCCTCTTCTTGTGAGCATAGTCAATTTGGGAATGTGGAATACTGGAGGATACCTGTATGCCATCGAAGCTACAGAGTTGGTGATAGAATGTGCCAGGAATTATAATCCAAAAACCAGGAAAGTGGAGAAACATGGTAGGGTGTATGCAAATTTCTCCATTGCAGGGATCACCTCGGCATTCAATTTGCCTAAGGGACCTGATATGGTTCATCTGAGTTTGAGAAAATTAGAGAAAGAATATAAGAGAAATGAAAAGGAAGCTAGAAGAGTCATGTACAAGTGGAGATCTAAGAAAAGCACATATAAGGCTACCACCAAATTACCTGTGCGCCTTTTCAAATTTGATTTTTCATCAGAGTACCAATACATGATGGTTTTGCTTTACAAAATGATAGGGAAGCCGAACACTGGATTATTTGAGAACTGGATGTATGGTATAATGTGGATGGTAGAATATACTGATGACATACCCCTGTGGGCCAAAATTATAAGCGACAACCTAGATGAAGGGATGACAAGGCTGGGAGGGAACATCAACATATTCCATATGACCTCTTATATTGTGTATGCCTATGCTTTCAGAGGAACTTTGAATGGACTACACACAGTAGGAAGATTGGGAAGCAACCTAGGAGATATGAATATATGGGAATACTACCCACAACTGAAAAGGAAGGAGGTTCTTGATAATTATAAGTTAGTAAATGACTCTTTCTCCATGCATCTGATTAGAACCATGGAAGAGGATAGGACAAAGAGGATAAGTGTGGAAGCACAAGTAGTTATATATAAGCATGGGGCTTGGTTTATCCAATTCCCCACATTCTCATACATGAGGATAGAGGGCTTTATACGGAAACCTCTTATGTTGCCCAGGTACCCAAATGATAAAGTCATCCTGATGGAGTTTGTTAGACAAATATTGCCTTTGATCAAGGCTCACATTAAACGGGGAAAGATTCCATAGGTCTTGTTTTCACTCATGATTGGCTGGTACATGTGTCCAAACAGAGAAAGTATAAAGGATGCAATTGGAGGACTGAAACTGATGCACCTGTAGCCCTTTGAGTTAGCTAGGCCTTATGATCCATATAGTAGAATGCAAACATTGCTGGAAAAGACCATTCATTAGAAGCACCTTGAGGACTATTGGGCCCATTGTGACGATGAGGCAGAGGTGAGGAGAAGAGATTATCAAAGGCTCACCCTGAAACAAATATGTACTTTTGATTGCATATCAGTGCTGATTCAGTTACATAAATATGATGGAAAGATAATGTCCCAAGAATATGAGAAGAATAAAGTATACAATGATACTATATTAGCACCTGACTTGAGCTAGCCAGAAGTGGTCTCATTAGACCAAATAATGTTGAAGGTCATGAAACAGACCCAGGAATGGGTAGATGATGAAGTTAGACAGAATAAAAAATGCTACTGATGAAGGCGGAGTTGCTGTGATAAATACCTGGTTGAGAACTAGTTTTGGATACTCCCACTCGGTCAGATGCTATGGACTACGGAATAGGAAGGGGTGCTAATTTTGAGAGGCAATGGCTATTACTACTATCATTATTCTGATGCCAGTGGGCGTGGTGACGACTATTATTCCCATGCTAGTGGGTAGTCTTTGCGTATAGGAGGTGGATGTATTACTATATGGCTCAGCTGGGAGGGAACGATATAGCAAGCTATTGATGAGCATTTCTATATGTATGGTTCCGCTTCCAGGCTCAGGGTGGTTGGGAGCGAAAATGGATGAACGAACACTTATTGGCATCATCAACTATAGTGGAGTGGGCGTGTTCCCCTATGTCCCTCTGCCCATTGACCTGACTAAGTTCTCTCTGTGCGGCTCTGTTGTGTGGATCTGTATATCATTTGTTCCCACATGCGCTACTGGTGTTCCCTCACTCCATAACCCTCCCCTGTACTACCCCGGTCCAGCCAAGCTACATGATCTTGAAACCCGGCCCAGCTGACCCGCTGAACAGGTTAAGAGGCGAGAGAACTTCTAGATATTGGGCCACATATTAGCGTTCACTAGAAGGGCCTAATCATATGGAGAGCCCTCCCCATAGTCCCCCCAGAGGGAGAATAAGAAGGCCCCCTCTTCTCTGTGGTGCGATTGATTGTCCCTGTTGCGGGATATTGAGGTGAATGCACATTCTGGGAAACTCTATTAGAGGGTCGGTCCCACTTGAAATTGATTATGCCCGAGCTGGCCTGAATCCCATGGAGGGGTAGGTTGACCTAGTCCCGTTCATACCCATGCCAATGCATGCTGCTGAGATGGAACAGGATCTGCTTCAACTACTACTGGGTATTGATCTCCAACCAGTAGGATCTATTGGTGGACCAACGGGGTGTATCACCCCTGCTACTTATGCCTCTCAGACCAGCCCTCATTTAGCAAACCTCTACTTCTCTCCCTTCCGGACTGGCTTCCCTTGGATCTGGCGGACACGCAGTGAATGGATTTGGATCCGCGAGGTGCACACCCAATGGGGCGCACAATAATTCTCCAATCGGGTATTCTAGCCAAAATTAGAAACCTAGATAACAATAATTATCTATCCACTGAATTATCCGCTTATCCAAGCACACAACCACCCCAACCATTAAACCCCCAGATTAGAAAGGGATACAGCATAGGGCCAAGCATTAGAAAGGGATAGACGAGAGGTCAGGTGCCAGTGAACCCCACCTCTCACAAACCACACTAGCAGGAGGTCCCTTAGATTGACTCGGAATCACGCCTCAACTAATCTCATCTCATAACCCTCGCCTTCCTCCAAGCTCTTCTTCCCAAGGGGCCCAGGTACACAACCAGCCTGGCTACCAGGAACATCGCTTCGATAAGGGTGTAGCCCTTACCATAGATAATAAGAGGAAAAGATAGGAACTGTCTGAAGAGGAATGTGATGATTTCCTTACAGCAAAGAGGCAATCCAATGGACAAAGACAACCACCTGAAGATAAGAAAAA